>CM053033.1:196574360-196959084 GCA_028564925.1 Lithobates sylvaticus | reverse complement strand
ACTATGGCTTCACCTCAACAATCCTTTGGTAAATTCCCTGTCAAGCCCCGTGCTCAGATTTACAGGGTGAGCCTACAGCTCTGCACTATGGACTCCAACCAAGGTAAGTCCTTACAGTAACATTCCAGGTTAAGTCAACAGCTGTCAGGAACTTGGTGTCAGCCATCAGATTAAGGCATAAACATACAAGCACGCATATAGGCAGACTTGCATGCATGTCCAATGCTGCCAAGTGGCCTATTTAAACATGAACTCTGCACTAGCCCTTTGCCGAATGGTCTTCAGTCTTATTCATGGTATCCAGTTCCTGATACACATCTTGATTCTGTTACTGACCCAGACTCTTCTCTGACCTTACTCCCGGATTATCCTTGTCTGCTCAAATAAGCTGTCTGCCTCTGCTACTAACCTCAGCTTAGACTACTGACCACACTTTTGCCTAGTGAATACTCACTGCCTGATTCTTGGCGATGTCTGTCTCTTCCTGTTTCTAAATGCATCCAGGGGTCCTTCCACTCGGCTATCACTCAGCCAGGTTCAGGACCTGACTCTAACCTTAACTGGACATGGCATCCCCACAGTCCATCATCATCTGCACTTCTGCTCGTCAGATATCAGCACTCCTAAGTTACTGTTTGCAATGTCTACACCTTGGCAGTTGTGCTTTTCCTTTGCCCCTGGAGACCCTGTCTCGATGTTGAGGGGTGCTTGGACTGGAACTAAACAAAAAGCCACCCTCATCATCTCAGGCTCTGCATACAGGTATGTGACAGCAACTTACTGATTTGCCACTGTCCAAATCCTCCTGAAGGTGGCATTATAACCTAATTGCCTATGAATTTACTTCTGATCCCATGTCCTTCAATGAACAATAAAGACAAATTTTTTTGTGGTTTTGGAAACATTCAGGTAAAAACAAAACCTTCTTACTTACACTTACATTCTCCTTAATTGGACAGATACACCAAAAATTAACTGACAGGGGGGGGGGGGGGGTTTAACCCTTCACAATACACTTTAGTAAAAAAAAATTGTTATTTGACTAAATTAAAAATGTTTTGCACTGGCCAATTCCACCAACAAGATATTTAAATTCTTAAGCTTGGAATTGATAAATTAGTGTTTGTGTTTGGCACTCTTCCTTTCCAGCATCTCATAAATTGACATATTTAATTTTCCCCTTTCTATTTATCATTAGTAATTCTGCTGTAAATTGTGATCACATTAAATAAAGAAAACTCTTACCATTGCCTTTGGTAAATTTTTGAACGACATGGAAATCCCCTCTGCCACTGAAATTATCAGCTTGTTCCACCAAAGCATCCTTAACTGCCTGGTAGCCATAAAGGACAACGTGGGGCTTCTGACCAAGGTAGATAGTGAAGACTGGGCCATATTTTTTGCTCAGCTGTAGTTATGTTGTAACATTAGTCAAGATTTAAAGCATATGGAATAAAAACAATGCACATAAGAGAAGTAAAGAATCACAGCAAAAAGTAACAAAGTGAGATACAAATAATACATTATATAATTTTAAGTTAGAGGTCTGCTGTACACTTTAATTTTTCTCAAAACTTTCATTGTTTTTGCAACTGTTTCAATAATTGATTTAAAATCTTTGCATGAAAGAAAAAAATAAATAAAGATTTATCATAAGTTACCTTTATGATGCTTTGCTTGTGGTTTATTGTAGGCTTTATTAATAAGTAAGCCAAGCACTGCTGGCTTGCTTTTTGGTTAATTCTACAAGTTGTCTGTAGACGGGAGCATTTCTCTTCTCTACACCCCAAAAGGGCAGAAAAGTATTAAAATATTTCTTCATCTGTCAGGAGCCGAGAGGAGGGGGTGGAGAGGCTGCAGTAACAGTATGTGAGAGCTGATTGGAGGAAAGGCACACCCCCCCTCTACACAGCAGACAAACTGTGTTCTGAATAGACAAGCAGTCTGCTGAGCTCCCCCCCTCCACGCAGCAGAAGAACTATGTTCTGAATAGACAAGCTGTCTGCTGAGCTCCCCCCCCACACACGTACAAATGTATCTTATGCGTTGGGACAACTTCTCAGAAGTGACACATGCTGATAACAGAGGATCGAAGCACCAAAGAGAAACTGCACGTTGAGCTTTGAAGAGAGATAATTAAACACTATAGATATATGTGCTTTGCTCAGATTCCATGACTAGGGTTTACAACCATTTAAAGTAATCCCCTTTAAAAGAAACATGGGAGCTGCCAAGGCAGAGCTCCATCTTAAAATGCTAGTTACTTAGCTATTGTTGACTTTCTGGCTTCAACTCTTTGAGTCAAGGATAACCCCTACCCTCTCACAATTTGATATTGGGCACTGAAGATGAGAGCTGATTGGATAAAAGGCACACCCCCCCTCCACACAGCATAAGAACTGTGTTCTGAATAGACAAGCTGTTTGCTGAGCCCCCCCCCCCCCACACAAATGTATCTTATGTGTCGGTAAAACTTCTCAGAATTGACACATGCTGATAACAGAGGAACAAAGCACCAGAGAAAATGGCACCTAGAGCTTTGGAGAGAGGTAATTAAACATGTCAGATATATGTGCTTTGCTCAGATTCCATGGCTGGGGTTTACAACCACTTTAAGTAATCCTCTTTAAAAGAAGCATGGGTGCTGCCAAGGCAGAGCTTCATCTTAAAATGCTAGTTACTTAGCTATTGTTGACTTTCTGGCTTCAACTCTTTGAGTGAAGCAAAGCCCCTACCCTCTCACAATTTGATATTGGGCACTGAAAATGGGCATCAAGTTAAAAACCCAAAAGGAGGTATAGCTCTAATTATATCATGTACATTAATATAAGTTAAAACTGTTATTGTGCTTCTATTTTATACAATTGGTCTTTGTTAACATATTAAAACATATACCTCCTTCAGTGACTTGACCAAGTCTGTGGTGTCCAGTTGATGGAGGTTGCCCAGTACAGGAATGGCTCTGGGACCTGGTGGAAGCTTACCCTTCTTCTTATTGAGAATCACCAGGAAGGACAAACAGAGAACAACCAAGGCAATGGTCATAGAACGAAACTCTATCCTTTCCCATCCTGAAAAAAATAATTAAACAGAGAATATATAGTATATGCATCTATTGGCTATTGATTTATATACTGAGCTGAATGGTAAACAGTTTGTAAAGAAAAAAAAAAAAGGATTTTTCTCTTGCCCATAATTATCTGTAGACGGGAGCACTCACCAGTAAACAAAATGTCCACTTCTCCACTGGGCCTGTGCAGTTCCAAGACCAGCGAATCCAAGATTTGATGAGTTCAGGCCGGTGGGCGCAGTGTGCATGATAATGTCATGGCAAATGGTGCCAGCCTGATGCTGGTGCTGCAGCCTACTTGTCCTGCTGTGCTGCGGTTGGGAAGCTGGATCATAACATCAAGCACAGAGGCTCTTACTCTGTATAGTGTCATATTCAGGGTTGCCAACCATTCAATAATTTACATGTATCAAAAGTTTATTAAAAAATAGATATTTCTCTTCTGGTAAGTAACTGTCAGTGGACAGAAACAATCACCAGTAAATATGTCCCATTGGCCTATGGATATACACTGTGCAAGCGCAGTTTTGAGACCAGAAGATCAAACATAGAAGATGGACATAGTGTGATGATGTCATGGCAGATGGGGCCAGCCGGGTGTCGGTGCTGCAGTCCACCTGTTTTTCTGTACCATAATCAGGAAGTTCATTATCATCATGCACAGAGGCTCTTACATGGTATAGTGTCATATTTGTTGTGAATGATTGCCTATGACCTGATAGCCTTAGATATCAGGCACACATTTTATACCAACACATAATGCAATGTTCTGCTCTGGTTTAGCTCTTAGCATCAACATCCATAGTTCAGTCCAAGTACATAGCAATATATACCAGAAACCAATACTTCAATGCTGTTAGGCCCATTTTTCAACATGACTCACTAGGTGCACCTCTAGTAAACCCTTTATTTCCCTGCACATGCAGCATGGCTAACACCCCCATTCATGCTGTCCCCATCCCCAGTATTAGGCTCCTTTAAAGCAAAATATCAGCCTGAAATTATTTTTTAAAGCTAAAAATAAACATTTATACTTCAGAATCGCCCTGTTGCTATGTAGTCCACCTAATCTGCCACTTCTGGTCTGCGGAGCTCCCTCGCCTATGCTCCTGGGAAATGATGTGTCATCATTTCCCAGAACTGTGATCAAAAATCGCATTACTGAAGGAAATTATGCGATTTAAGGTGGATCACAGCGCCATTTAAAAAAAGGGAAGAAAGCCCTTTGTTGCCATAACAACGGGGCGGGACCTTCCTACATCGCCCCGCTTTTTTATGTTAACTTTATAAACAATCGGTGCTACGGCCGCCGGTGAATCGTGCGAGACGAGAGGTGCATGCTGGTTACTGGTGAATGAGTTCAGAGCTGCTAATTAAACATTTATTCATGCTCAATTTTTGTTATGCCCCGTACACACGATTAGACTTTCCGACAACAAAACTGTGGATTTTTGTTCGAAGGTTGTTGGCTCCAACTTGTCTTGCATACACACAGTCACACAAATGTTTTCCAACAATTACGAACGTGGGAACGTGGTGACGTACATGACATACAAGATGTACGACGAGCCGATAAAAAGGAAGTTCAATAGTCATGTGATATCTCCATTACAAACGCTAGTTTTACAAGACCGAGCGCTTCCGGCTTGTACTTGATTCAGAGCAGAGCAGAACCTGTTAGCTAACAAAAGTCTGACAACAAAGTCCGACAACAAATGTTCGAACGAGCATACACAGGGTCGGACTTTCAGCCAACAAGCTCACACCCAACATTTCCTGTCGGAAAATCCGACCGTGTGTACGCGTTATTACACTCACTGCATCATTTTTTATCTGTAGAGCAAGACAGTTTATTTGTGAGAATTGCATATATTGTTCATACTGTTTAAATACTGACTCTTTTAGTTTGCAATAGGTGTTTGCGTCATCTATGAGGTTGTCAGTAAAAAACTTGGTTTGTCAGTAAATTCCCCACATTTTGTCTGTAATAAAAGTTGGCAGGAGTTGGCAGCCTTGATGAGCACCTCTCTTTACAGCACCTACTAGTGGTGGTGACTAGGAGTAACACCTGCACAAGGTGTGAAAAGCATATACTACCAGGAAGATGTAGTGCAGCCTTTCTAAAGCTTTTTAACTCAAAAAAATCTTTTAACTTTTAAATGTCAGGGAATCTATGCTAATAATTATTATATCTACAAGACATTAAGTTGTAAATATAAGAAATGTGATGCACTTAGCAAATTTGACATCCAGGGCTTCTATATACAACAATATTATTTTTAACATTGATGAAATAAAAAAAAAAATAACAATGGCCAGAAATTAAATGCAGACAGTAAAAATTGCAGTGCTCCTTCACATTCAGTGGGTTCATTGGAAAAGTGACACCTTACATTGATGGCTGGCGGAGAAGTCCCCTCTTACACTGGTGGTTAGTGGGCAGAATGTCCCCTTTACAATTACCTAAAAAATAATTGTGGTCAGTGGTAGCATATCTCAGAAGCAGAAATTGCTCATTGGTCAAGGAACCCCTAGCAGCCTCTTGATTAACTCTGGGGTTCTTGTATTTAACATCACAGCTATCACCCCTTTCTATTTCCCCATTTTATAAAATTGTATTTAACCACTTCCCTTCCTTCCTCTGGGGGGGCGTCATACGCAGCATGGCCATCTGGAATGAGGAGTGTCCCTCGGGACACAACCCATCCCTGATCTGGATAAAGAGCCAATGAAATTAGCACTTTACTACGTGACCGGCTATGTCCAATCACAGCCGGTCACCAATGTCAGCAAACGGCGGTAATTCGCCGTTACTTGGTTCTCTTCCTCACACACTGATCCAATGTAAGGAGAAGATCTGGTAACAATGAGTTACCAATTACAGTACAAAACACAGTCCCCAGATTGCACCCAAAATAAAGAGGACCTGTCTCCAGCCCAGAGTACCCGAGTACCTGTCTCCAGCCCATCAAAGTACCAGAGTACCTGTCTCAAGCCCATCAGAGTACCTATCTGCAGCCCATCAGAGTACCCAAGTACCTATCTGCAGCCCATTAGAGTACCCGAGCACCTGTTTCCAGCCCATCAGAGTACCAGAGTACCTGTCTTCAACCCATCGGAGTACCTATCTGCAGTCCATCAGAGTACCCAAGTATCTATCTGCAGCCCATCAGAGTACCTATCTCAAGCCCATCAGAGTACCCGAGTACCTGTCTCCAGCCCATCTGGGTACCTATCTGCAGCCCATCAGAGTACCTGAGTACCTATCTGCAGCACATCAGAGTACCAGAGTACCTACAGTGCCTTGAAAAAGTATTCATACCCCCTGAAATTTTCCACATTTTGTCATGTTACAACTGAAAACGTAATTCTCATCGGAAAAAAGCTCTGATGGTTTTCCCGTCGGAATTCTGACGGAATTTCGCTCAAACTGTCTTGCCTACACACGGTCACACCAAATTCCGACGGTCAGTAACACAGCGGCATAAAACACGTTCGACAGCACTATAAAAGGGAAGTTTAATGCTTCCGAGCATGCGTCGAATTGTTTCCGAGCATGCGTCGGAATTTTGCGTGTCGGAATTGCATACACGCGATCGGAAAATCCGATAGAAAGGTTTTCCGTCGGAAAAATTGAGAACAGGTTCTCAATCCAAAGTCCGTGGAAATTCCGACAGAAAAAGACCGATGGGCATACACACGGTCGGAAAATCCGTTGAAAAGCTCCCATCGGACTGTTTCCATCGGAAATTCCGACCGTGTGTACGCGGCATAACACAAAGTGGCACATAATTGTTAAGTGGAAGGAAAATGATAAATAGTTTTCACAATTGTTTACAAATTATTATGTGAAAAGTGTGGTGTGCATTTGTATTCAGCCCTCTTTACTCTGATACCCCTAACTAAAATCGAATGAAACCAATCGCCTTCAGAAATAACCTAATTTGTAAATAGAGTCCACCTGTGTGTAATTTAATCTCAGTATAAATGCAGCTGTTCTGTGAAGCTCTCAGAGGTTTGTTAGAGAATCTTAGTGAACAAACAGCATCATGAAAGCCAATGTACACACCAAACAGGTCAGGGATAAATATATGGAGAAGTTTAAAGCAGGGTTAGGGTATAAATAAATATCCCAAGCTTTGAACATCTCATGGAGCTCTGTTCAATCCATCATCTGAAAATGGAAAGAGTATGGCACAACTGCAAACCTACCAGGTGAGCATTAATCAGAAAAGCGACCAAGAGTTTGGTAACACTGGAGAAGCTGCAGAGATCCACAGCTCAGTTGGGAGAATCTGTACACAGGACAACTATTAGTCGTGCACTCCACAAGTCTGGCCTTTATGGAAGAGTGGCAAGAAGAAAGCCATTGTTGAAAGAATCCATAAGAAGTCCCGTACCATTTGCAGTTTGCGAGAAGCCATGTGGAGGACACAGCAAACATGTGGAAGAAGGTGCTCTGGCCAGATGAGACCAAAATTTAGCTTTTTGGCCTAAAAGCAAAATGCTATGTGTGGCGGAAAACTAACACAGCACATCACCCTGAACATACCATACCCACCGTGAAACATAGTGGTAGCAGCATCATGTTGTGGGGATGATTTTCTTCAGCAGGGATAGGGAAGCGGGCCAGAGTTGATGGGAAGATGGATTGAGCCAAATACAGGGAAATCTTAGAAGAAAACATGTTAAGCCCTGTACACACGGTCGGATATTCCGATGGAAAAAGTCTGATCGGATTATGTCGTGTGTGGGCTCTAGCGGGCTTTTTCCGTCGGATTTGAGAGCAGGATTTAAGATTTTCCAACAACAAAATCCAATTGGACTTTTTCCGATCGCATGGAGAGAATTCCGAAGCAGAAAGTGCCACGCATGCTCAGAAGAAATTTGGAGACGAAAGCTATTGGCTACTGGCCTCTACGTAGTCCTGTCGTACGCGTTGTACGTCACCTCGTTTGGAACGATCAGATTTTTCCGACAACTTTGTCCGACCGTGTGTGTGCAACACAAGTTTCAGCCAAAATCCGTCTAAAAAAATCCGGATCCGAATGTCCGACCGTGTGTACGGGGCATTAGAGTCTGCAAAAGACTTGAGAGTGGGGTGGAGGTTTACCTTCCAGCAGGACAATAACCGTAAACATACAGCCAGAGCTACAATGGAAAGGTTTAGATCAAAGCATATTCATGTGTTAGAATGGCCCAGTCAAAGTCCAGACCTAAATCCAATTGAGAATCTGTGGCAAGACTTGAAAATTTCTGTTCACAGACGTTCTCCATCCAATCTGACAGAGCTTGAGCTATTTTGCAAAGAAGAATGGGCAAAACTTTCACTCTCTAGATGTTCAAATCTGGTAGAGACATCCCCAAAAAGACTTGCAGCTGTATTTGCAGCAAAAGGTGGCTCTACAAAGTATTGACTTAGGGGGCTGAATACAAATGCAGGCCACACTTTTCAGATATTTATTTGTAAAAATTTTTGAAAACCATTTATCATTTTTCTTCCACTTCACAATTATGTGCCACTTTGTGTTGGTCTATCACATAAAATCCCAATAAAATACATTTACGTTTTTGGTTGTAACATGACAAAATGTGCAAAAATTTCAAGAGGTATGAATACTTTTTCAAGGCACTGTAGTTGTCAACCTTCCCTCATAAACTGGGAGGACAATTTTTCGCATTAGGAGAAAATGGGGGTGCAGTTTGTGGGGCCATGAAACATTTTTAAAAATTGGTGAACAGTCCTGCTAGAGAGGGACACTGCAATTGTAATGTGCAAAGTGTAGAAAAAGTCAAACCAATTAATTACAATATATTGCTATATATCAGTCACAAATTGGAAGATCATTTTTCAATTTGCTTAAAAACATCGCCTTCCTAATATACTGTAGAAGGTACCTAAATATCATCAACTCCAGCCCTCCTCTCTTCCCCCAAAAAAAGAGAAAAAAATTGGACAAGGGTTCCAATGAGAACGTTTCATAAATCCCATACCAATCAAGTGAATTGATTCTTTCTCAACTCTGGATATCAAAAAATTATAACTGGGGACTGATTGGCTGTTATGGGCAGGAAGATTTCTTCTTACCATACTTTTCATACTAAATCCCAAAATATTTGTTCTTAATCTTAGACGAGTGGAACACTGTCCCTAGGTATATTGACAAATAGGTCTAATAGAATTAAATATGAAAAGCATGAAGTACAATATATGATTTAACTTATTACAAGCAATTAAACTTAAGCTTTCGTTAACATATCTCAATACAGTAAAGGTTAAAATTTGACTGAAAGCTATGCCTTACACAACACTGTAACATTGCTCCATAATATGGCATTTGTAACCATTTACCTCTAATTTTAAGATTATTAAATGATTAATTTCTCCTGACCTGTTACTATTGTAGGCAGCATCTTTGATCTTCACCTGTCCTGGGGTCTTGATGGGATTAAGCTGCATGTGCCTTGAGGACAATCACTATTGGACTGTGTGCCTAATGAAAGTATTACTTTCTCTGAAGCTTCATATTGTGAAACCCAATGGACACCTCCCCTTTGAGATAATGTTCTATTGAAGATCGAATATCAGATCTACACCTGTTTTGGATTCTTTCCAACATCTTAGTTAAGACCTGAAATATCATACAGCCGTACTTACATAGATAGAGACACAGATGGAATTTTTGATATGTTGTTTAAACAAAGAGAAAGAGAAGGTTTGTCTGTCAATGATGCCAACATTTACATCTTCAGCACCTGCCACCTGAATCATGGATGAATTTGGTGTATTGAACACTTTACCACAAAAAACAAAACCATATCTGTTGATGGAAGGACTGGGGAGTTAGAGGGATACAGGGCACGGGTTAGCTATGGGGTGCTGGAATGAGGTTTGGGCTTGTTGGGAGGGTGTGTGGGTGGAGGGGACTCCATATGTGGGAGGGTTGGCAGGGTTAGGGGACTCCCCCTTCATGGGGGTTGCGGACACACATCGTATATTTTTTGGCAATGTTTTATGTCCTGTATAAATAAACTGCATTTAGTAGCCTTTGAGGTGCTCTATCGTTGTGGGTTTTGTTTTTATGGTACAGTATTTTTGGAAGCACCTCTCCCTTGTTTTGGGTTGGGCACTTTGAAGAGTGACAACTCCCAGGATCCCTTTCTTGGTGGGGTTGTTTGCATTTGTATTGAGCACTTTCCCTTCACCAGTACAGCAAGTGTGTTGTAGAAAATGCATTACAATCCCAGGAAATCTTCATTGCAGTACTGCCACGCGTCTTGCTCACAGTACTAAAAAAGAGGACTACGGTTATGGTGTGTACTTTGGCCTTCATCAGAAGTTGTACATATTGTCCAGTCTATAAGTGTATGTACAGTGCATCCGGAAAGTATTCACAGCACTTAATTTTTTCCACATTTTGTTATGTTACAGCCTTATTCCAAAATTTATTAAATTCATTATTTTAATCAAAATTATACAAACAATACCCCATAAGGACAATGTGAAAGCAGTTTGTTTGAAATCTTTCCAAACTTATTAAAAATTAAAAAAAGAAAAAATCCTATGTACTTAAGTATTCACAGCCTTTGTTCAATATTTTGTTGAAGCACCTTTGGCACCAATTACAGCCTCAAGTTTTTTTGAGTATGATGCAACAAGCTTGGCACACCTATTTTTAGACAGTTTCTCCAAATCTTCTTTGCAGGATGAGCAGTGTCGGTGCACAGCCATTTTCAGATCTCTCCAGAGATGTTCAATCGGGTTCAAGTCTGAGCTCTGGCTAGGCCATTCAAGGACATTCACAGAGTTGTCCCGTAGCCACTGCTATGTGATCTTGGATGTGTGCTTAGTGTCGTTGTCCTGCTGGAAGATGAACCTTTGCCCCAGTCTGAGGTCCAGAGCGCTCTGGAGCAGGTTTTCATCAAGGATGTCTCTGTACATTGCTGCATTCATCTTTCCCTCGATCCTGACTAGTCTTCCAGTTCCTGCCACTTAAAAACATCCCCACAGCATGATGCTGCCACCATCATGCTTCACTGTAGGGATGGTATTGGCCAGGTGATGAGCAGTGCCTTTTTTCCTCCAGACATGACGCTTGCCATTCAGGCCAAAAAGTTAAATCTTTGTTTCATCAGACCAGAGAATTTTGTTTCTCATGGTCTGAGAGTCCTTCAGGTGCCATTTGGCAAACTTCAGGTGGGCTGTCATGTGCCTCTTACTGAGGAGTGGCTTCCATCTGGCCGCTCTACCATACAGGCCTGATTGGTGGAGTGCGGCAGAGATGGTTGTTCTTATGGAAGGTTCTCCTCTCTCCACAGAGAAACACTGGAGCTCTGTCAGAGTAACCATCAGGTTCTTGGTCACCTCCCAGACTAAGGCCCTTCTCCACCCTCTGCCCCCTCTTTTACCTCCCTGACTAAGGCCCCTTTTTTGGCCGGGTGGCCCGCTCTAGGAAGAGTCCTGGTGGTTCCAAACTTCTTCCATTTATGGATGATGGAGGCCACTGTGCTCATTTGAACCTTTGAAGCTGCAGACATTTTTCTGTACCCGTCCCCAGATTTGTGCCTCCATACAAGCCTGTCTCTGAGGTCTAGAGACAATTCCTTGGTCTTCATGGCTTGGTTAGTGCTCTGACGTGTGCTGTTAAGGCCCCTTTCACACATGCGGACCGTATGTCCGTTTTTCATCCATCCGTTTTTGGATGAAAAACGGACATACATGCATGTCTATGGGGCAGCGGGTGTCAGCGGATGAGCATCCGCTGACACCCGCTATTGTCCGCCTCCGCAATTGTCCGGTTCTGCAGACGGAGGAAAATCCTATTTTTTCATCCGTCTGCAGAGCGGATCGGATGAACACGGACAGACGGTCCGTGTTCATCCGATCCTCCATAGAGGAGAGCGGAGAACTGACAGGGCGGTCCCTGCACACTGTGCAGGGACCGCCCTGTCATCAGTCGGCTCAGCGGGGAACAGCTGTGTGATCCCCGCTGAGCAACGGATCTTCACGGGGCGGATCATTACGGATCCGCCCCGTGTGAAAGGACCCTTACTCAGGAACCTTATATAGACAGGTGTGTGCCTTTACAATTAATGTCCAATCAACTGAATTTACCAGAGGTGAACTCCAATAAAGTTGTAGAAACATCTCAAGGATGATCAGTGGAAACAGGATGCACCTGAGCTCAATTTCGAGGCTGTGAATACTTATGTTTTTTTTTTTTTTGTTTTTTATTTTAAACAAACTTCTTTCACCTTGTCAGTATGGGATATTGTTTGTTGAATTTTGAGAAAAATAATGAGTTTAATCCATTTTGGAATAAAGCTGCAAAATAACAAAATGTGGAAAAAGTGTGAAAAGTGAATACTTTCCGGATGCACTGTTTATTTGTATTGTGTGCATGATTACCTTGAGTTACAAAAAAGAACATGGAAAAGGTTGGATCTCTAGTCTGTGTATAGATTTTATTGGTGCCCTTTAGCTACAAAATATTTTTTCTGTATCTCTAATGCCGCGTACACACGAAGGGACTATCCCGCGGGATTATCCTCTGAACCCAAGTCCAGCGGATAATCCCCTCGTGTGTGGGCGCCGGCGGACTTTTTGGCGCCAAAGTCCGGCGGACCAAAGTTTTAAGTTTGGTTTTAAAATTATCCGCTGGACTTGGCAGTCCGGCGGACAATCCCGCCGTTAGTAGGCTAGTCCGCCGGACTTTTGAAATGAACGGACTTGCCGCTCATCGGCAAGTCCGTTCATTTAGCACGTGACTTCAGGTTACGTAGCTAGCATAGGCAGTAAATGCCGGCGCGCTAGCTCCGTAAGCTGGCATGGATTTAAAGGGACTCCCCACGCCGAAAAACGGCGTGGGGGTTCCCCCCAAATCCATGTCAGACCCTTATCCGAGCACGCAAACTGGCCGGCCAGGAAAGGGGTGGGGACGAACGAGCGCCCCCCCTCCTGAGCCGTACCAGGCCGCGTGCCCTCAACATGGGGGGTGCCCTGGGGAAAGGGGGGCCGTGCGGGCCACCCACCCCAAAGCACCTTGTCCCCATGTTGATGAGGACAAGGGCCTCTTCCAGACAACCCTGGCCGTTGGTTGTCGGGGTCTGCGGGCGGGGGCTTATCGGAATCTGGGAGCCCCCTTTAATAAGGGGGCCCTCAGATCCCGGCCCCCCACCCTATGTGAATGAGTATGGGGTACGATGTACCCCTACCCATTCACCTAAGGTGTAAAATGTAAAGTACAAAAACACCCACACTTTTGAAAAAATATTTTATTGCACTGCTCCGGGGGTCTTCTTCCGTCTTGGGGGTCTTCTCGCCGGACTCCTCCGCCATTTACCAAGCTCTTTTACCGAGCGGAGAAGTCCGGCTACCTTCTTCGTCGTCGCCGCCGTCGTCTGGGGGTCTCGATCCGCCTTCGGGGGTCTTCCGGGGGTCTCTTCTGTTCTTGCGGCGGTCGTCGTTTTCTGCGCCGCCTTCTTCTTCTTGTTCTTGTTCTTGTTCTTGATTATCCGCCGGTGAAGTCCGTGCGTGTGTGACTTTCACCTTGTCAGTATGGGGTATTGTTTGTTGAATTTTGAGAAAAATAATGAGTTTAATCCATTTTGGAATAAAGCTGCAAAATAACAAAATGTGGAAAAAGTGTGAAAAGTGAATACTTTCCGGATGCACTGTTTATTTGTATTGTGTGCATGATTACCTTGAGTTACAAAAAAGAACATGGAAAAGGTTGGATCTCTAGTCTGTGTATAGATTTTATTGGTGCCCTTTAGCTACAAAATATTTTTTCTGTATCTCTAATGCCGCGTACACACGAAGGGACTATCCCGCGGGATTATCCTCTGAACCCAAGTCCAGCGGATAATCCCCTCGTGTGTGGGCGCCGGCGGACTTTTTGGCGCCAAAGTCCGGCGGACCAAAGTTTTAAGTTTGGTTTTAAAATTATCCGCTGGACTTGGCAGTCCGGCGGACAATCCCGCCGTTAGTAGGCTAGTCCGCCGGGCTTTTGAAATGAACGGACTTGCCGCTCATCGGCAAGTCCGTTCATTTAGCACGTGACTTCAGGTTACGTAGCTAGCGTAGGCAGTAAATGCCGGCGCACTAGCTCCGTAAGCTGGCATGGATTTAAAGGGACTCCCCACGCCGAAAAACGGCGTGGGGGTTCCCCCCAAATCCATGTCAGACCCTTATCCGAGCACGCAGCCTGGCCGGCCAGGAAAGGGGTGGGGACGAACGAGCGCCCCCCCCTCCTGAGCCGTACCAGGCCGCGTACCCTCAACATGGGGGGTGCCCTGGGGAAAGGGGGGCCGTGCGGGCCCCCCACCCCAAAGCACCTTGTCCCCATGTTGATGAGGACAAGGGCCTCTTCCCGACAACCCTGGCCGTTGGTTGTCGGGGTCTGCGGGCGGGGGCTTATCGGAATCTGGGAGCCCCCTTTAATAAGGGGGCCCTCAGATCCCGGCCCCCCACCCTATGTGAATGAGTATGGGGTACGATGTACCCCTACCCATTCACCTAAGGTGTAAAATGTAAAGTACAAAAACACCCACACTTTTGAAAAAATATTTTATTGCACTGCTCCGGGGGTCTTCTTCCGTCTTGGGGGTCTTCTCGCCGGACTCCTCCGCCATTTACCAAGCTCTTTTACCGAGCGGAGAAGTCCGGCTACCTTCTTCGTCGTCGCCGCCGTCGTCTGGGGATCTCGATCCGCCTTCGGGGGTCTTCCGGGGGTCTCTTCTGTTCTTGCGGCGGTCGTCGTTTTCTGCGCCGCCTTCTTCTTCTTGTTCTTGTTCTTGTTCTTGATTATCCGCCGGTGAAGTCCGTGCGTGTGTGGGCAAGTCACACGCTCGGAAAGTCCGGCGAGGCCAGCTGGAAAGTCCAGCGGATTGTCCGCTGGACTTAGGTCCGCCGGCAAAAGTCTGCACGTGTGTACGCGGCATAACAGTGTGGGTAACCCATTGTCACCATAGCAAGCTCAATGGGTGTGCGAGGGCACACCTGGGGAAGGTATGGTGGCTTACTATCTACATAAGAGTACGCCTCTGTTCTATGGATCTGATTGCTCCATATAATGTTCTGAGAGACATGCGGATATAATACTGTTAATCTATTTTCAAGCATGACAAATTGGTAATATTGACGATTTAGAGATTAATTTTTTTTTAATTAAAATGTATTTACAGTTGAAGAACCACCCATGTATTGTTCGATGCTATGTCAATATTTTTATATAGTGAAAAGGGAGCAGCAGGAAAAATGTTCCCATACAACACACCAACAATTAAATACATAATTAAAATATTATATATTATAATAATTCTATATTTATTTTACTCTATTTCAGCACTCTATCTATCTATTTGTGTATGTGATATACATTAGTGGCTTAGTATGACATATTGTATATACAGTATCTCACAAAAGTGAGTACACCCCTCACATTTTTGTAAATATTTTATTATATCTTTTCATGTGACAACACTGAAGAAATTACACTTTGCCACAATGTAAAGTAGTGAGTGTACAGCTTGTATAACAGTGTAAATTTGCTGTCCCCTCAAAATAACTCAACACACAGCCATTAATGTCTAAACCGCTGGCAACAAAAGTGAGTACACCCTTAAGGGAAAATGTTCAAATTGGGCCCAATTAGCCATTTTCCCTCCCAGTGTCATGTGATTCGTTCGTGTTACAAGGTCTCAGGTGTGAATGGGGAGCAGGTGTGTTACATTTGGTGTTATCGCTCTCACTCTCTCGTACTGGTCACTGGAAGTTCAACATGGCACCTCATGGCAAAGAACTCTCTGAGGATCTGAAAAAAAAGAATTGTTGCTCTACATAAAGATGGCCTAGGCTATAAGAAGATTGCCAAGACCCTGAAACTGAGTTGCAGCACAGTGGCCAAGACCATACAGCGGTTTAACAGGACAGGTTCCACTCAGAACAGGCCTCGCCATGGTTGACCAAAGAAGTTGAGCGCACATGCTCAGTGTCATATCCAGAGGTTGTCTTTGTGAAATAGACGTTTGAGTGCTGCCAGCATTGCTGCAGAGGTTGAAGGGGTGGGGGGTCAGCCTGTCAGTACTCAGACCATATGCCACACAATGCATCACATTGGTCTGCATGGCTGTCATCCTAGAAGGAAGCCTCTTCTAAAGATGATGCACAAGTAAGCCCGCAAACAGATTGCTGAAGACAAGCAGACTAAGGACATGGATTACTGGAGCCATGTCCTATGGTCTGATGAGAAGTCAAGCGTGAGTGGCGGCAACCAGGTGAGGAGTACAAAGACAAGTGTTGTCTTGCCTACAGTCAAGCATGGTGGTGGGAGTGTCATGGTCTGGGGCTGCATGGGTGCTTCCGGCTATGGAGATCTACAGTGTCGGCAGCACCCATGCAGCCCCAGACCATGACACTCCCACCACCATGCTTGACTGTAGGCAAGACAACACTTGAGTCCTCTTCCACTCCTCCATGATGCCATCACTGAGCTGGTGGATGTTAGAGACCTTGCCCTCCTCCACCTTCCATTTGAGGATGCCCCACAGATGCTTAATCTGGTTTAGGTCTGAAGACATGCTTGGCCAGTACATCACTTTTACCCTCAGCTTCTATTTTTGGTTTAAACAAGAACCCTCACCTTCTTTAGCAAGGCAGTGATCATCTTGGAGGTGTGTTTGGGTTCATTATCATGTTGGAATACTGCCCTGTGGCTCAGTCTCCGAAGAGAGGGGATCATGCTCTCCTTCAGTATGTCACAGTACATGTTGGCATTTATGGTTCCCTCCCTTCGGCGACTGGGCAACAGGGCAGTGTTCCAACATGATAACGACCCCAAACACACCTCAAAGACGATCACTGCCTTGCTAAAGAAGCTGAGGGTTCTTGTTAAAAAAAAAAAAAAAGAAGCTGAGGGTAAAGGTGGACTGGCCAAGCATGTCTTCAGACCTAAACCAGATTAAGCATCTGTGGGGCATCCTCACATGGAAGGTGGAGGGGGGCAAGGTCTCTAACATCCACCAGCTCAGTGATGTCATCATGGAGGAGTGGAAGAGGACTCCAGTGGTAACCTGTGAAGCTCTGGTGAACTCCATGCCCAAGAGGGTTAGGGCAGTGCTGGAAATAATGGTGGCCACACAAAATATTGAATCTTTGGGCCCAATTTGGACATTTTCACTTAGGAGTGTGCTCTCTTTTGTTGAAAGTGGTTTAGACATTAATGGCTGTGTGTTGAGTTATTTTGAGGGGACAGAAAATTTACACTGTTATACAAGCTGTACACTACATTGTAGCAAAGTGTCATTTCTTCAGTGTTGTCACATGAAAAAAAATATAATAAAATATTTACAAAAATTTAAGAGGTGTATTCACTTTTGTGAGATACTGTAAATATTTATCCAGTCTTGTATCCAGCCAGCAGTTTAGGGTCCTTTGCACATGTTTTTTTCTGTCTTTTTTTTTGCAAATCTTAGTAGCTAATGTATTACAGTGCCTTGCGAAAGTATTCGGCCCCCTTGAACTTTTCAACCTTTTGCCACATTTCAGGCTTCAAACATAAAGATATAAAAATTTAAATTTTTTGTGAAGAATCACCAACAAGTGGGACACAATTGTGAAGTGGAACAAAATCTATTGGATATTTTAAACTTTTTTAGAAAATAAAAAACTGAAAAGTGGTGCTTGCAAAATTATTCGGCCCCTTTACTTTCAGTGCAGCAAACTCACTCCAGAAGTTCAGCGAGGATCTCTGAATGATCCAATGTTGTCCTAAATGACTGATGGTGATAAATAGAATCCACCTGTGTGTAATCAAGTCTCTGTATAAATGCACCTGCTCTGTCATAGTCTCAGGGTTCTGTTCAAAGCGCAGAGAGCATCATGAAGACCAAGGAACACACCAGGCAGGTCCGTAATACTGTTGTGGAGAAGGTTAAAGCCGGATTTGGATACAAAAAGATTTCCCAAGCTTTAAACATCCCAAGGAGCACTGTGCAAGCGATCATTTTGAAATGGAAGGAGTATCAGACCACTGCAAATATACCAAGACCTGGCTGTCCCTCTAAACTTTCAGCTCAGACAAGGAGAAGACTGATCAGAGATGCAGCCAAGAGGCCCATGATCACTCTGGATGAACTGCAGAGAACTACAGCTGAGGTGGGAGAGTCTGTCCATAGGACAACAATCAGTCGTACACTGCACAAATCAGGCCTTTATGGAAGAGTGGCAAGAAGAAAGCCATTTCTCAAAGATATCCATAAAAAGTCTCGTCTAAAGTTTGCCACAAGCCACCTGGGAGACACACCAAACATGTGGAAGAAGGTGCTCTGGTCCGATGAAACCAAAATCGAACTTTTTGGCCACAATGCAAAACGATATGTTTGGCGTAAAAGCAACACAGCTCATCACCCTCAACGCACCATCCCCACTGTCAAACATGGTGGTGGCAGCATCATGTTTGGGCCTGCTTTTCTTCAGCAGGGACAGGGAAGATGGTTAAAATTGAGGGGAAGATGGATGCAGCCAAATACAGGACCATTCTGGATGAAAACCTGTTGGAGTCTGCAAAAGACCTGAAACTGGGACGAAGATTTATCTTCCAACAAGACAATGATCCCAAACATATAGCAAAATCTACAAAGGAATGGTTCACAAATAAACGTATCCAGGTGTTAGAATGGCCAAGTCAAAGTCCAGACCTGAATCCAATCGAGAATCTGTGGAAAGAGCTGAAAACTGCTGTTCACAAACGCTCTCCATCCAACCTCACTGAGCTCGAGCTGTTTTGCAAGGAAGAATGGGCAAGAATTTCAGTCTCTCGATGTGCAAAACTGATAGAGACATACCCCAAGCGACTTGCAGCTGTAATCGCAGCAAAAGGTGGCTCTACAAAGTATTAACGCAAAGGGGCCGAATAATTTTGCACGCCCCACTTTTCATTTTTTTATTAGTTAAAAAAGTTTCAAAAATCCAAAAGATTTCGTTCCACTTCACAATTGTGTCCCACTTGTTGGTGATTCTTCACAAAAAATAAAAATTTTATATCTTTATGTTTGAAGCCTGAAATGTGGCAAAAGGTTGAAAAGTTCAAGGGGGCCGAATACTTTCGCAAGGCACTGTACATTTTGGAATAAGGCTGTAACCAGGGGCGGACTAACAACTTATGGGGCCCCCGGGCAATAGGACATTATGGGGCCCCCAGGCAATCAGAGATTATGGGGCCACACAGTATACACACACACAGTATACACAGACATGTTTCTATTGGCTGAGAAGGTACTGGAGAGGTGGGGCAGCTATAATCTCGGGATTTTTAGACCAAAAGGATGTCGGTAAGGGACATTTCAGAAACAGATGTAAAAAAAACACAGATTTTTACATCCCTGGTTTTACTGAGGCTGGCAACCCTGATGGGGCCCCCTAGTGGCCCGGGGCCCTCGGGAAGTGCCCGAGTGGCCGAATGGTCAGTCCGCCCCTGGCTGTAACATAACAAAATGTGAAAAAAGTGAAGTGGTGTGAATACTTTCCAGATGCACTCCACATTTTGGATAGAAAGGGGAAGGCCTAAACAGATATTAATTACTGTGTTCCTACTTCTGAGATTTTCTATCAATGGTTAGCCTTCTAATAAATACATATTACTGTCTGGGCCTTTGTGTCCTGGAAGGCAACTAGTCCCCCATTTTTTTTTCATGAACATCACAGGGACAAAAAGTGAGGGAAATTTCCCTAGTGGGTTCACAGATGGAAATAAAAGCATGGAAAAGAAGAAAAGTGTGTGATGCCAGATTTTTTTAGAAGTGGGTATTCCCAGTAAGGTCTTAAGCACTGCAGGTCTAAAGAAATGGTTCTCCCTAGGCGGCTCTAACAGGAGCAATGGCCAAAGGTCGGCTTTGCGCTTGAGCAGGGACTGAGTGTGCAAGGCGAAGAGTGCCAAAAATGTACCATATAAATACATTTCATTTTATTCAGACTCTTATATCATAAATAAACAACGCATTTTAGGGGTTCAGAGGGTCCCTCTTTATCAGGGCTTGGTACTGTTGAACAAAGTGAATACTGGACTGATAAAAGTCAGGGATCTTGAGGGGTAATTAGTATAATCACTCCTACATAATTTACATAATACAATTACAAGAAATATAAGTGATAAATATTTTACATTATTATTATAAATAATTATTTATATATATTATTAGATTTTACATTGGGTGTAGAGAAGTAGCTCTGAACTTAATCACTAAAAACTCATACACTTTAACATGTTAATGTAAATTTAAACGTTGTTTTTAAATCTGTAGCTTTGATTAAAATACCTAATTATCTTCAAGGGCGTTGGGCACTACCAATTATAGGGTGACAACTCTCTTGTGTTCCTGCCACCCTGTCACATACTGTTAACCCCTTGTGTACACTGAAAGCTTTTAATCTGTTGGGCTATCAGTACACATACACTATATTACCAAAAATATTGGGACACCTGCCTTTACAGGCACATGAACTAAATGGCACCCCAGTTTTAGTCCGTAGGGTTCAATATTGAGTTGGCCCACCTTTTGCAACTATAACAGCTTCAAATCTTCTGGGAAGGTTGTCCACAAGGTTTAGGAGTGTGTCAATGAGAATGTTCGACCATTCTTCCAGAAGTGCATTTGTGAGGTCAGGCACTGGTTTTGAACAAGAAGGCCTGGCTCACTGTCTTCGCTCTAAATCATCCCAAAGGTGTTTTATCTGATTGAGGTCAAGACTCTGTGCAATCCAGTCAAGTTCCTCCACCCCAACCTTGCTCATCCAGGTCTTTATGGACCTTGCTTTGTGCACTGGTCCAAATCATTTGGTGGAGGGGGGGTTATGGTGTGGGTTTGTTTTTCAGGGGTTGGGCTTGGCCCCTTAGTTCCAGTAGAACTCTTAAAGGGGTTGTAAACCCTTGCTTTTTAAAAAAAACAAACATGTCATACTTACCTCCACTGTGTAGTTCGTTTTACACAGAGTGGCCCCAAACCTCCTCTCCTGGGGTCCCTCAGTGGCGCTCCTGGCTCCTCCCCACATTGAGTGTCCACATTGGAGAAGCGATCTCCTAGGTGGCAGTGTTGCCAACTATCAGTATTTTTACTGGCAGCCAGTAAAAAATGGGCACTTTTCTCCTGCCAGTAAATGCCAGTAAGAGGAAAGGGTTGCCAGTAAAAAATATGGCTGTGACGCTTGGCTTGAAACTGGGCATGCGCAACTCGGGTCCAGAGCTGGACAGGACAATCCAAGTGCCTGCTACAGTGTGTTCAGGTGGTACCGGCAGAGGGGCGGGTCTGGCAGAGATGGTGCCTGAGCATGTTGTGTAATGTCATGGTGCAAGGGAGACAATCGATGCGGCCAGAGCCTCGTGTGCGGGTCTGTGGGACAGGAGCAAGGCAAGCCAGGAGCGGGACTGTCAGTGCTATTTGGACTGGAGGGGACTGAGAGGACCACCTGGCATGGAGAGAGATTGTCACTGTGACTCAGGATGGGATGTGTCAGTGATCTGTGCTGCTGCACACTGCTGTCAGTGTCACTGTGAGAGTTCATTTCATGTGCGTGTGTCGCCCATTCTAATTTCCTGCCCCTGAGTTCTGTCCCTGAGCCACTTACTATATTGAGAATAAAATGAGAAATATTCTTTTTGCCTTAATATCTACCTTACATCACATTGCTAATTGCATATTATACTTATTTGTAGCCTAAATACTGAAATTTGCACTTACAACTGTGATTTTGTAACTTTTGGAAATGCCAGTAAAAACTTGGCTGTGCCAGTAAATTTCAATCTGGTAGGTTTGCAACACTGCTAGGTGGACACCTGTGGGGGCGTGCTGCAGAGTTCTGCATCTGTGTCCATTCACACAGAATGCAGGACTCGGCACCGGGGGGCGGTGCCGCATCATTGGATTTGATTGACAGCAGCGGGAGCCAATGGCTGTGCTGCTATCAATCTATCCAATCAGGACACGAAACACCAGCTAGAGCTGGCGTGCTTGTTCTCGGCTGGCGAAGGATCGGGGTCAGGTAAGTAAAACGGGGGTCTCGGGGGGGGGGGGTGCAGCACCACAGGAAGTTTTTCACCTTAATGCATAGAATGCATTAAGGTGAAAAACCATGAGGGTTTACAACCCCTTTAAAGCATACCAAGACACTTTGGACAATTTCATGCTTCCAACTTTGTGGGGACAGTTTGGGGATGGTTCCTTCCTGTCCAACATGACTGCACACCAGTGCACAAAGCAAGGTCCATAAAGACATGGATGAGTGAGTTTGAGGTGGAGGAACTTGACTGGCCTGCACAGAGTCCTGACCTCAACCCCATAGAAAACCTTTGGGTTGAATTAGAGCAGAGACTGCGAGCCAGGCCTTCTCATCCAACATAAGTGTATGACCTCACAAATGTGCTTCTGGAAGAATGGTCAAACATTCCCATAGAGACACTCCTAAACCTTGTGGACAGCCTTCCCAGAAGAGTTGAAGCTGTTAGAGCTGCAAAGGGTGGGCCAACTCAATATTGAACCCTACGGACTAAGACTGGGATGTCATTAAAGTTCATGTGCGTGTAAAGGCAGGCATATTGGTAATATGTAGTGCTTTTAAGTGATTGCTTGATCAAAGTGTCTTTTTTATTTTAAGGAAGATCATTCCAAAAAAAAAAAGATTTTGTTTTTCAACAGAAAAACTGATCATTCAAAAGATACACTGTAAGGCCCCTTTCACACTGGGGCGGGAGCGGCATTGGCGGTAAAGCAGCGCTATATTTACCGTCGTTTTAGCTGCGGTATTCGGCCGCAAGCGGTGCGGTTTTAACCCCCACTAGCAATCGAAAAAAGGGTTAAAACCCCCCGCAAAGCGCCGCCGCAGCGGTGTCCCATTGATTTCAATGTGTAGGAGCGGTATAGGAGCGGTGAATACACCGCTCCTTCACCGCTCCAAAGATGCTGCTTGCAGGACTTTTTTGACCGTCCTGCTAGCGCACCGCTCCAGTGTGAAAGCCCTCCGGCTTTCACACTGGAGTGAATGGGGCCGGATTTTTTCAGGCGCTGTACAGGCGCTATTTTTAATGCCTCAGTGTGAAACGCCCCTAAGTACCACCTAATATCAAAACAATGTCAGGGATTTGTATATTTGTATTGTGTGCTTGATTAGCTTGAGTTACAAAAAAAAAGACATGGAAAAGGTTGGATCTCTAGTCTGTGTATAGATTTTATTGTTGGCCTTTATCCACAAAAGATTTCTTCTATATCTTTAATGCCGCGTACACACGGTCAAAATTTACGACAACAAATGTACGATGGGAGCTTGTTGTTGGAAATTCTGACCGTGTGTAGGCTCCATCGCACATTTTCAGTCCAAAATTCTGACAAACAAAATTTGAAATCTGGATCTCAAATTTTCCGACAACAAAATTAGTTGTCGGAAATTCCGATCGTGTGTACACAATTCCGATGCACAAAATTCCATGCATGCTCGGAATCGAGCAGAAGAGCCGCACTGGCTATTGAACTTCAACTTTCTCGGCTCGTCGTACGTCACCGCGTTCTTGGTGTTCGGAATTTATGAAAACATTTGTGTGACCGTGTGTATGCAAGACAAGTTTGAGCCAACATCTGTCATAAAAACATAGATTTTGTTGTCGGAATGTGCGATCGTGTGTACGCGGCATTACACTCTGGGTAACCTATTGTCACCATAGCCATCTCAATGTGTGTGGGGACACACCTGGGGAAGGTATAATAGCTTACCATCTACATAAGAGTACACCACTGTTCTATGGATCTGATTGCTCCATATAATGTTCTGAGAGACATGCGGATATAATACTATTAATCTATTTTCAAGCATGAAGAATTGGTATTATTGAAGATTTAGAGATACATTTTTTTTTTTTATTAAAATGTATTTACAGTTGAAGAACCACCCATGTATTGTTTGATGCTATGTCAACATTTTTATATAGTCAAAGGGGAGCAACTGGAAATATTTTCCCATACAACGCACCAACAATTAATATTTTTATATTTATTTTACTCTATTTCAACACTCTATCTATTTGTGTGTGTGATATACATTGGTAGCTTAGTTTGAAATATTGCATAAAAATACAGCGGGTAAAATAAGTATTAACCACTTTGCGCCCGCGCTATGGTCGAAAGACGGCTACGGCGCGGACGCTACCTGCCGGGAGGGCGTCCCTGGACGTCCTCCTGTTTACTTCCGCAAGAGCGAAGAGAGCGCATCGGGGAAGTTCTGTGCTGGCCATGTCCCTCGGACACAGCAAGTCACAGATCGCTGTAAACGGCCAATCACAGCGGCCGTTTACAGCGCGATCGGTGAGATCATCTCTCATCGCCGCTCTCCCTCCTCACACAGAGACAGCGTGTGAGGAGGGAGAGATAAAAAAAAGAAAAATAAAGAAAATAAAGTGCCAATCTGTCCCCACTGCCACCTGTCCCCACTGCCACCTGTTGTCAGTGCCATCTGTCCCCAGTGCCACCTGTCAGTGCCATCTGTCCCCAGTGCCATTTGTCCCCAGTGCCACCTGTCCCCAGTGCCACCTGTCAGTGCCATTTTCCCCAGTGCCACCTGTCCCCAGTGCCACCTGTCAGTGCCATTTTCCCCAGTGCCACCTGTCAGTGCCATTGTCCCCAGTGCCACGTATAAGTGCCATCTGTCATCAGTGCCACGTATAGGTGCCATCTGTCATCAGTGCCACATAGTGCCACCTGTCATCAGTGCCATATCAGTGTCACGTGTCATCAGTGCCACATATTGGTGCCATATGTCATCAGTGCCACGTATCAGTGCCATCTGTCATCAGTGCCACGTATCAGTGCCATCTGTCATCAGTGCCACCTGTCAGTGTCACGTGCCATCTGTTATCAGTGTCACGTGTCATCAATGCCACGTATCAGTGCCATCTGTCATTAGTGTCATGTATCATCACTGCCACGTATTAGTGCCATCTGTCATCAGTGCCACGTATTAGTGCCATGTATATGTGCCATCTGTCATCAGTGCCACATATTAGTGCCATCTGTCACCAGTGTCATGTGTCATCAGTGCCCCGTATTAGTGCCATCTGTCATCAGTGCCACGTCAGTGTCACGTGTCATTGTCCTGGTGCTCCAGGGCCTTCAAAAGTGTAATAGGTAGTCAACAAGTTAGATGTGCAATTTACAGTGGTGTGAAAAAGTGTTTGCCCCCTTCCTCATTTCCTGTTCCTTTGCATGTTTGTCACACTTAAGTGTTTCGGAACATCAAACCAATTTAAACAATAGTCAAGGACAACACAAGTAAACACAAAATGCAATTTGTAAATGAAGGTGTTTATTATTAAAGGTGAAAAAAAATCCAAATCATCATGGCCCTGTGTGAAAAAGTGATTGCCCCCCCTTGTTAAAACATACTATAACTGTGGTTGTCCACACCTGAGTTCAATTTCTCTAGCCACACCCAGGCCTGATTATTGCCACACCTGTTCACAATCAAGGCATCACTTAAATAGGAGCTGCTTGACACAGTAAGGTCCACCAGAAGAGCCTTAAAAGCTACACATCATGCCGAGACCCAAAGAAATTCAGGAACAATTGAGAAAGAAAGTAATTGAGATCTATCAGTCTGGAAAGGGTTATAAAGCCATTTCCAAAGCTTTGGGAATCCAGCGAACCACAGTGAGAGCCATTATCCACAAATGGCGAAGACATGGAACAGTGGTGAACCTTCCCAGGAGTGGCCGGCCGCCCAAAATTACCCCAAGAGCGCAGCGACGACTCATCCAAGAGGTCACAAAAGACCCCACAACAACGTCCAAGGAACTGCAGGCCTCTCTTGCCTCAGTTAAGGTCAGCGTTCATGCGTCCACCATCAGGAAAAGACTGGGCAAAAAATGGCCTGCATGGCAGAGTTCCAAGGAGAAAACCACTGCTGAGCAAAAAGAACATCAAAGCTCGTCTCAATTTCTCCACAACACATCTTGATGATCCCCAAGACTTTTGGGACAACATTCTGTGGACCGATGAGACAAAAGTGGAACTCTTTGGAAGGTGTGTGTCCAAGTATATCTGGCGTAGAAGGAACACTGCATTTCAGAAAAAGAACATTATACCAACAGTAAAATATGGTGGTGGTAGTGTGATGGTCTGGGGCTGTTTTGCTGCTTCAGGACCTGGAAGACTTGCCGTGATAAAAGGAACTATGAATTCTGCTGTCTACCAAGAGATCCTGAAGGAGAATGTCCGACCATCTGTTCGTGTACTCAAGCTGAAACGAACTTGGGTTCTGCAGCAGGACAATGATCCTAAACACACCAGCAAGTCCACCACCGAATGGCTGAAGAAAAACAAAATGAAGACTTTGGAGTGGCCTAGCCAAAGTCCTGACCTGAATCCTATTGAGATGTTGTAGTATGACCTTAAAAAGGCCGTTCATGCTCGAAAACCCTCTAATGTAACTGAATTAGGACAATTCTGCAAAGATGAGTGGGCCAAAATTCCTCCAGGAAGCTGTAAAAGCCTCATTGCACATTATCGCAAACGCTTGGTTGCAGTTGTTGCTGCTAAGGGTGGCCCAACCAGTTATTAGGTTTAGGGGGCAATCACTTTTTCACACAGGGCCATGATGGTTTGGATTTTTTTTCACCTTTAATAATAAACACCTTCATTTACAAATTGCATTTTGTGTTTACTTGTGTTGTCCTTGACTATTGTTTAAATTGGTTTGATGTTCCGAAACACTTAAGTGTGACAAACATGCAAAGGAACAGGAAATGAGGAAGGGGGCAAACACTTTTTCACACCACTGTACGAGTCCCTGACACAGTCCATCTGAGTACCTATCACACTCCATCTGAGTACCCGAGTACCTGTCACAGTCCATCTGAGTACCCGAGTACCTGTCACAGTTCATCTCAGTAACCGAGTACCTGTCACAGTCCATATGAGTACCCGAGTACCTGTCACCGCTCTTCAGAGTACCCAGGTCACCAGAACTAGTGTCCCCATTGGTAGATTTATCGTCTATTATTTTTCTGGGGACAACCCAAAATTTGGGATTTTCTTTCACTTTCACTTTCAATGATAATGGTAAACAAGACAAATAGAGGGGATGAATCTCCCTAACGGGGGCACAGTCAGCAATAATTACTGACAGGGGTTCTAATCCATCTCCACTCTATCCAAAACTAAAAAGTTTTGCCTTTTGTTATACTTTAAAACACGGCCTAAAATAAAGACTGCTCTGTCCATGGTGCTGAATCAGCATGTAGACGTGTAATGGTCTCAGCTGCAGCGCTTTTTAAAGGACAAACTATAATATATTTTTAGTGACTATACATTTTATACGTTTGTTACTGTCAAGTTTATCCTAAAGTAATTTTTAATTAAACTCCCATTTGTTCTTTATTTTCTGAAAATTTACAACAGAAAGATTTGGATATTTGTTCTTGCCAATCAACTCAATTACACCATTTATTGGCCTCCCACTGCTGACTTAGTGATGGCCAGTGGGGGGATGCAGCTGAGTTTAGTGAATGAAGGGAGAAGATAATTCACACCTGGTCGTCGCACCCCAGCCTGATCCTTGCAGTCATTGACCGCACTCTTCTTCTCCATGGATACAATCACGGTGCCCCCATGGCAGGCTGTGCTGTAGATGGGACTGTGCTGTCCCAGCTCTCTCCATCTTCTGATCTTCCCCTGTTTCAGCCCTGAAGGCCCAACATATGCAGATAAAGACCACCAAGCACGGTGGTGCCAAACCTTTCCTCCAGTTCTCAGTGTACAGTGTATTACACCCTATTGCACAATAAATGTCATAGAGTTCTGAAACGGAATGTACAGAATTTTTTATAGCATTTCTCATCTCAGGAACTAAATTCATAAGATTTTTGACATGCTATACCTTTCTCAATAGACAAGTGTTTCTTTAGCATTCTTCTTACGCAATGAGAAAGAGCAACCTTAAATCAAGAGGGACACTGTGCTGTTTTGTTAAAAAGTTGACTTACCTAGAAGTGATATTTAATTTTTGTAAGGTTGGTAATTCACATCACAGTCCAATAATACAACAATACATCTCTGTGCAACCTTCGTTAGATTTACCAAAACGATGTATTGTAATTGCCTACCTAAACTATCCATTCAATGTATCCAATAATACTTGCACTACAAAATTGTTGGAAGGTGTAAAGTAGATTGTACAATCAGATCGTAACATGTATAGACAGCTTTAGCTACAGGATTAAAGTACATCTAAACCCTACCTGAATGACATAAAGCAGAACTAAAGACAGCACTTCCTCCAATGATCCAACACCCGAGAGGTCCCTCATCAGCCCCAGCATCTTCTACCCAACCTTTTCTAGGTGCTGGTCTTCAGACATCGTGATTGGCCAGTGTGGGATGACGTCCCTCTTGTGCATGCTCGAGAATCATTCATCCCGACACACTAGCATTGTGCTGGAAATGTAAATGGAGATGCGTGTGCACAGCTCCATCTATATGCTGCAAAGGATTGCGAACAGGCAAGAAAGTTTCTATTATTGCAGAAGAGACAATGGGGGTTATTTAAGAAAGGCAAATCCACTTTTCACTATAAGTGCAAATTACAATTCAAAGTGCACTTGAAATTGCACTGAAGGTGCACTTGGAAGTCCAGTCGCTGTAAATCTGAGGGGTAGATCTGAAATGAGGGGAAGCTCTGCTGATTTTATTATCAATCATGTAAAGCTAAAATGCTGTTTTTTATTTTCCTTGCATGCCCCCCTCGGATCTACAGCGACTGCACTTCCAAGTACACTGCAAGTGCAATTTCAAGTGCACTTTGCACTTGTAGTTTGCACTTGTAGTGCAAAGTGGATTTGCCTTAACCCCCATTGCCTGTTAGCAAAAATGTTAAATTGCATTTAACTCCGCAACATTCCTTCAACTGCATGAAATGCACAGAGGTGCAGCTTTTCAAGGGTTAAAACAGGCAGTGAGGAGGTGACATACACTATATTACCAAAAGTATTGGGATGCCTGCCTTTATACGCCATGATATTTAATCCTTTGCAGCTATAACAGCTGTAACTCTTCTGGTAAGGCTGTCCACAAGGTTTAGGAGTATGTCTATGGGAATGTTTGACCATCCTTCCAGAAGTGCATTTGCAAGGTCAGGCACTGAACTGTTCCCATAAAGGTGGGAGCATGAAATTGTCCAAAATGTCTTGGTGTGCTGACACCTTAAGGGTTCCCTTTACAGGAACTAAGGGGCCAAGCACAACCCCTGAAAAACAACCCCACACCGTAATCCTCCTCCACCTAATCATTTGGACCATTGCACAAAGCAAGGTCCCTGAAGACATGGATGAGCGAGTTTGGGGTGGAGGAACTTGACTTTCACAAAAACCATCTTCAAATGTTGAAGGTTCCGTGGGCCTCTTATATGAACTTTGATCTTTAATTGATTTCTTCCATAGATTTTCTATTGGATTCAAGTCAGGTGATTAACTGGGCCATTCTAGCAGAATTAATATTTCTTTCTTTGAAACAAATTGAGAGTTTCCTTGGCTTTGTGTTTGGGATCATTGTCTTGCTGAAATATCCACCATTGTTTCATCTTCATCATCCATGTAGATGGCAGCAGATTTTTACAAGAATGTCTTGGTCCATTTTTTCCATTCATCCTTCCTTCAATGATATGACATTTGCCAGTACCGTATGCTGAAAAACAGCCCCACACAATGATGTTCCCACCTCCAAACTTCACTGTTGGTATGGGGGTGATGTGCCATTTGACCTCCAAACATGGTGTGTATAATGGCATTCAAAGAGTTCAATTTTGGTCTCATCTGATCTGACTATATTATCCCAGAATTTCCCAGGCTTGTCTAAATGTTGTGCAGCAAAATTAAATTGAGCTTCAACATGCTTTTGAAGTGCATTACTTATTGTTTTCTTTGAAACCATTGTATCTGCTAATTTCCGGTCTTTCTGAAGCTATCTGCAAGTGGTCCTTGGCTCTTAGACAACTCTTCTGATAATTATTTTCACTCCTCTGTCAGAAATCTTGCGAGGCGCACCTTGTCGTGGCCAGATCAAGGTGAAATTATGTTCTTTCCACTTCCGGATTATGGCCCCAACACTGCTCACTGGAACATTCAGAAGTTTAGAAATCCTTCTGTAACCAATGCCTTCCATATGTTTTGCAACAAAGTTGTGAACGTCTTGAGAGAGCTCTTTGCTTTTACCCATCATGAGCTGTTTCTTATGTGATACCTTGGTAAAGGGACACCGTTTTATAGGCCATCAGTTGAGACTGAACCAACTGATATTAATTTGCACGGACAAGAGGCAGTATTGCTTTCTAATTACTGATCGACTTCAGCTGGTGTCTTGGCTTTCTGTGCCTTTTTTAACCTTTTATTCATGCGTTCAATAATTTTTCCCTGTGTCATTCCATTTTATTACACAAAACTTATTTCTGAACGTATTTGTTTCGGTTTCTTTTTATGTGTGGATTGCATGGTCTGTTACCGACATGTGGTGAAAATTTCATGTCAATAGTACCTTTAGAAAAACATTTACCTAGAAAAATGGTGACGTGTTTAACCACTTGCTTACTGGGCACTTAAACCCCCCTCCAGACCAATTTTCAGCTTTCGGTGCTCTCACACTTTGAATGACAATTACTGAGTCATGCAACACTGTACCCAAATTAATTTTTTGTCCCTTTTTTTACCACAAATAGAGATTTCTTTTGGTGGTATTTGATCACCTCTGGGTTTTTTAGTTTTTTTTTTTGCGCTATAAATGAAAAAAAAAAGACCAAAAATTTTGAAAAAAAACAAATTTTTCTTTGTTTTTGTGATAAAATTTAGCAAATCATTAATTTTTCTTCATAAATTTTGGCCACATATACTGCTATATATCTTTGGTAAAAATAACCCAAATTAGTGGATATTATTTGGTCTTTGTGAAAGTTAGAGAGTCTACAAACTGTGGTGCAAATCATACAAAATTGATCACACCTGATGCACTGGTGACCATTTCTTGGGACCAGAACAAGCCAGGAAAGAACAAATACCCCCCAAATGACCCCTTTTTTGAAAGTAGACATTCCAAGGTATTTAGTTAGATGCATGGTGAGGTTTTTGATGTTGTCATTTTTTCCCACAATTCTTTGCCAAATGAAGGTTTTTTTTTTTTATTTTTTCCACAAAATTGTCATTGTAATAGGTTATTTCTCTCACATGGCATGTGTATACCACAAATTACACCCCAAAATACATTCTGCTACTCCTCCTGAGTATTACGATACCACATGTGTGGGACTTTTACACAGCCTGGCTACTTAGAGAGGCCCAACATGCAGGGAGCACCATCACGTGTTCTAGGAGCATACAGTGGTGTGAAAAAGTGTTTCCCCCCCTCCTCATTTCCTGTTCCTTTGCATGTTTGTCACACTTAAGTGTTTCGGAACATCAAACCAATTTAAACAATAGTCAAGGACAACACAAGTAAACACAAAATGCAATTTGTAAATGAAGGTGTTTATTATTAAAGGTGAAAAAAAATCCAAACCATCATGGCCCTGTGTGAAAAAGTGATTGCCCCCTAAACCTAATAACTGGTTGGGCCACCCTTAGCAGCAACAACTGCAACCAAGCGTTTGCGATAATGTGCAATGAGGCTTTTACAGCGTCCTGGAGGAATTTTGGCCCACTCATCTTTGCAGAATTGTCCTAATTCAGTTACATTAGAGGGTTTTCGAGCATGAACGGCCTTTTTAAGGTCATACCACAACATCTCAATAGGATTCAGGTCAGGACTTTGGCTAGGCCACTCCAAAGTCTTCATTTTGTTTTTCTTCAGCCATTCGGTGGTGGACTTGCTGGTGTGTTTAGGATCATTGTCCTGCTGCAGAACCCAAGTTCGTTTCAGCTTGAGTACACGAACAGATGGTCGGACATTCTCCTTCAGGATCTCTTGGTAGACAGCAGAATTCATAGTTCCTTTTATCACGGCAAGTCTTCCAGGTCCTGAAGCAGCAAAACAGCCCCAGACCATCACACTACCAGCACCATATTTTACTGTTGGTATAATGTTCTTTTTCTGAAATGCAGTGTTCCTTCTACGCCAGATATACTTGGACACACACCTTCCAAAGAGTTCCACTTTTGTCTCATCGGTCCACAGAATGTTGTCCCAAAAGTCTTGGGGATCATCAAGATGTGTTGTGGAGAAATTGAGACGAGCTTTGATGTTCTTTTTGCTCAGCAGTGGTTTTCTCCTTGGAACTCTGCCATGCAGGCCATTTTTGCCCAGTCTTTTCCTGATGGTGGAAGCATGAACGCTGACCTTAACTGAGGCAAGTGAGGCCTGCAGTTCCTTGGACGTTGTTGTGGGGTCTTTTGTGACCTCTTGGATGAGTCGTCGCTGCGCTCTTGGGGTAATTTTGGGCGGCCAGCCACTCCTGGGAAGGTTCACCACTGTTCCATGTCTTCGCCATTTGTGGATAATGGCTCTCACTGTGGTTCGCTGGATTCCCAAAGCTTTGGAAATGGCTTTATAACCCTTTCCAGACTGATAGATCTCAATTACTTTCTTTCTCAATTGTTCCTGAATTTCTTTGGGTCTCGGCATGATGTGTAGCTTTTAAGGCTCTTCTGGTGGACCTTACTGTGTCAAGCAGCTCCTATTTAAGTGAGGCCTTGATTGTGAACAGGTGTGGCAATAACCAGGCCTGGGTGTGGCTAGAGAAATTGAACTCAGGTGTGGACAACCACAGTTATAGTATGTTTTAACAAGGGGGGCAATCACTTTTTCACACAGGGCCATGATGGTTTGGATTTTTTTTCACCTTTAATAATAAACACCTTCATTTACATTTTGTGTTTACTTGTGTTGTCCTTGACTATTGTTTAAATTGGTTTGATGTTCCGAAACACTTAAGTGTGACAAACATGCAAAGGAACAGGAAATGAGGAAGGGGGTAAACACTTTTTCACACCACTGTATGGACTGACAGGTACACAGATGAACTGTGACAGGTACTTTGATGGGTGGTGACAGGTCCTCTTTATTGGGGGGGGCAATCAGTGTGATTGGTGTACACTGTAAGCGGTAACGGGATGTTACCGCAATCACCTTCTCACACACTATTAGTGTGTGAGGAGGAGGACCCGGTAACATCTCGTTACCGCGGTTTGTTGACATTTAGTGGTCGGCTGTGAAAGGATCACAGCCGATCACGTGGTAAACAGCCGCCGGCCAATGGCTGTTTACCAGCATCGGTGATGAGCAGTGTTCCCGGGAACACGCCGCCACCGACGTGCACGAGCAGCACGCTTGCAATCGCGTGCATGCGCCGTGCAAAGTGGGGCGGTACCACCTGTGATCGCCCATGACTTCATCACGGCCGATCATGTGGTAAACAGCCATGTCCAATGGCTGTTCACCCCCCTTGGTGGCGAGTGGTGTCTCCGTGGCACGCCGCCACCGAAGGATCAGGGATGCGCACACAGGATCGCGCGCATTCCCTGTTTAAATGGACGGACGTCATATGACGCCCGCCCAGAATGAGAGCCGCGCCGCCTGGCCGTCATATGACGGCCAGCGGGCAGCAAAAGGTTAAGAGCTATGGGCGGAAGTGACGTTTTGATGTCACTTCTGCCCTGCAATGATATGGAGAAGGGTGGGGGCCATCTTCCCCTCACTCGTCTCCATACCAAGCCAGCAAGAGGGGGGCCTAAAAGTAATAAAAAAAGTGATAAAAGTGATTATGCGGCGAAGCTGCCGTAAAGACCACTTTTATCTGAAAGCAGACCGCTATCTGAAGAAGAGGATAGCTGCCAAAGTAGAGACGTAAAGCGACAGCGGGTGGTCCGTAAGTGGTTAATACCACTATTTCAAATAGAGTAGAGGTAAAATTCAATCCCCAGATGGTGGGATAGCTCACCACTCTTGACACAAGAGGGTTATCTGGTACCTAACTCTTAACCTTTAACTCTTTACCTAAACTTAAAAGGTTAGTCAGACTTTAGCTCTGCAAACAGCAAGGTGATCTCTGCTAGACATGTGCAATTTGTTTCTTTCAGGAATATTCGTTGATTCGGAAATATTCAAATTAAGGAAAACCCATTTAACAAATTTTTCCAAAAACGAAAATTCTAAAGAATGAAACTCCGAAAGAATGATAATCCGAAATCCAAAAATTAGAAAATCCAAAAATCCAAAACTTTGAAAATTTTTAAATCCAATAATAAGAATGAAAATCCGAAAATTCAAAGAACGAAAATCCGAAAATAAGAATCAAGAAACGGAAATGAAAAAAAAAACGAAAATTTGAAAATCTGAAATAATAACCAACTAACCAATAATAACTATTACTAACTTTTAAATTATAGGTATTGGAATTTCTTTTCCAATTTGGCTGTTAGTGAACGTAACGAATACGAACTTATCCGAAGTTACGAATTATCCAAAAATAACGAATGCTGCATCTAAACGAATGGAACGTAACAAATTAACAATAATAAATAATAATAATAAAAACTTTTTATTATTATCATTTATTATTATTAATTTGTTACGTTCCATTTATTTAGATGCGCCATTTGTTATTTCAGATAATTCCTAACTTCGGATAAATTTGTATTTGTTACATTCACTAATGCCGCGTACACAAGACCGGTTTTCCCATCGAAATAAACTCTGACGGAGTTCCGACCGAACGGACTTGCCCACACACGATCGGACCAAAGTCTGTTCGTTTCTAACGCAATGACGTACGACTAGAAAATGAAGGTCAATAGCTGCCCTTGCGTCGTATTTGGTTTGTTGGACCAGCATACAGACTAAAGCCCCATACACACGCTCGGATTATCCGAGGACCAGGTCCGTCGGATCATGTCCGTCGTACTTTGTCCGATGTTGGTTTTGCGTACACACGGTCGGACAAAGTTGTCGGAAAATCCGATCATTCTGAACGTGGTGACGTTTGTTGCCTACGACGGGACTACGTAGAGGCTAGTAGCCAATAGCTTTGGTCTTGTAATGTGATCTGAGCATGCGTAGCACTTTGTCCGTCGGAATTCGCTACACACGATCGGATTTGGTGTGATCGGACTTTGTTGTCAAAAAATCTATCCAGCAGGAGATAGGACTTTGTCCGTCGGACAATCTGATGGAAACTGTCCGATGGTGTCTACACACGGTCGGAATTTCCGACAACATTGTCTGATAGGACAGAATTCATCGGAAAATCCGACCGTGTGTATGGGGCTTAACGGTGTTCCCGATAGAAATTGATTCAGTCGGAAAGATTTAAAGCATGTTCAATTTCTAGGTCCGTCTGAATTTTTTGAAGAAAAATTATTGGATTATTCCACACACAATCGGAATATCCGACGGAATGATTCCGTCTGACCTTTTTTGCCGGAATTACAGCCAAATTTGAAAGGAAATTCCAATACCTATAATTTAATAGTTAGTTATTATTAGTTAGTTATTTTGGATTTTTGAATTTACGAAATTATTTGAAATAATGAATTTCGATCATAAGCGTATGTCCTGAAAAAAAAAAAAACGATACGAAAAACAAATACATTTTTCAGCAGTGCACATGTCTGATCTCTGCTAAGAGAACCAACTCAGCAGATGGATCACTGCAGAGAGACTGCTGCTTCCACATGGAGTGTTCTTTGTACAGTATGCTGGCAGGGGACAGTCTGTGGTTTCTTGCTAAAGAAATCAAACTGTTATGCCGCATACACACGACCGGACTTACCAGCAAAAAAGGTCAGACGGTCTTCCCAACGGACTTTCGCCGCCTTCCGACTGACTTTTCAAACGGTCTTGGCCACACACGAACAGACTAGGTCCGTTCGAAAGTCTGTTCGTTTTGAACGTGATGATGTAAGCTTCCCTTTGCATCGTATGTGGTCCGTCGGACCAGCACACAGACGTACGGTTTTCCCGATTTTAGAAACATGTTTTATTTCTAGGTCCTTCTGATTTTTTCCCGGAAAACTATCGGATTAGCCCACACACGATCAAATTGTCCAATGGACCTAGTCTGCCGGAAAGCCCGGACGTGTGTATGCGGCATTAGATTTTGCACAGTTTTTATTTTGATGCATCTGGGCTTTAATCCTTAGCACATAGCTTGTTCCCTAACAGCCTCTAAGTTTACCTTCTAAGCCTTATCCCTGAAGCTGATCATAGATATTATTACAATCTGATTAGATAATCTTCTCAGGAGCTGCCAACAATTATGTAGTACAAGGGCTTTTCCATCTGAATAAAAATGTATTGAATGACTCTCACAATACATACTTTGGTAGATTTGAAGAGGATTGTACAGAGATTATAGAATCAGATTGTAAAGTACTGCTTAACCCTCAACTCTAACAAATCAACCCCTAACACAAATCTACACCTACAGCTGCATACTTATCTTACTTAGCACATTAATCATTAACACCAAATGCTGTCAGACTCAACCTGAGAACTACAGAATCCCCCCCCCCCCACACTCCCATGCTAGAAGTCACTGATCGCCGCCATCACTAGTAAAAATATATATATATTCCATATTAATATAGGCTTATTGGGATTTTTTTTAGACCAAAAATATGTAGCAGAATACATATTGGCCTAAATTGATGAAGAAATTTTTTATTTTTTATTTTTCTATTGGATGTGTTTTATAGCAGACAGAAAAAAATATTGTGTTGTTTTCAAAATTGTCTGACTTTTTTGTTTATCGTGCAAAAAAAAAAAAATGCAGAGGTGATCAAATACCACCAAAAGAATGCTCTATTTGTGGGGAAAAAAAGGACATCGATTTCATTTGGGTAGAGCGTCGCACGACCGTGTAAGTAACACAGTGCTGTATCGCAAAAAAATGGCCTGGTTAGGCCCCTTTCACACTTATACGACTTGTCCCACGATTTGGGACTGCAAAGTAGCATGACAAGTCGTTCCCCATGATTTCCAATGACAGCCATTCATATTAGTACAACTTCAAGTCTTTCCGACTTCAAAGTAGTCCCTGCACTACTTTGGTCCGATTTTGATGCCACTTACACAGGCATTCCTTGAAATCACGGTAAAATCGCGCAACTTTGAAGTCGTGAAAGGGGCCTCAGAAAGAGAGATAAATCTTCCTGAGGGTGAGTGATTAAAGCCCAGCACATACCTGACCAATTAGTGTGCTGGCTCTTCACAAAATCTGGACCCTAGCAGGGTACCACGCTACTACATTGTGTAATCTGGGTCTTTAGTGTATTCATGACTGTTCACCCGCTAGATAATTTTTTAAAATTTTTTACACACTTGTTAAATCGCCATTTTGGCTACAATAGCTCTTACAACCTGTGGAACATTGTATATTTTCTGAATGCAGAGATTCTGTAGAGTAATAAAGTGGTAGATGCAATTTGTAATGTTGTATGATGTTTGCACAACTGTTTATTAAATGCCAGCCGGTGTCAGCAGTCATCCATTGGCCACAAACCTCTGATCGGCTTCTAATCGTACCTTTAAAGAGCAGAATCACACTATATATATATACATATATATATATATATATATATATATATATATATATATATATATATATATAAACAGTACATAATTCTGCACAGAGCAGCTGCCCTGTAGCAGTAAGGCTACAATAGGGCAGTCGTTAACTGGTTAAAGTATGTTTTATGTATGCTGTCAGGGTGAAGCCCAAATTACAGTGTGTGTTTAGGTAGTAGAAGGAATGAAGGCCCCTAAAGCCCATAGGGAACCTTGACCGATGGGAGCATGGCTTAATAAATGGGTGTGGGCATAAGCAGCAGAATTAAAGTAGCTCCCAAGGTTACTGGCTATTGAGGCATTGGGTTATTGGGCACAGCCCGGACTCTATAAAAATTGACACTGACCTGAAGAACTTTAGCTTTAAAAGAGTTGACCAAATGCCCACCCTGTTTAAGAATAATTGTCACAGCTTTATTGACAGTTCAACCTTGGCAACAAGTAATGTTGTGTCTGTGGGCTACACCCTCAAGTGGAAGTTGAGCCAGTCTAATGCCCGTCTGACACTCATGGTAAGGCCAGGCCTTTTAGACTATGTCAAGTTACTATTAACATGCTCACAGTATAAAAGTGATTGGCACTGGATAGATTATTATATTGGATTTTCTAAATAAAACTAGACCTCCTCTTTAACCACTTCACATCCCGCCCATGTACATATGATGTCCGCAGGAGGGATCTCCCATCCTGGGCTGGCGTCATATGACATCCTGGGCCTCCTGGCTATCTAGGGGGCGCGCGCCCCCGCCGCATCGATCTGGAGCGGATGCGCGTCCGCAATGTCCGCTGGGTACCCGTGATTGCCCATTAACCGAGCAGGACCTTGGATCTGTGGGTGTAAACACACAAATTCATGTCCTGTCAGGTGAGAGGAGACCGAGCATGTGTTCCCAGTACAGAGGAACACCGATCGGTCTCTTCCCCTTGTGAGTCCCCTCCCCCTACAGTTAGAATCACTCCCTAGGTAACACAGTTAACCCCTTCACCGCCCCCTACTGTTAACCCCTTCCCTGCCAGTGACATTTATACAGTAATCAATGCATTTGTATTGCACTGATCACTGTATAAATGTGAATGGTCCCAAAATAGTGTCAAAAGTGTCCGATGTGTCCACCGCAATGATAAAAATCGCAGATCGCCGCCATTACTAGTAAAAAAAAAATAATAATAAAAATGCCATAAAACTATCCCCTATTTTGTAGACGCTATAACTTTTGCGCAAACCAATAAATATACGCTTATTGCGATTTTTTTTTTTTTACCAAAAATATGTAGAAGAATACATATGGGCCTAAACTTAGGAAAACATTTTAAAAATATTGTGTTTTTTTTTCAAACTTGACACTCTTCTTTTGTTTATAGCGCAAAAAAAAAAAAACCACAGAGATGATCAAATACCACTAAAAGAAAGCTCTATTTGTGGGGAAAATATGATAAAAATTTAATTTAGGTACAGTGTAGCACGATCGCGCAATTGTCATTCAAAATGTGACAGTGCTGAAAACTGAAAATTGGCTTGGGTAGGAAGGGGGTGAAAATGCCTTGTATTGAAGTGGTTAAGTAACTTCCTTGAAATGTCAGTAAAAATGTGTCTATGTCAGTAAATTTTCAGTAAATTACACTTTAGTAAGTTGGCAACACTGACTAGCAGGAAATCATGTTTTAGAGGTTTTCTGAGTTTTTGGCTGTTTTACTATAAAACATCCTTTAGTTGGATGAGGGATTTTTTAAGTGGCAAAAACATATGGAATGCAAATTATTACATAAAATTCATCATAATCTTTATTACATTTCATTAGGGCTGTGGAAATTAAAGATTAATTCCTCGATTAATCGTTAATGTTTAAATTTTTTAATCGGTACTCACCTCTCCGCCGGCTTCCGGGATTTCAGGGAGTTCCGTCGGAGATCCGGTGACGTCACGGACATCGATGTCACTGGGCTCCTCCCCCCTTCCCCGCGTGCCTCCGTCTGCTAACGAAGGGAAGGGGGAAGAGTCCGGTGACTTCGAAGTTCTGGTTGAACGTAACGCATACGGAGGAGGAGACAACACATTACGTCACCCGCTGCTGCCCTACGAAACTAACACGATTGTCGGCTTTACTTGCTGTGTTTTTTATCATCTTTATGTGAGTAGTTTGGGTTTGAACACAAAAATTAAATCTTATACTTAAGTGGTGAGCACTTAGATCTTTTCTTTCTTCCCATGACCTGGCGTCCTTGCTGAGATCTAAGGAGACGTGAGAGAAGTTTATGGTCCGTGTTAACCCTTTTGATACCCACTTGCATGACCACCTGTTTGCACAGGGGTCCATGCCATAAGGTGAGAGTGATTAGTTAGACCGGAGGTGGAGGGATTGTCACGCTACTGTGGGAAAAAAATTAGTTACGTCAGTGCTACAGTTTGAATTTAAAACGTATTTGTGTGAACTGTGAACTTAAGTCATGGATTGTGGAAATGAACTAGTGTCGGGTGATTGTATATAGTGTATACTACATTTACCACTGACTAATGCAGAGTTGCAATGCAAGGAGATCAGCTAAAAGTAGTTGGATCTGTATGTGCATTATAATTAATCAAAATTAGTCGATTAATCGATTTAAAAAAAATCGATTAATCGAACACGAAAATTTTAATCAGTAACAGCCCTACATTTCATATAAAAAAAAAAAATTATGACTTAGTGGTAGTCCTTATATTTCCAGAACATTGTACATAAAAGAACATGTCAACTCTGATTGCCTCATTGCAACCTACCATAGCTATACTGTATAGCAGTGGTTCTCAACCTCAGTCCTCAAATACCCCCAACAGGCCATGGGGTTTATTTACTAAAAAATGAGATTGCAAATTCAGTCTCACTTCTGCATAGAAACCAACCAGCTTCCACGTTTTTATTGCCAAGGCTTAATTGACCAAGCTGAGGTTAGAAGCTGATTTGTTTCTCTGCAGAAGTGAGACACATTTTGCACTCTCCAGCTTTAGTAAATCAACCCCCATGTTTGAAGGTTTTTATTTAAGAGAAATTCCAAAAACATGGCCTGTTAGGGGGTACTTGAGGACTGAGGTTGAGAACAACTGCTGTATAGTATACATAGAAAAAGCTGCAAAAAAACACACAGGAGGGTGCAACCACCTCATGCATTACCATTGATAATTTTTATTAAATCCACATAGACAAATGGATACTCACATGTGAATAAAAAACGAGCAAAACAGATGTCTATGTGGATTGAATAAAAATTATCAATGGTAATGCACAAGGTGGTTGCGCCCTTCTGTGTGTTTTTTTGCAGGTTGTTCCGAGGATTTCCTGGTCAGAGGAGGGCTGCACCCTTGATAGGCATTCTGAAAAGAAGTGTGATGGAAGATTTCCCCTGGGTTTAGTGCTAAGGCCCCTTTCACACATGCGGACCGTATGTCAGTTTTTCATCCATCCGTTTTTGGATGAAAAACGGACATACATGCATGTCTATGGAATAGCGGGTGTCAGCGGATGAGCATCCGCTGACACCAGCTATCGTCCGCCTCCGCTGTGGTCCAATTCTGCAGACGGAGAAAAACCCTATTTTTCCATCTGTCTGCAGAGCTGATCGGATGAACACGGACAGACGGTCCGTGTTCATCCGATCCCCCATAGAGGAGAGCGCACAGTGTGCAGGGACCGCCCTGTCATCAGCCGGCTCAGCGGGGATCAGCTGTGCGCCCCGCTGAGCAGCGGATCTTCACGGGGCGGATCAATACGGATCCGCCCCGTGTGAAAGAGGCCTAAAAGTTTTTTTTGGACTTTTGTTGTATACATAGAAAAAGTACTTTCCTGCATTTCTGATAAATTTCATGTAGCAAAATTTCGGTATGGTGGGGGCAATCAGTCTCAACACATTTTGCTGTTCGCTTAACATAAAATAAAAGACCGCCGATATATACGTCCTTCCTTACTTTGAAGGTGGATATCGTTGTTATGGCAGCAGCTAGCTGCCATAATCCCGGTAGCCTCTTGTTCGGCCGGCAGTCCACTTCAAGATAAAAGTGGTCTCTGTGGCAGATTCACCGCAAGATCACTTTTATCGGCGGCGGGAGAGGGCCACCCCCACCACGCTCAGGTGCCCTCTGCCTTACCGGAGCCATCGGCAGTGGCGGAGGCGATCGGATGCTGTCACTAGCTGGGCATGGAGACGAGTGAGGGGAAGATGGCCCCCAGCCGTCTCCATGACATTGCAGGGAGGAAGCGACGTCAAAATGTCACTTCCGTCCATAGCTCTTACAGTGCCATTTTTTTTTAATTCTTTTTTTAAATGACATTTTTTTTTTATTGCATTTTATCGTAAATATGAGATCTGAGGTCTTTTGCTTTTTTTTCTATTACAAGGGATGTTTACAATCCTTGTAATAGGAATAAAAGTGACACAATTTTTTTTTTTTAAACACGCCCCGTCCCGCCAAGCTCTCATGCAGAAGCCAACGCAACGTGAGTAGTGCCCGCATATGAGAACGGTGTTCAAACCACACATGTGAGGTATCGCCGCGATCGGTAGAGCGAGAGCAATAATTCTAGCCCTAGACCTTCTCTAACTCAAAACATGCAACCTGTAGATTTTTTAAACATTGCCTGTGTAGATTTTTAAGGGTAAAAGGTGGCCACCATTCCACGAGCGGGCGCAATTTTGAAGCGTGACAGGTTGGGTATCAATTTACTCTGTGTAACATTATCTTTAACAAAAAAAAATTGGGCTAACTTTATTGTTGTATTATTTTTTAATTCAAAAAAGTAACTGCGCAAATACGGTGTGACAGAATGTATTGCAACAACCGCCATTTTATTCTGTAGGGCAGGGGTCTCCAAACTTTCTCAAGAAAGGGCCAGTTTACGGTGCTTCAGACTTCAGGGGGGCCGGACTGTGACCAGTGGGAGTATGCAATGCCCAATCTTTGGTATTAGGGGGAGAAATAGTTGGTGTCACTGGGTGGAATAGTGCCCCATTATTTTCAGTGGAAGAAATTATGCCTCATCGTTGGTGTCAGTGGCAAGAATGGTGCCCCATTGTTGGTGGCAGGAATTATGAGCCATTGTTGGTGTCAGTGGCAGGAATAATGCCCCATTGTTGGTGTCAGTGGCAGGAATTATGAGCCATTGTTGGTGTCAGTGGCAGGAATTATGAGCCATTGTTGGTGTCAATGGCAGGAATAATGCCTCAAGGGCCGGATAAAGGCAAGCAAAGGGCCGCAGTTTGGAGACCACTGCTCTAGGGTGTTATAAATAAAAACTGTATAATGGTTGGGGGTTCTAAGTAATTTTCTAGCAAAAAAAGTGTTATTAACTTGTAAACAACACATCTAAAAAAAGAGGCTCAGTCCTTAAGTGGTTAAAATGCTGGCATGTGATTAGTTTCAGCACTACACCCATTGGAAGCTGATGGCTCTATCCCCTTGTGTGGGGCCGATGGGAGATGGTCAAGACGCACATAACATACATCTAACCAAACCGAGGCATCAATAGTTAACCTGGTAAAAGGTATAGAAGGATGAACAAACTAAATCAAATTTTACATCGAATTCCATTTGAATTCAAACTGTAAACATATTTCTGAAATCAAAGACTGTGGGGGTCATTTACTATAGCTCTGCGGCGCTAATTACAATTAAATTATAATTGTGTTTGCGATCAAATATTTGCAGCTCCGGTCAAAAGAGCGTGGTTTCACCTTCTGACCTGGAAATGAACCTGGAAGTTCCTGTGCTGGTCCGGATCTACATCTAGGTGAACATGGGGAGGTCTCTTTAGCAAAGAGGTGCCGCTCATTTGCCGGGTAAGTGTAGGATATGTACTTGTGTTCACTCAATGTTGGGGTGGATGTAGTAGTTAGATTTGGTGTGGGTGTAGGGTGCCCACGTGTCCCGGATTGCCTGGGATTGTCCCTTAATTAATATTTTTGTCCCATGTCCCAGGCACCTTCATTCCGGGACAATACAGTGTCCCGGAATGAAAAAAAAACACACCGCCAGTCCTCCACCCTGATAAACATTTGCAGATTTGCCGAACTGTCTGGTTGCTAGGGCCGCCCGCCTCGCGTCTACAACCAGTCGGCTGACACGTGGGCACCCTATGGCTGAGCAGAGCAGCGTGCCACCCTCCGAGTCCACCCACCTCCTCTCCTTCTCCACCTCCGGCCGCAGCAGCAGACAGAGAGAGAGCAGCCACCAGTATCTTGGATCTCCTCCTCCTGAGTCTCCTGACTGGTAGTGGTACTGCTGGTAAGCTAGGATCCAGCCTGTGCCCAGTGCCAGTCCCAGGGCCACCGCCGACTACTCCCGCAGCCCGGCAGCCGCACATTGCCACAATTGCAATTACCGCACATTGCCAGCCAGCAGCCCAACTTCTCCTGAGCCTCCTCCCACCCACGAGGCCCGCGACCGAGCCACCAGCCAAACTTCCAGGTATGCGTTTGCTGTGGCACTGGCAGAAAATATCATGACCAGCTCTAAAATGTTATTTATGCACTTTTTTTTAGCGTGGGCATGTTTGTCTTATGTACATGTTCCTTTTTTGGTATTTTTATTACAAATACAATATCACTAAAAGCCTTAGACCACATAGTGAAATAGTTTCTGTCATAGGCAGAACAGAATTCTTCCTGTTCCCAAATTAGGATGAGATATTATTGATGAAGTTTCCATCTGAATGTCTGAAAGTTTCATACAGGATTATACATAAGCACATATTTTTGGGGGAAAAAAAAAAAAAAGCAAAAAGGGTATATTGATTGGTTTGCACAAAAGCTATAGTGTCTACAAAATAGGGGATAGATTTATAGCATTTTTATTATTATTCTTTTTTTTACTAGTAATGGCGGCAATCAGCAATGTTTATCGGGACTGCAACATTATGGCGGACACATCAGACACTGTTGACGTCTAAACTGGTTACCACTCTGCCTTTTTTTCACAAAAATTGGAAAAATTTTGGGCGGGAGCTTGTGTGGAGAGGGTCCCTGAATGTAATGTGGAGGGGGTCCCTGAATGGCAGTTTGGAAATATGGTCACCCTATGTGGGTGGGGTTCATTGATTTGTTTATTTGGCATCACCACACATTTGCTCCGGCCCATGTGCACCCATCACTTCCTGCATTTGTTCTGCTGATGTAAATCAGTAAGGACTAACGAGAGCTCTTTTTATTATATATATATATATATATATATATGTAAGGATTGTTTCACACTTTGGTGACTTTTCCAGCAAATTTGGACCTCCAAGTTGTATGACAAGTTGTACCCCATGATTCTTTTTTTTTTCCATAGATTTTTCATGATTCTCAATGATAACAATTCATGTCTGTGCTACTTCAAGTCGCACCAACTTCAAAAGTAGTCTCTGTACTTTTTTGGTGTGACTTTCATGCGACTTGAGGCACATAGGTTGCTATAGTACACAAGTATTCCCAGAAGTTTGGGGCCAAGTTGCAGCGGCAAAGTGGCAGCAAAATAGTGTGACTTTCAATTCGCAGTAGTGTGATTCATGGATAACCCCTTTGAATTTGGCCCTATTGTCACTTGTGCAAGTTGCCCCCCATGGTTTCCATTCATATCTATTCAACTTCACCCACATTCAAATTGCAGGCCAAATTGACGGCAATGGAACTGTCCAAATTGGTGCGACGCCACACCGATTCCCAAAAGTAGTTCTTGCACTACTTTGAGCGACTTCAGGGGGTGATTACTTACCTCTCAACCTTTTGAGATGGAATAAGGGACACATATTAGCAAAAGTATGTAGGCATAGGACACACCCCCTTAAAGGAGAATTATTCCCCAAAAAAATAAAAATGATTAATTAAACCCCAAGTGCTTTTTTTTTTTTACCAATAACATTCTTAGATTTGCTTTGGAAATGTATAAACAAAGCAATTTAGAAATTAGCGCTGGGAAATCCTTTTTGAAAGATAAATAAGTGCATTTTATATACAACTATATAGATTAGAACAAAATGAGGGATAAATGAGGAGGAGAGAGGGACAGAGGGACTTTGTTCCAAAGCAGGGACAGTTGGGACCTATGCGATTTCACTGGACATCTGTGCAGGAGAGGCCCCTTTCACACTTGTGCTACTTTTCCTGCGAATTTTGACAGAATCACATGACAAGTCATACCCCATTATTTTCAATGAGTACCATTCATATCTGTGCGACTTCAAGTCACCCTGACTTAAAAGTAGTCCCTGTACTACTTTGGTCCGACTTTGATGCACGTAGAGGTTCATAAACCTCAAGTTTACACAGGCATTCCCTGAAATCGCGGCAAAATCGCAGTATACTAGTACTACTATACCTAGAATATAAAGTAGTCCCAACATCAAACACTTTTAAACGTATGTTCTCAATATAAATGTGCTCAAGTGGCTGAAAATCACACAGATAGTATCACCCACTGAAAGCTTGCATTGTGCTCAGCAGCATATGCTGAAAAGAGGCAAACGCCTATTAGCCAATGCCACATCAGCATGAGCATGGTTGTTACTATAATTTTAATGGCTGAAATGTAAAACATTATTGTATAGAATCAAACATTAGTAAATGTATTTTCGATGTTGGTTTGTGCTCAGCTCTGAGTCTGTAGCATAGTGGTATGCCCTGCTCCCTTCAAATGTTCAAGCCATGAGTTTGAATCCCACTGATGGTATCACCTCCTGAAAACGTGTATTGTCCTAAACAGCATAATTAGCCAATGCACATCAGTTTTGTTTATTCCATAATTTTAACTCTTCAAATGCATGCAATGGTATGTAATTATTCAATAATATCATGTTGTGGAATTCCAAAAATCAAGGAAAAAAAGTCGTAGGGTCCCCCCCCCCAAGTACATACCAGGCCCTTCGGGTCTGGTATGGACTTTAAGGGGAACCAAAATTTACAAAAAAATTGACGTGGGGCCCCCCAAAATCCATACCGGACCCTTATCCGAGCATGTAGCCTGAAGGTCAGGATGGGGGGGGGGGGGGCGAGCGAGCTCCTACCTCCTGAACCGTACCAGGCCACATGCCCTCAACATGGGGAGGGTGCTTTGGGGTACATTGTACACCTACCTGTTCACCAAAAAAGCAGTGAAATGTAAAAAAAACAATAGCGGGTTTTTGACAAGTCCTTTATTGTAAAATAGGAGAGAAAATGTAGCGCTAATATAAACACACTTGTGTGAAAGTGAGTTATAACAAAAATCCTGAAAAGTGTGTCCCCCGAACACATGATAGAGGCATAAACAATAATGTGACATTACTTATTGTATGCCACTAAGGCTAGAAGAAGTAACATGTAACTATGTGACATATATAAGTGCTGAAAAACACAATAAACAAAAATAATATAATAAAACGTCAAGTCCTTATTGAGTAAGGCGCTGGGAGCAGCAAATCCTTCAAGGTATCGCAGGACCAGGAGGAAAATGAAGGAAGATGATATAATACACAGCTTGACTGATGACATAGGATGATGGGGTACTCTTACCGAAATAGTTGGATACAGCTACCGTACGGTATTTGTATCAAAAAGGCTTGTGCGCTAGATCTCTTGCGCCGGCAGATGCCAGATCAGGTGAGCAGGAGCCGATGAAAAACTCTGCAGCAGGTGGACCCCGAACAGCAAATACCACAGCCAAACGACCTCTTATGGACGAGTTGTAAGATCACAAAGCAGTCCACTTAGTAAGATCCCAAAGAACCAATAGAAAAAAGAGAAGAATGGAAGCAACTCCAATGGTGCAGGTCAAAAAAGTTTAAAATCTATTCACATTGGCATGCGATAAATAAAATCTCGAGAATATAAAACAGGTCAGCAATGTGAAAGGTATGAGACAGCTGGCCCGACGCGTTTCAACACAAATCGCTCTGAGAGATATGCCCCAGTAGAAGACCGATTTGTGTCGAAATGCGTCGGGCCAGCTGTCTCATACCTTTCACATTGCTGACCTGTTTTATATTCTCGAGATTTTATTTATCACATGCCAATGTGAATAAATTTTAAACTTTTTTGACCTGCACCATTGGAGTTGCTTCCATTCTTCTCTTTTTTCCATTGGTTCTTTGGGATCTTACTAAGTGGACTGCTTTGTGATCTTACAACTCGTCCATAAGAGGTCGTTTGGCTGTGGTATTTGCTGTTCGAGGTCCACCTGCTGCAGAGTTTTCCATCGGCTCCTGCTCACCTGATCTGGCATCTGCCGGCGCAAGAGATCTAGCGCACAAGCCTTTTTGATACAAATACCGTACGGTAGCTGTATCCAACTATTTCGGTAAGAGTACCCCATCATCCTATGTCAACAGTCAAGCTGAGTATTATATCATCTTCCTTCAGTTTCCTCCTGGTCCTGCGATACCTTGAAGGATTTGCTGCTCCCAGCGCCTTACTCAATAAGGACTTGACGTTTTATTATATTATTTTTGTTTATGGTGTTTTTCAGCACTTATATATGTCACATAGTTACATGTTACTTCTTCTAGCCTTAGTGGCATACAATAAGTAATGTCACATTATTGTTGATGCCTCTATCGTGTGTTCGGGGGACACACTTTTCAGATTTTTGTTATAACTCACTTTCACACAAGTGTGTTTATATTAGCGCTACATTTTCTCTCCTATATACCTTAAACTTTGTTTGTTTTATGTTAGCTGCTTTCACTTATTGTATATCACGGTAGCGCAGTTTTTCCCATCCTTGCTTTATTGTAAAACAGCTCAGAGCTGTCTTATTTCCCTGAGCCGTCCTTCTCCTTTTTTACTTTTCTTCTCTCTTATATACCTTAAACTTTGTTTTGCTTTTTTTTTTATGTTAGCTGTATTTTCTATGTATGATTGTGCTAAGCCCAATAGGCTAGTGGTCAGTGCTTCTACCTTGAAAAACTTAGGCCTTGGAGGATTCATGGGTTCAAATTCCACAGAGGGATACTAAAAGATTGCATTGGTGAAAAAAAGAAACATCAAACATTTAGTAAATGTATTTTCTATTGTATTAACTCTTCAAATGCATGCAATGGTATGTAAGTATTCAATAATATTATGGTGTGGAATGCCAAACATCACACACTAGTTAATGGCAGTTTACATTTCTTTGTTTATTTTAATTTGCTTGTGCACTGAAAAAAAAACACAGCTGGTGGAGGGTAGGTTGGCTGGGATTTGAACTCATACCATGAGTGCTGTGGAGACATCTGAGCAGACCGCCAAGCTATTGTGCTAAGTACGCTGAAAAAAAAAAACATGAAAAAAAAAACAACATACAACAAATAGGTAACCTAAATCTTCAATACATGTAACTTTACAGAATAGCAGACATTACTCTGTAATAATCATTCATAACTGCATTTGTCAGCAAAAGAAGGAGAAAACTAGGAATACTAATTGCAGTATACATCAATAAATGCACATGAGTTAGAGCACATCTCACATAAAAAAATTTCTTTCACATACATGGATCATGGTTGCAGTGCAGTGTTATAATAACTTAGTAGAAATTGGCATTTGCATATCCGCGGAATCGCTGATTTCAGAATTTACTAATGTATGTTTGCCACTAATAGCGCTCTTTTTCATTCGCACGTTCGCCTGTTGAAATCCTAATTGCCTAAAATGGGCGCTATTACATGTAATAGCGTGCTGTACTTCCCGTCGCTATAGTAAATGACCCCCTGTGTGTGTTATTAGTGTACCATTTCAAAATAATGCTGTTTTTGTTAAGCCAAAGGTGATTCGTTTGGCAATTATTTTCTTTTGTTTGTTCACTTTGCCGCATTCGTCTCGAAAAAAAATCTAAAATTTCCGATTCGACCGATTCAAAGTGTATTGATTCAAATGTTTTGAATCTAAAAAAAATCGGTAAATTCTGAGGAAATTAGAAAAAAAGACATAAAACGAATATGCAAATATGAATCCTGAATACAAATTGAATGAATCAACTGAATTTTACAAAATAACTAGATTAACGAATCTAAACGAAACAAAACAAATTTTTTCGTCATGTACATATGTACTGTGCAGTCAGCTGTCCGCAGTGACCATCCTCCTTAACGTGTTTTTTGGTAGTTTTAGAAAATGATGACTTGCTGCAAACAGTAATGGCCCCAGGCCCAATCATTGTTGTGGGGCCCAAAGCAGCTGCCCCTTAAGCCTGCACTGCCTGCAAATAGTTGATAAGTGGACTCAGGAGGACCAAATAAAATGTTTGCCCAGGGTCTAATCAATATTAAAGATGGCCCTGCTGCTCTTTGCAATGGAATTGCACAGTGCGGCCTCGAACCTCCTCTTCTTGGGTCCCTTGCCGTGGCTCCTGGCTCCTCCTTTATGTTCAGTTCTCCCATGGGAAGCTGATTCCCATGTGGGCACTCATGCATGATCGCTCCTGAGCCCTGCTGCTGCGTCCCATCCATTGACACAGACAGCGGGACTTTGATTGACAACACTGGGAGCCAATGACTCCCGGTGACCCAACATAGGACGCGAGACCCAGAAGTGAGGGGAGAGAAGAGCTGCTGATGTACATAGAGCTGAATCAAATGAGGGCTCAGGTAAGGAATGCATTAGGGTAAAAAATGTTTAGGCTTTACAACCACTTTAAACCTTTATCTCAAAGAGGAAAAATAATTCTGTAACTGCTGAAAACATGAGCTGGAGTTAAACTTTAACTGATTAGTCACTTAGGTAAAGGGAGGAGCCACACTAAGACCAGAAGTGTGTTACTAACTGGATCACCAGGTGGAAAAAAGATAAAAAACAATAACGAATGCAGCCATGACATCTAAGGCATGGTATGCTGCAATATATATATGTATATTTTTACTTTAAATCACAAAATGGTTTGTGTAGCAAACAATATTAGAATTTTCTATTAGGTTTCAGTCACTTCAGTTTTCTAAAAGGGTTTTCCCTTTAAAATTGGTCCCACATGATCCTTGTGGGGCTTAAAAGACCAGGAGGTTAGCGAGGTATGATGCAGCACTTGTAGTTTGGTGGGACATTGCCCAGTCCACTTCCTGTTGGTTTAAGGTCTATCTCCTCTTTTGGAATGACTGGTTTGAAGTTGAAATTTTGAAGCAATGATGTGAAAAATAGAAAGAGTTCCATTCGGGCCAAGCTTTCTCCAAGACAAACCCTTTTTCCTAGCCAAGTCAAAACAAAATTAGAGCAATAGTAAGACATGGATTTTGGACTCTTGATTTATTTAACAGTGCAATAGGAAAAATAACAGACAGATTATAAGGAAGCACTGTCTAACACATTAAAATGTTTGTTTTATCAGGTCCCTTGGTTGACCCCCTTTTCTGTTATTTCCTTGAAGAAAAGTTTTGGAATGGCTGGAGGATTGGATGATTGGAGGATGGGCATGGAAGAAGTTCAAACGAAAACCATTGAGACAAAATACTACATTATAAATGGCAGTTCAGAGGTCATATCTAACCCGTACCATGCACTGACTTCTAAGTGGCTGTGCGAAACCATGAGGTTAGCCACACTAGGGCAGATCTGTAACCAAGTAAAATTAGGCAGCGGAAGACTTGTTCAAGCTCCTCTGGATAGCAAACCCGCCAGACCCAAAACAAACACTCTACTTGACCTACACCAGGTGTAGGCAACCTTGGCAGTCCAGCTATGGTGAAACTACAAATCCCATAATGCCTCTGCCTCTAAGAGTCATGCCTGTGATTGTCAGGGTCTTGAAATGACTCGTAGTTTCAAAACAGCTGGAGGGCCGAGGATGCCTACTCCTGACTAACACCATATTAGTGAGATCACATGGCAGGTAAAGGCACCATCTATAGACTGATCAGGGGGAAAAACTCTGGGCTTTTTTTGGTTTTGGATAGAGTGGGGAAGATTAAGATCTTCAGTCAGAATTTTATTTCTGTGACTGATGGTAACTGGGGCAGGATGTGAGGGGGAATTCTCAATAGGAAAACAGACAGCAATGAAAAACATTTTTATTTGAGTAGAGAATCTAACTGTTAACTACTCTATCCCCAACTAGAAACACAATTTTGGAATATGTTTATTTTTTTGAATGATCACATCATTGACCAGATTATCCAACCAGAATGTCTTTACGCTACAAAAACAGTCACTACCTAGGGTACATGTCACACTATTGATGCTGTCAACAGAATCACTAAGAGTAGTAGTAGTACTTACCCACTCCTATGGTGTCCCTGCTTCACAGGCCAAATCAAGAAGGTGTCATTCTGTAGCTGCTCCCTCACTGTTAAGTGAGACTTTGCAGCCAATAGGATAGCACCATTATAGGTAAAAGTAAGTGAATCTTTAGTGATCCCAACTGCTGCCAATTTATTTCATCTGCTACAGGAACAGAAATGTGACATGGCTCTTAGGCGAGGCCTCAAAATCACTTCACAGAAGTTATGCCCTAACAGGCTAAAGTGCGGTGTGTTTAAACAGCTAGGGCCACTCCCACCCAGCAAAGCAAGACTTCACCCTTGTCAATTGTAAGATCAATTGTGACCATCACCATGGGACACTTAGAGATCAATATATGCTTGTTAGTTGTTATAATGAAGATACGCAGGCCTTCTCTGACTACCGTCACATGGAGTCTAGTATAATTAGCCACTGGAAACCCCAATCTTCCTAATTTGGTGCAATCTCCTAGAGGCGTTCCAAAATTGAAGGAAACTCCAATCATACAAAAAATATTTTCCAACTTTTATTTAAAAGGTGGCATAAAGTTCGCTGTTAAACCATGTTCCCACCTGTGCCAGTGTGATCAGCCGTGCTGCTGCCTAGTCTGAGCCACTATTTGTCTGGTCTGGTCTCTTAAACCATTGTTCTGCCTGTGTTGGTGTAGTCCATAGTGTCTCTCTATTGCACAGTCTTACTGGCACTGGTAAACTCCTCAGCTCTACCATTTCTGCAAGTGTGGGTTGTATTACCAAAAAAATTTTAATAAAATGCTGCCTATGCAGATAAGCAGCAGCACAGATCACGTCACGGTCCCTGTAATTGAGTATCCAAAGAAGGAACAGTCTCGCTGGGGCACCTGGGACTAGAGGAGTGGAGGGTCACGATGCACCCACTCCACCAATAACATTAGCAGCAGTATTTGCAGACCCAGGAGGTCAGTTAGGTAGGTCTCCATGAATGCAGCATGGTTAGCTCCTTCTAAACGCTCAGGCAGCCCAAATATCCTGGGATTGGTGCAGCATAGCTTATTCTCTGTCAAAAGCTCTCTCCTGCGGGTCCTTAACATGTTGCTATAGGGCATACAATTCAGAGGAGTCAGAGTGTACACTGTCTTCCACCTGTAAGAGCCTGTCCTCAGCCTCCGACTTGTCCAAGTCATTGCAAATAATACTAATGTCTGTGGAGACATAGTCTATCTTGGCAGTCAGGGTTTCCTTGCAGTTATAGCCACCAGGATTTCAGCTGTAGTGGGCCCATCCTGGTGTCAGCAGAGGAGGTCTGTGTGCTCATTGACATATTGGAAGCAGGAGACCATGTGGTCAAGATGGCCACCGCAGGCTGAGTGCAGAGAGCACTTCCAGGAGTCGAGATGAGCAGGGCAGAGGCGGCTCTAGGCTTTGTGAGGCCTTAGGCAAAATTTAGACACGAGGCCCCACTCCTGCCCATAATGGATAAAAAAAATTCAAGCAAGTAAAAATGGCTGCAGAAAGATGCGTGGAGAGAGAGAAAGAAAGAGAGAAAGAGAGAAAGAAAGAGAGAAAGAAAGAGAGAAAGAAAGAGAGAAAGAAAGAGAAAGATAAAAAGAGAAAAAGAGAAAGAGAGAAAGAGAAAGAGAAAGAGCACAGTGTGGTGGAGAGCATGGGGGGAGCCAAGGAGTACAGGGGGGGTCAGGGGAGTTGGAAAGCACTGTGGGGGAGCTGGATAGCACAGTGGGGTGGAGAGCACGGGGGGAGCTGAAGAGCATGGGGTGGAGTAGAAAGCACAGGGGGAGCCAGGGAGCATGAGGGGTAGAGAGCGCTGAGGGTGGAACTGGACAGCACAGGGGCAGAGAGCATTGGGGGGGGGGGGGGGGGCAGATAGAACTGTGAGGAGATAGGGAGCACAGGGGTAGCAGAGAGCTCTGGGGGGCTGGAGAGCACTGTTGGGGGGGAGAGTAAGGGGGGAGCCAGGGAGGACCAGAGAGCACTGTGTGGGGAGAGCACTGTTGGGAAGCCAGGGAGCACAGAGTACTGGGGGGGGGGAGCTGGAGAGCAGTGGAGGGGGACTGGACAGCACAGTGGGGGGGTGAGCATGGGGGGAGCCAGGAAGCACAGAGCACTGGGGGGAGCTGGGGGAGCAGTGGGGGGAGAGCATGGGGGAACCAGGGAACACAGAGCACTGGGGGTGAGCTGGGGAGCAGTGGGGGGGGGGGGACTGGACAGCACAGTGGGGGGGGAGCATGGGAGGAGCCAGGGAGCACAGAGCACTGAGGATCTGGGGAGCAGTGGGGGGCTGGACAGCACAGTGGGGGGGAGCATGGGGGGAGCCAGGGAGCACAGAGCACTGGGGGGCTGGGGACCAATGGGGGGGGGGCTGGACAGCACAGTGGGGGGGCATGGGAGGAGCCAGGGAGCACAGAGCACTGGGGGGAGCTGGGGAGCAGTGGGGGGGTGAGAGCATGGGGGAACCAGGGAGCACAGAGCACTGGGGATGAGCTGGGGAGCAGTGGGGGGGGGACTGGACAGCACAGTGGGGGGGAGAGCATGGGAGGAGCCAGGGAGCACAGAGCACTGAGGAGCTGGGGAGCAGTGGGGGGCTGGACAGCACAGTGGGGGGCATGGGAGGAGCCAGGGAGCACAGAGCACTGGGGGGAGCTGGGGAGCAATGGGGGGGAGAGCATGGGGGAGCCAGGGAGCACAGAGCACTGGGGGTGAGCTAGGGAGCAGTGGGGGGGGGGCTGGACAGCACAGTGCGGGGGAGAGCATGGGAGGAGCCAGGGAGCACAGAGCACTGAGGAGCTGGGGAGCAGTGGGGGGCTGGACAGCACAGTGGGGGGAGCATGGGGGGAGCCAGGGAGCACAGAGCACTGGGGGGCTGGGGCGCAGTGGGGGGGGGGCAGGACAGCACAGTGGGGGGGCATGGGAGGAGCCAGGGAGCACAGAGCACTGGGGGGAGCTGTGGGGGAGGGGACTGGACAGCACAGTGGGGGGGCATGGAGGGAGCCAGGAAGCACAAGGGGAAGCTGGGGATCAGTGGGCGGGGGGACTGGACAGCACAGTGGGGGGAGAGTATGGGGGGAGAGTATGGGGGGAGCCAGGGAGCACGGAGCTGTGGGGGGGACTGGACAGCACAGTGGGGGGGGGAGCATGGGGGGAGCCAGGGAGCACAGGGCACTGGGGGGAGCTGTGGGGGAGGGGGCTGGACAGTACAGTGGGGGGGGAGCATGGGGGGAGCCAGGGAGCACTGGGGGGGATCAGTGGGCGGTGGGACTGGACAGCACAGTGGGGGGAGAGCATGGGAGGAGCCAGGGAGCACAGAGCTGTGGGGGGGGGGGACTGGACAGCACAGTGGGGGAGCATGGGGAGCACAGAGCACTGTGGGGAGCAGTGGGGGGCTGGACAGCACAGTGGGGGGAGCATGGGGGTAGGGTGGGCAGGGAGAATTGGGGCAGTAAAAGACGTTGGATAAGAGGAGCGGAGGGGAAAGCTGCATGTGGAGGCATTGATCTTCCATATTCTTTCTGCAGCCAATGAACGCCCGCAGAAGAAGCAGGCATTTAGTGGCTGCAGAAGGAATATGGAAGATCAATTCCTCCACATGCAGCTGTACCCGCCGCTCCTCCTATCCAGGCACACAGGAGGGCTCACGGCCGGCATCAGCACAACACCTGGCACTCACTTTCTTTCTGGGCAGTCGGCGAGGCTGTAGCAAGTGCTGGGATGTGATCCATCGACCAAAGCTCCTCCTTCCCCTTCACAGGCAGAGACATAGGGCAGCTCAGCTGGATAGTTTCCGTCGCCTGGCCCGACTCCTGACCTGAATAGACAGCCGGCCAGACGCGGAGAGGCAAGGTGAGCAGCGCAGGATGAAGGATCAGCTCAGCTGCTTTAGGGCCCCGCATGGACTTGCGGCCCGCCCAGTGTGCCCTATGACTGCCTGCACGCTTTTTACAGATGGCATCTGGAGCCAGTTGGTCAGTCCGTATTACTGCGCACAGGCAAATTAGGCGGCCGGCGAGGCCCCTGTGAGTGCGGAACCTTAGGCAGCCGACTAATTTGCCTAATTAGAGAGCCGCCTCTGGAGCAGGGCTTGCCAGGCAACATAGCAGGGGTCAGCAGCCAACCAAAGAGGTACAGAGAGCAGGCACAAGCCTTCCATGGGAAAGAAGCAGTGTCAGTACCAACAGGGTGGCAGAAGGATGATGTCTGGAGAGAAGCTCTGGTGTTGTGCGTCCCACCTGGTTCACATCCAGGCCATGCCCCCCATGCTCACCTCCACCATCACAGGAGTGAGCTCTCAGACACTGAGCTCAGAGCTACTACATCAGGGGAAAGAAAATGCATGTGAGGGGGTTTGAATCAGAGAAAGAGCTCACTCCTGTGATTGTTAAGATGAACAGTAACAGCTAGACATCTCTTAGAAACATGCTTAGCAACGTCCTGGGAGTTTTACAGTCAGGCTTCATGAGGTATGTAAATGGGCTACACCTATAGTAACAGCATTATTCAAGTTTGGTCAGAGCTGCACAGACACCCCGTATCTGCATAGGCAGTTTTTGCTGAATGTGAACTAACCCTTTAATATTTGGTACTCATTTTATTACTGTTCTCAAATTATTTATACATGTCACTGGGACATTGTTAACCTTGCTGTTGGCACTTATTTAGTGAACACTGTTGTGGGGAAGAGAAGAAGGAGGCAGCAGATAGCAATTGCGATCTAATCCTGAAGTGGGAGCGGGTACCAGTCAAAACCAAGTACCCACTCCCCCACAAAAAGTGCCAAATGTGGCAGTGGATGGGGAGGGAGGATGCGAACAAGCGGAGCTTCCCCTTTTGGGCAGAGATACGCTTTAAAGTGGAAGTAAACCCCCCTATCGTTTTCAGCCAAGGAAGCTGCCATCTTTGCCTCTGTTTAATCTTCAACTGCCACAGTGCTGCACATGTGATCCGTTATGACACCAGCCATTGGATGGTTTGACTGTTTGGTTGAGAGCACAGCCAATGTGCAGTTAGCATTCACGGCATGCCTTTTTTTTTTAGACTGTTAAATCGATGGGTTTACAGCCAGTAGAACAGCCAGTACAGTCATTGTCTGTTTTTCCAGGTCTTCTATATACGGACATTATACATACGATTCTGAACAGATAAAATCACAAATTGCATTCCTAATAATGAGCAAGCACAAATTTATCAGGGTACTTATTAGAACATAATTATAATAAAAATGATAATAATACTTAATAATTTACCAGCGCCAAAAGGCATGTGGGCGTCATTCTTCCTAAAATTCCCTTTGTCATCCAGAAAATTATTTGGGTTGAATTCCTCTGGCTGTGTGTAATGTTTCGGGTCCCTATGGACAGAGGCCAGGAGTGGAGTGACATGTGTGCCCTAAAAACAAAAATATTATCAGGATTAGCAGGATTTTTTAATATATTTTTTATTATGTTCAGGATTTGTAAAAAATCGTTGCCCCCCCCCCCCCCCCCCCCAACACTCGAAGCTGGGGCAGGAAGATCTTAAATTAAGTGAATATCACGAGAAAAAAAAAAAAAATGCAAGCTATAAACGCTAACTTCTTTTTAAGGCTGATCGGAACCAGAAGTTGGTTAGAATAGAGACTTTGTGAACTGTAATAATTACAAGCAGAAAGCTGGTCTATTTTATATCTATATGAGTGTGCAAATATCATTAATACATAATGTTAAGTTTATATTTTATTGCACTATTGCCGATTTCTCTGTATTACTTGGAAAACCATCCTACATATGGAGAGATGGCTATGATCTTTTAAAGCGTCCCATAACTTACATCTATACCTCCTGAGTGATATATTGTGAGAGGCACTGGTGCCTGGGACTGGAGGACTGATACAACACGTCCCACCAGTTGGTCCTATTTGGAGGAGTTAGGCACATATGACCCATTTGTAGCACTACCCCTGTAGGAGTTGCAGTTCCCCACTGCTGCACAGCCAGGCACATGACATTTTCTGCTTTCATCCAGACACAGTGAACAGTTCTTGAGCTTTGTTTTTTTTGTGTTTTTTATAAGTGGGTAATAACTTGGGGTTAGGAATTATGGGATGCCCAACTTGAAAGTGACGAAACCAGTGAGAACTTCCTCCCTATGTACAGCTCCAATTGATTCTTCTGTACAGGCTAATAGTCTCTGTTAGATTAGCAACAGCCCCTTACAGGCTATGAACTCTCAGTCCATTTTATAAAGTAGCACAATGTGTTGTGAACTGCATCCTGGGGTACCTCCAACTCCCTGTAGACATTGATCCCAGTTCTACCACTGCAGGAAAGGCCAGCCCATCTGGCTGCTTTTCTTTACCAGTGTATCAGACTGACACATGGGTTCCAGAACATGCGAACGGAACGGAAAGTTTGCGCGAACATTCGAACACCGTTAAAGTCTATGGGACTCGAACGTGAGAAATCAAAAGTGCGAATTTTAAAGGCTAATATGCAAGTTATTGTCCTAAAAAGGGTTTGGGGACCCGGGTTCTGCCCCAGCGGTCACGTATCAGTGCAAATTTATTTTTTAAAAACAGAAGTTTTTTTCAGGAGCAGTGATTTTAATGATGCTTAAAGTGAAAAAATAAAAGTGAAATATTCCTTTAAATATCGTACCTGGGGGGTGTCTATAGTATGCCTGTAAAGTGGCACGTGTTTCCCGTGTTTAGAACAGTCCCTGCACAAAATGAAATTTCTAAAGGAATAAAAGTCATTTAAAACTGCTTGCGGCTGTAATGTAATGTCGGGTCCCGGCAATATGGATGAAAATTATTGAGAAAAACGGCATGGGTAACCCCCCAGCCCATTACCAGGCCCTTACAGTCTTGTATGAATATTAAGGGTAACCCGCACCCAAATTAAAAAAGAAAAGGTGTGGGGCCCCCAGGCCCTATATATTCTGAGCAGCAGTATACAGGCAGTCCCTGGGTTACAAACAAGATAGGCACTGTAGGTTTGTTCTTAATTTTAATCTGTTTGTAATTTGAAACAGGTACATTTTTTAAGTTTAGCTCCAGCCAAAAAAAAATCTATTTTTAAGCTTTTTGGATAACATAGGGAAGGGTTATCATCACCCCTGTAACATTTGTTTTGCTGTCTGTGCCCCTGTTCAGAAGATTTCACCTCACTTTCTGTCCCAATGACAATTGGATTTTGAAAATTTTGGGTTTTTTAGGGAAACAAGGATTGGTGATAATAAAGCATCAGTGGAGACACCTTTTTCCCATATTAACTCTTACAGGAGAGAATTTCCCTTCCTAGGGGTAGATTTCCTCTCACTTCCTGTTGTCTCCCTCGTTTGTAAGTAGGAGTCGTTTGTAAGTCGGATGTTTGAAAGTAGGGGACCGCCTGTATATACTATACGGCCTGCCCTATATACTCTGCAGAAATTTGGGCCTTAGGTGTTGGTGGTACCACAACACTGTAAGCCCTCACAGTTACTCTTGTTGGGTGCTGGAACGGCCCTGCTGTGAAATATTAGATCAAAAATTGTAATTACATGCCCCTGTTAAACAGGGGCAGAAAAATTGGGCCTTAGGCACTGGTGCCACAACACTAGAACCCCTCACAGATACTCTAGTTGAGCGCAGGAACGAGCCCTGCTGCAAAATATTACAGCAAAAATTGTAATTACACGCCCCTGTTAAACATGGGCAGAAAAATTGGGGTTTAGGCACTGGTGCTGGTGCCCAGAACCAAAAATGTTCTTAGAAGCCATGAACATGAAAATTGAGGAGGAATAGGATAGTCACTCAGCATAACAGGATAGTCACTCAGCATCAGCATAGGCAGTGTTCAAGGGATCTCACATTCATAAAAAAATTTATCGGTTACATCAGCATCAGGTGCTTGGTAGCTGGTGAGCCAAGACTGATTAATTTTTATGAAGGTGAGCCGATCAACCGAGTCTGTGGACAGGCGCACTCTGTGATCGGTTACAAAGCCTCCAGCAGCACTGAATGTGCATTCAGATAGAACGCTGTATGCAGGACAGGCCAGTAGCTCAATTGCATACTGTGCAAGCTCTGGCCAGTGATCCATCCTCAAGACCCAGTAACCCAGTGGATTTTCGGTTGGAAAGGTCTCCAAGTCTGATCTTGCCCCAAGGTATTCCTGCACCATGTAAATCAGACGCTGGCGATGGTTGCTGGAACCGATCAGACCTTGGGGCTGCGGACTAAAAAATTTAATGAATGCATCGGTCAGATGGCCACCTTCTCCACCGCTCCTTCTGGGACTGACTCAGCAACACGTTGTCCAAGAGGACCAGGAAATTGTAACCTCCCAGGCTCTGGAAACTCATTGCACAAACCTTTCTGCCAGGCCTCCCGAAGATGTTTCATCCTCTGCTCCCTCTGCGAAGGCTGGATAAGTTCCGCAACCTTACCCTTGTAACGTGGATCAAGAAGGGTTGCCAGCCAGTCCTGATCCCTCTCCTTGATACCATGAATCCGAGGGTCCTTTCGCAGGCTTTGCAGGATCAGGGAGGCCATGCAGCGTAGGTTTGCTGAGGCATTCGGTCCTCTGGGTCACTAAGGATGACATGATCGGCAGCCACCTCCTCCCAGCCACGTACAAGTCCATGGGTTTCTGGGGACTGAAAACGATCCCTTGAAGACTGCTGCTGATGCTGAGTGCCAGGCTCCACCTCCATGCTGACACAATCCTCCTTCTCCTCCTCTTCCTGTGTGATAGGCGGGCCTGCAGGAATACTGTCTGGATAAAGGGGGCCTTGAGAGGTAAGGAAGTCCTCCTTTTCCTCCCTCTGTTCTGCCTTAAGTGCCCTGTCTATTATTCCATGCAGCACGTGCTCCAACAGGAAGACAAGAGGGACAGTATCACTGATGCCTGCACTGTCACTGCTCACCATCCTTGTGGCCTCCTCAAAGGGTGACAGGACAGTGCATGCATCCTTGATCATTAGCCACTGGCGTGGCAAAAAAAAGCCAAGCTCCCCTAACCCTGTCCTGGTGCCATACTCGCACAGGTACTCATTGATGGCCCTCTGCTGCATGTGCAGCCGCTGCAGCATTGCCAACGTTGAGTTCCACCTGGTGGGCATGTCACAGATGAGGCGGTTCTTGGGCAGGTTGCATTCCTTTTGAAGGTCAGCCAGCCGAGCACTGGCATTATATGACCGGCGGAATTGCCCACAGACTTTCCTGGCCTGCCTCAGGAGATCCTGTAAGTCCAGGTACCTGCACAAGAACCGCTGCACCACCAAATGAAGGACTTGAACCAAACAGGGAACATGGGTCAAGTGTCCCTGTCGAAGGGCGGAGAGGAGGTTGGTGCCATTGTCGCAAACCAAGATTCCTGGCTGAAGCTGGCGTGGCGTCAACCACCTCTGAACCTGCCCCTGCAGAGCTGCCAGAATCTCTGCCCCAGTGTGGCTGCTGTCCCCTAAGCAGACCAACTCAAGCACCGCATGGCATCTTTTTGCCTGAGTGCTTACGTAGCCCCTAGAATACCTACGGAGCACCGCTGGTTCCGAGGACAAATCTGCACAGTAAGAGGCCATAGAGGAAGAAGAAGAGGAGGCGGTGGAGGAGAGAGGTGTGGCAGAATCACCACTACCAGCATTTTGGAGGCGTGGTGGCAGGACAAGCTCCAACATTACTGCACCCTGTCCTGCATCCTTCCCAGCTGCCAGCAGGGTAACCCAGTGCGCCGTGAAAGAAAGGTAATGTCCCTGTCCATGCCTGCTGAACCATGAGTCAGCAGTAATATGCACCTTACCGCTGACCGCCCTGTCCAACGAGGCCAAGACATTGCCTTCCACATGCCGGTAGAGAGCCAGAATGGCCTTCCGAGAAAAAAAAATGGCGTTTGGGAACCTGCCACTGAGGTACCGCACATTCCACAAATCCTCGAAAGGGGGCAGAGTCTACCAGCTGAAAAGGCAGCAGTTGGAGTGCTAGCAAGTTAGCCAAACTAGAATTCAGCCGCTGAGCATGTGTATGGCTGGGACCCAATTTCTTTCGATGGTTTAGCAACTGGGGTAGGGAAATTTGCCTGCTACAATCGGATTTAGGTGTACTGCTAGCAGATTGCCCGCAAGTGCATGGGACACCTAATTCTACACCTTCATTCCTCTTAGTGCAGGTTTCTGAGAGGACTGAAGGTATAATGAGGTTGTAAATCCCAGCTGATGAGGAGCAAGGAGAGGTCCGCCTTGTTCTTTGGTGTGGGTCTTTTAAGTACTGTTGCCAATAGACTGCATGGGAGCTCGAGATATGTCTGGTCAAGCATGTGGTACCTAAGTGGCTGCTGTTTTGGCCACGCTTGATACGCTTCAGACATATGTTGCAAACAGCAACGGTGCGATCTGCTGCGCACATCTCAAAAAAGGCCCACACCAAAGAACTTTTGAAAAACCACGCGGAGTCAGCAGCGCCCTGCACATGCGGAGCTCTGCGGTGTGATGCAGTTGGTTGGCTTTCCTTAAGCTGGCCCCTGGAGGGCATCCTGCCTTGTTGGAGATGTGCCTCCTCCTCCTCTCTTTTATCAGGCACCCACGTAGAGTCAGTGACCTCATCATCCCCTCCCTCCTCGCCACTGGAGCAAACCTGGCAGTATGCTGCAGCTGGGGGAACATGACTGCCAGTTTCTTGTCCTTCTTGGGCACCCCATCTTTCTGGGTTCACGATACTGCCTTCATCCTCAACCTGGGTACCATCATCAGAGCCTTCAAAATGCTGCGCATCCTCCTGCAGCATGTACACAACACTGTGGTCGAACAGTTCGGGGGACTCCTCAGGACATGATGGTGTGGCTAGGGAAGGAGTGACTGATGCCATTAAGCTGATGGAATAGGCTGCTTTGGCAGCTGCATTGGCAGCCAAACTTGTCTTAGCCTGGGTGACAGAGGGTGACAGAGGATGAGGACGGCTTTGTGATCCACTCTACCAACTCTTCTGCATGTTGTGGCTCAACATGGCTAGCTGTCGAAAAAAAGGACAAGCGTGCCCCACGGCCACGTGCTGAGAATGCACCGTATCCACGACCAGCACTGTTGGCTGTAGACACAGAGCCTGCTTGCCCTCATTTAGTGGCATATGAGCATCTGCCTTTCCTTGGTGGCCTTCCAGACATGCTGTAAAATTGGATTAGCAAAACACCACCTGAAGTTTACTAGAAAAATTACACCAGGAATGGCCTGCAGTCAGGTATAGGCTTGGCTAGACTAGAATGCAGTGGATATATATGTAGGAGACTGTATATATATTTTATGCACTGCAGATCACTGAATCATCTGCCTGCCTGCCTGAAAGTGTATTTGAAAACGTACACCAGGAATGGCCTGCAGTCAGTATAGGCTTGGCTAGACTAGAATGCAGTGGATAATTATTAAAGGTGAAAAAAAATCCAAACCATCATGGCCCTGTGTGAAAAAGTGATTGCCCCCCTTGTTAAAACATACTATAACTGTGGTTGTCCACACCTGAGTTCAATTTCTCTAGCCACACCCAGGCCTGATTATTGCCACACCTGTTCACAATCAAGGCATCACTTAAATAGGAGCTGCTTGACACAGTAAGGTCCACCAGAAGATCCTTAAAAGCTACACATCATGCCGAGACCCAAAGAAATTCAGGAACAATTGAGAAAGAAAGTAATTGAGATCTATCAGTCTGGAAAGGGTTATAAAGCCATTTCCAAAGCTTTGGGAATCCAGCGAACCACAGTGAGAGCCATTATCCACAAATGGCGAAGACATGGAACAGTGGTGAACCTTGCCAGGAGTGGCCGGCCGCCCAAAATTACCCCAAGAGCGCAGCGACGACTCATCCAAGAGGTCACAAAAGACCCCACAACAACGTCCAAGGAACTGCAGGCCTCACTTGCCTCAGTTAAGGTCAGCGTTCATGCCTCCACCATCAGGGCGGCACAGTGGTGTAGTGGTTAGCACTCTCACCTAGCAGTAAGAAGGGTCACTGGTTCGAATCCCAACCACGACACTTCCTGCCTGGAGTTTGCATGTTCTCCCTGTGCCTGCGTGGGTTTCCTCCGGGTACTCCGGTTTCCTCCCACAATCCAAAAGACTGGGCAAAAATGGCCTGCATGGCAGAGTTCCAAGGAGACAAAAACTCAGGTTGAACTGGATGGACTGATGTCTTTATTCAACCTTACTACTATGAAACTATGAAACTATCAGGAAAAGACTGGGCAAAAATGGCCTGCATGCAGAGTTCCAAGGAGAAAACCACTGCTGAGCAAAAAGAACTCAAAGCTCGTCTCAATTTCTCCACAACACATCTTGATGATCCCCAAGGCTTTTGGGACAACATTCTGTGGACCGATGAGACAAAAGTGGAACACTTTGGAAGGTGTGTGTCCAAGTATATCTGGCGTAGAAGGAACACTGCATTTCAGAAAAAGAACATTATACCAACAGTAAAATATGGTGGTGGTAGTGTGATGGTCTGGGGCTGTTTTGCTGCTTCAGGACCTGGAAGACTTGCCGTGATAAAAGGAACTATGAATTCTGCTGTCTACCAAGAGATCCTGAAGGAGAATGTCCGACCATCTGTTCGTGTACTCAAGCTGAAACGAACTTGGGTTCTGCAGCAGGACAATGATCCTAAACACACCAGCAAGTCCACCACCGAATGGCTGAAGAAAAACAAAATGAAGACTTTGGAGTGGCCTAGCCAAAGTCCTGACCTGAATCCTATTGAGATGTTGTGGTATGACCTTAAAAAGGCCGTTCATGCTCGAAAACCCTCTAATGTAACTGAATTAGGACAATTCTGCAAAGATGAGTGGGCCAAAATTCCTCCAGGACGCTGTAAAAGCCTCATTGCACGTTATCGCAAACGCTTGGTTGCAGTTGTTGCTGCTAAGGGTGGCCCAACCAGTTATTAGGTTTAGGGGGCAATCACTTTTTCACACAGGGCCATGATGGTTTGGATTTTTTTTCACCTTTAATAATAAACACCTTCATTTACAAATTGCATTTTGTGTTTACTTGTGTTGTCCTTGACTATTGTTTAAATTGGTTTGATGTTCCGAAACACTTAAGTGTGACAAACATGCAAAGGAACAGGAAATGAGGAAGGGGGCAAACACTTTTTCACACCACTGTATATATGTAGGAGACTGTATATATATCTTTATGCACTTCAGATCACTGATTTACCTGCCTGGCCTGCCTGCCTGAAAGTTTCTTTAAATACGTATACCAGGATTGGCGTATAGTCAGGTATAGGCTTGGCAAGACTAGAATGCAGTGCATATATATGTAGGAGACAGTATATATATTTTATGCACTGCAGATCACTGAATCACCTGCCTGCCTGAAAGTGTATTTAAAAACATACACCAGGAACTACCTGCAATCAGATATAGGCTTGGCTAGACTAGAATGCAGTGGATATATATATATTGGAGACTGTATATATATTTAATGCACTGCAGATCACTGAGTCACTTGCCTGCCTGAAAGTGTATTTGAAAACGTACACCAGGAACTACCTGCAGTCAGATATAGGCCTGGCTAGACTAGAATGCAGTGGATATATATGTAGGAGACAGTATATATATTTTATGCACTGCAGATCACTGAATAACCTGCCTGAAAGTGTATTTGAACACGTACACCAGGAACAGTCTGCAGTGAGATCTAGCTAAACTGGATACAGTGTGTGTGTATGTGTATATATATATATACTAACCCCAGCTTGTTCAATTAAGCTTTGGTAATAAAACCTGGAAGCTCGATGGTTTCTATGCAGAAGTGAGCCAGATCAGGGTAAAGGGCCAATCACAGCAGCCCTTTACGATGTTACCAGCTGTGTCCAATCACAGCTGATCACAATGTAAACACAAGCCAGTTATCAGCTTTCCTTTCCTCATGTTGACAGCATGAGGAGGGGAGAAGAGAGCCGATAACCTGCTTTATTATCAGTGTCCTGATTATCAATGCAGTCCTAACAGTGCCCACCAGTGCTGCCAATCAGTGTCCATCAGTGCCTCCTCATCAGTGTCATCAGTGTTATCTATCATAGCTGCCTATCAGTGCCCATTTATCAGTTCCCATCAGTGCTGGCTCATCAGTGCCCATCAGTGAAGCCTATCAGTGTCCATCATTGCAGCCTCATCAGCGCACATCAGTGAAGGAGAAAATTACCTGTTTGCAAATTTTATATATTTTAAGTCTATGAAAATGTATTTTTAAAAATGTTCGATCTTTTTTCGTTTGTTTAGCAAAAAAAAAAAAAAACCCAGTGGTGATACCACCAAAAGGAAAGTTCTATTTGTGTGAAAAAATTATAAAGATTTCATTTGGGTACAGTGTTGCATGATCTGGCAACCCGCATCCAATTCGCAACAGTGTGAACCCAGTCTAATCCTTTAAAGGTGCATGCTACAGGGCTGTCAGCTTTACCCTTTCTTCATTACTTGGTTGGCTACTCTCCTAGAGCAAAAGTGTTGGTTTAAGGTATTAGCACATCTAATATGCTTTTTCCAAGTCAGCAACTTGCCAGTAAAGGATACGGATTATGGTCCTGGAGTATGCACTTTTAAACAGACTATCCAAATGTCTGGTAGTACTGGAGTTCTCTTACCTTCGGGATTAAATATCCTCTGTAAAATGTGTCTCTAGATGTGCAACGAGGAAGACTGACTGGTAGCACATCACAAAACCTTATGAGTTCATTGATAGCAGCGTCTGTATATGGCATATCGCTTCTGTCGCTTACAGATGGCAGTCGGTTTTTTCCAATGACGCGGTCAATCTCCTCTTGCATTTTCTCTGGAACAGTATAGAAGGTATGAAAGTTGAATACATGCCTCATCATGTTCTGTTCCTGTACTGTACTTTTTTTTTTTTTTTTGCATAATTTTACAGAATAAGTTAGATCCCGCTTAGTCTCCAAGAGATAGAAAATGCTATTTATCATTCAGTTTAATAATTTTATGCCATTATCTAATTTCCAGAAATATTGTGACTTTTGGAAAGTCTGCACTGTTCATCTTATGTTTATCCACATGTCCATTTACATCTGTCATCCTCCCAACATTCATTATCTCCTTAGAAAAGCCTCCCAACCCTTTGCTCTGCTTTTTAAATTGTTAAATAGGACCTCAGATTTCAGATGCTGCTGTGTTGGTGACCACCTTTCCAAGGTTGGAGGCTGTGTACATGCCAAGGTATTTAGTTGATTCTGTGAAGGGTCGCAGATTCACTATGTCTTCCTGTATGAGATAATAGCCATCCTGGGCACATAAAAATTAGGATGAAAATTGCCATAACTCTCCCACTGCTTTATGACTTTTTTACTACATCATGTAAACACTATAGTTGAAACATCCCAAACCTGTAGAACTGCTCCAGACTTGCTCCTCTCACCTGTCTTCCGGTAAACAGGGTGACAGTTCAAAAGAACCCATCCTGGCTCACCATTATAAAGAATAGATAAATAATAGCCAAGCTCCATTTTCATTTTTTAGTCAAGTATCAACACTATAGCTGCAAAAAGTGTCTTCACCCAAAAGAGACCAAAAGGTCTAAATAAAAATTACCTGCCACCTCCGGGTATTTCATAAGCACCAAGAATCCATATCTCAGGTTAGTGCTGACTGTCTCTGTTCCTCCAAACAACAGGTTTTGAATTGTTCTGGCCAAAGATTTGGCATAAAAGGCAGTGTCTAGGTTGTCTGTTTCCTTAACGTGTAGAAATAATTGAATTACGTTAAAGCAATATAAAAACATAAGATTTATATTTTGTTCACTGATCTATAGATACTTCCAACAAGTCATAACAGGTAATCAAAAGAAAATTATACATTTATAGGTTCTTTCGCTTACCGTTCAGTTTAGAGTTTACTGCCAGTTTTTCAAGCGGATTTGAATGAAAGCTCTATGTAAGACTATGGGCAGAGGGATGTAAACGGACATGAGTTTGTTCACATCTGATTACCTTTTGAGTTTCTCTTGGTCTAAAAAAAACCCCCAAAAAGGTCTGAATTCTTTTCCATTTTTTAGACCTAAACGTGGCGGATGGAAATTGACGCACCCTTAACATAGGGCCCTTCAAATAGAACTAAAGGCAAAACGTTTTTTTGTTCTTTCATTTTGGATAGCGTAAGAGAGGGTTAAACCTTGTCAAATATTTTTTTCCATCTGTATTCCATAGGGGAGATTTTCCTTCACCTTCTGTTCCATAGCCAAACAAAGTGAGAGAGGAAATTCCTCCAAGTGAGGGATGTCCAGGGTGTCACCAGAACTAGTAACTAACTAACTGCTGTTGTAGTGTTAACGCAAAATTTGTGATTTTCTTTTAATTTCAATGATAACAGTAAACAGGATAAATAGATAAAAACTGAGAAGTGTTCTAATTCCTCTTCACTCTATCCAAAAATAAAAATAAAAAAAAGATTTGCCTTAAGTCACACTTTAAAGTCTGGGCAGAAACAACTGAACAGACACCGATATCACAAAATTGACATCCGTATTGTTCAGCTCTGATTCCGCAGGGGATCTGTAGATGGGGAGTTTGCACTGCTTAAAATCACTATATTGCTTAGAGTTCAACTGGGTATGAATAGGTAGGAGTACTGCACTCTCCCAAGGGAACAGATGAAGTCAGTTTGGCTCTTCCTCCCAATCGCCTGCAGCTTCCTGGGACATGTCACGTTACCCAAGAGGCTGCAAGACCAGTCTCACAGCAACGCATGATCGATGCACAATAGGGAGCTGGCTGTGACTTTCCGATGTCTCATAGATAGCTCCCTATTGTGCATCCAAGTTGGGGATCTGAAGCCCAGCGAACAATTGGCTCCAAGTAGGACAGTGATTGACTTCATGGGCTGAAAAGTAAGTACCTTTTTGTTAAAAGTCAGCAGCTACAGCATTTTTAACTTTTGAGAACCCTAAGTGAAGGTACTCTAAAATGTCAATTTAGGGATCCCCAATTCTTGCTACTTGCAACTCTATCTGGGCCCTGTGAGAACCATTAGGAATAGACTGAATATGTGGAAGTTATGGATGGTAGCAAAAGGGATTGTTAGAGGAGATTTGAGGTCAATGAAAGACATTGTTCCAAAATCCTTTTACGTTGTTAAGAGACAATTTTAGCATTCAGTTTTATAGAATTTTTACTGCGTAGTCTTAGGCTGGCCAAATATGACTACCGTATATACTTGAGTATAAGCCGACCCGAATATAAGCCGAGGCACCTAATTTTACCACAAAAGACTGGGAAAACGTATTGACTCGAGTATAAGCTTAGGGTGAGAAATGCGCAGCTACTGTAAGTGGAAAAGAGGGTCAACAATGCCCATTTGCAGCCTCACTGTGCCCATTTGCATGCCTCGCTGTGCCCATTTGCAGCCATAGGTCCCCCGAACTTCAAATTCGTTAGTTAAGGGTTCCTAGATGCCCCCTAGCTGCAGACAAAATTTGGGGTCTCTGGACCCAAATGGTCCCGAAATGATATTGCTGCAGATTGACACAGTTGACCAACTTTGAGGCCCCGTATCTCGGGGCCACTTGGTGCTAGGAACCCCAAATTTGGTGTGCAAACCCAGTGGAACTAGCACTACAACATATCCAATGATATGGGGTTCCTAGCACCAAGTTGGTTCGGAAAATGTCATTCTCTGCTGCAGAAAAGTGCTTGACTCAAGTATAAGCCGAGGGGGGCACTTTCAGCACAAAAAAATGTGCTGAAAAACTCGGGTTATACTCGAGTATTAAAACACAGGGGAAGATAATCTTAAAACCCCACAACCTATTTCCTCCCACCTCAGCGCTAAAGGTTTAAACCCAAAATGCAGAAAAAATCAGCACACTACTAATTAGACATATATGTAGCATGCAAAGTACAGCAGCCACTTAAAACACTAGACAAAGAAACAAAAGATTAAAATACTTTAAACCACTTAAAAAAGCAATTACAAAAATCCTCAATCCCGCATCCATCTCTGTTACGATATCCAGATATCCAGTATAACCACAGCACATAAATAGGAAAACAAATTAGACTCCACATCGAGCAGATCCGTTTGATTCTTTTTATATTTTGCGTCTAAAAGTTTCTTAAAACAGTTTCCCACGTACAGCAATCCTGGTCCCACATTGAACTCACAGCTTGATGTTTGTTACCGGTGTATAGGATCAGACAGAACAAAGTGAAGTATCCGTGCTGCGGGAGTAAGGACAAACCGCTCTGCACTCTCTCCTTCCGGCTCTCAGCGATGTGTCTGTGGAAAGCAGCGTACGCTACGTCACTTCCGGTCGCTGTCAAACCACTCCCTTAAGGGAGTGAGTTCAATGTGGGACCAGGATTTCTGTACGTGGGAAACGGTTTTAAGAAACTTTGAGACGCAAAAAATAAAAAGAATCAAATGGATCTACTTGATGTGTAGTCTGCTTTGTTTTCCTATTTATGTGCTGTGGATATACTGGATATCTGGATATCGTAACAGAGATGGATGCGGGGAGATGTTAATTGATTAATTGGTCAATTGATGTTCTTCATTTGGTGAGTGTAAACCCCTAAAGGGGACGCGTGGAGCACAGTGTGGAGGATAACGGTGACAGATGCACTTGCCGACTGTTTGATTTACAGATTCACCTCTGTATAAGTTTCTGTATAAGTTTCTGAAACATGGCCTGAGGTCCCTCATCTGGGCAGTGTGACTGCACTGGGTAATGCCTGTGTCAGGAATGGATCCGTCCGCTGGTAAAAACCATCATTTGGCGTGCAGTACTGTGGTCCACCAGCAGGTGTCTCCTGGCAGTTTATAACTGTCAGGAGAGGCCTTCCCTGCTGGGATATCATCTTTGGGCCGCAGTACTGGCGTCCACCAGCGGATGGATCCTGGCAGTGTGGAGCAGACAGCCCTTTCTCCGATCAGCTGTCACATGAGGACTAATCACTGGCAGATTATAAATACCCGGCCAGCCCTCACACACTGGCCTTGGTATCTTTCTTCCTTGTGCCCTGAGACCTGTATCCTGAGACCTGTATCCTGAGACCTGTATCCTGAGACCTGTATCCTGAGACCTGTAACCTGTACCTTGTACCCTTCCCTTCCTATTCCGGTGTTCCTGTGTTCCTGCGTTCCTGCTCCTTTGTTGCCTTTCCCATCCTTAGTTCCCTCTCCCATCCTGCCCTTGTTCATCTGCTGATCTCCCGTGCATGACCCTGGCTTGGTTAATCGTTTATGACTCTGGTATTGCCCATTTATTGTACATATTGTTTGTTTGTAGTTTTGTGGTTTGTAGTACACTATTTGTTTTCACTCCTTGTCATTTATTTAAATAAACACTTATTATTTCACTTATATGTGTTTGGGTTTCCTCTGTGCAGTCCACACAGTCTGGTCTACTAATTTCCCTGACAGTATACCAAGGCCATCCCTGACCAGACGTGGCTGCATTGAGGAACCATCTTGGTTTGTTAGTCTGCCAATATGGATTACAATGAAATCCTTTATTATTCTCTGCTGGCAGAAGAGGATGGTGAATCTTGTTGTCAGATTTTAAAGGGATGGACTAGTGACCAGCTGATGGAAACCATCCGATCAGCTCATTCCCTGGTGGATCAGGGCAGTTTTCTTTTTGAGGACGTACAGCCTCTGATCAAGATTTGTACAGAGCTAGCCCTGCCCTGTATTCCTGAAGGCCGTGATGATTTCACTCCCCCTTTTAATATCAATCAGGTTGTATCCCTAGTATGGCTTTTTGAAGATGATCCTGCCGATTTCTGTGAGCACTATGCTGGCTGTTCCCCACAGGTGATTGCTGAGTGCATTGTGTCTGCTCAGTCTTTTGTTAGACAGGGAAACTTAAATCCACAGTTTGTACAACCCATACTTTCAGCATGGTCTGACATGGTAAAATTAGCCCCAGCCAAACCAACCACTTCTGCCATCAGACACCAGCCTACCCAAATGTATGTTTCCCCATCACCCATACCAAACCCAGTTGCCACCCAGTATACACTGCTCCCAACCAAATATTCATATCCAGTCTCTTCTCCCTGTACCTATCCTGCATTTAACCCCCCTGCCTCTTCTCAGCTGCCTACAAATCCACACATGTATGTTTCCCCATCACCCATGCCAAACTCAGTTGCCACCCAGTATACATTGCTCCCAACCAAATATTCCTATCCGGTCTCTTCTCCCTGTACCTATCCTGCATACAACCCCCCTGCCTATTCTCAGCTGCCTACTAATCCACAAGAACTTTCCCCAGCTACTGTTACCTCTTCTCTGCCATATCCCAACACTCCTTTCCTGTCTGCTGCACCCCCAACCTACAAAGCTTCAGCAACCAAGTCAAAGAAAAAACGAAAGTTCTTCCCGACCAAAACGATCCTGCCAGTAACCCAATCTGCCTCCACACCCACTAATCTGTCCCAGCCTGAAGCGCCAGAGTTCCAGCCGGAGGTGCCAGCAATCCAGCCTGAAGAGCCAGTACTAGCCTTCCAGCCTGATGACCCGCTGCCAGCTTTCCAGCCTGATGACCCGCTGCCAGCTTTCCAGCCTGATGACCCGCTGCCAGCTTTCCAGCCTGATGACCCGCTGCCAGCTTTCCAGCCTGATGACCCGCTGCCAGCTTTCCAGCCTGATGACCCGCTGCCAGCTTTCCAGCCTGATGACCCGCTGCCAGACTTCCAGCTTGATTACCCGCTGCCAGCTTCCCAGTCTGCTGTCTCGGTGCCGGCCTTCCAGTCTGCTGCCCCGCTGCCAGCTTCCCAGTCGGATGTGCCAGCTTCCCAGTCTGATGTGCCAGCTTCCAGTCTGATGTGCCAGCTTCGCAGTCGGATGTGCCAGCTTCCCAGTCTGATGTGCCAGCTTCCCAGTCTGATGTGCCAGCTTCCCAGTCTGATGTGCCAGTTTTCCAGTCTGATGTGCCAGACCTCAAATCTGATGTGCCAGCTTCCCAGTCTGATGTGCCAGCTTCCCAGTCTGATGTGCCAGCTTCCCAGTCTGATGTGCCAGCTTCCCAGTCTGATGTGCCAGCTTCCCAGTCTGATGTGCCAGCTTTCCAGTCTGATGTGCCAGCTTTCCAGTCTGATGTGCCAGCTTCCCAGTCTGATGTGCCAGCTTCCCAGTCTGATGTGCCAGCTTCCCAGTCTGATGTGCCAGCTTTCCAGTCTGATGTGCCAGCTTCCCAGTCTGATGTGCCAGTTTCCCAGTCTGATGTGCCTGCCCTCAAATCCGATGTGCCAGCTTCCCAGTCTGATGTGCCAGCTTCCCAGTCTGATGTGCCAGTTTCCCAGTCTGATGTGCCAGTCCTCGAATCTGATGTGCCAGCTTTCCAGTCGGATGAGCCAGCTTTCCAGTCGGATGTGCCAGCTTTCCAGTCGGATGAGCCAGCTTTCCAGTCGGATGTGCCAGCTTTCCAGTCGGATGTGCCAGCTTCCCAGTCTGATGTGCCAGCTTCCCAGTCTGATGTGCCAGCTTCCCAGTCTGATGTGCCAGCTTCCCGGTCTGATGTGCCAGCTTCCCGGTCTGATGTGCCAGCCTCTCGGTCTGATGTGCCAGCTTACCAGTCTGATGTGCCTGTTATCCAGCCTGCCCTTACGGTACTTGCTGTTCGGCCTAAGGTCCCAGTGTCTGCTGCCCAGCCTGATGAGTTCCTGTCTGCTGCCCAGCCTGATGAGTTCCTGTCTGCTGCCCAGCCTGATGAGTTCCTGTCTGCTGCCCAGCCTGATGAGTTCCTGTCTGCTGCCCAGCCTGATGAGTTCCTGTCTGCTGCCCAGCCTGATGAGTTCCTGTCTGCTGCCCAGCCTGATGAGTTCCTGTCTGCTGCCCAGCCTGATGAGTTCCTGTCTGCTGCCCAGCCTGATGAGTTCCTGTCTGCTGCCCAGCCTGATGAGTTCCTGTCTGCTGCCCAGTCTGATGTGTTCCTGTCCGCTGCCCAGTCTGATGTGTTCCTGTCCGCTGCCCAGTCTGATGTGTTCCTGTCTGCTGCCCAGTCTGAAGTGTTCCTGTCTGCTGCCCAGCCCGAAGTGTTCCTGTCTGCTGCCCAGCCCGAAGTGTTCCTGTCTGCTGCCCAGCCCGAAGTGTTCCTGTCTGCTGCCCAGCCCGAAGTGTTCCTGTCTGCTGCCCAGCCCGAAGTGTTCCTGTCTGCTGCCCAGCCCGAAGTGTTCCTGTCTGCTGCCCAGCCCGAAGTGTTCCTGTCTGCTGCCCAGCCCGAAGTGTTCCTGTCTGCTGCCCAGCCCGAAGTGTTCCTGTCTGCTGCCCAGCCCGAAGTGTTCCTGGCTGCTGCCCAGCCCGAAGTGTTCCTGTCTGCTGCCCAGCCCGAAGTGTTCCTGTCTGCTGCCCAGCCCGAAGTGTTCCTGTCTGCTGCCCAGCCCGAAGTGTTCCTGTCTGCTGCCCAGCCCGAAGTGTCTGTTCCTGCTGCCCAGCTTGATGTGCCTGTTCCTGCTGCCCAGCTTGATGTGCCTGTTCCTGCTGCCCAGCTTGATGTGCCTGTTCCTGCTGCCCAGCTTGATGTGCCTGTTCCTGCTGCCCAGCTTGATGTGCCTGTTCCTGCTGCCCAGCTTGATGTGCCTGTTCCTGCTGCCCAGCTTGATGTGCCTGTTCCTGCTGCCCAGCTTGATGTGCCTGTTCCTGCTGCCCAGCTTGATGTGCCTGTTCCTGCTGCCCAGCCTAAAGTGCCCGTGCCTACTGCCCAGCTTTATGTGCCTGCTGCCCAGCTTGATGTGCCTGTTCCTGCTGCCCAGCTTGATGTGCCTGTTCCTGCTGCCCAGCCTAAAGTGCCCATGCCTACTGCCCAGCTTGATGTGCCTGTTCCTGCTGCCCAGCTTGATGTGCCTGTTCCTGCTGCCCAGCTTGATGTGCCTGTTCCTGCTGCCCAGCCTAAAGTGCCCGTGCCTGCTGCCCAGCTTGATGTGCCCGTGCCTGCTGCCCAGCTTGATGTGCCCGTTCCTGCTGCCCAGCTTGATGTGCCTGTTCCTGCTGCCCAGCTTGATGTGCCTGTTCCTGCTGCCCAGCTTGATGTGCCTGTTCCTGCTGCCCAGCCTAAAGTGCCCATGCCTACTGCCCAGCTTGATGTGCCTGTTCCTGCTGCCCAGCTTGATGTGCCTGTTCCTGCTGCCCAGCTTGATGTGCCTGTTCCTGCTGCCCAGCCTAAAGTGCCCGTGCCTGCTGCCCAGCTTGATGTGCCGTGCCTGCTGCCCAGCTTGATGTGCCCGTTCCTGCTGCCCAGCTTGATGTGCCTGTTCCTGCTGCCCAGCTTGATGTGCCTGTTCCTGCTGCCCAGCTTGATGTGCCTGTTCCTGCTGCCCAGCCTAAAGTGCCCGTGCCTACTGCCCAGCTTGATGTGCCCGTGCCTACTGCCCAGCTTGATGTGCCCGTTCCTGCTGCCCAGCTTGATGTGCCTGTTCCTGCTGCCCAGCTTGATGTGCCTGTTCCTGCTGCCCAGCCTAAAGTGCCCGTGCCTACTGCCCAGCTTGATGTGCCCGTGCCTGCTGCCCAGCTTGATGTGCCCGTTCCTGCTGCCCAGCTTGATGTGCCTGTTCCTGCTGCCCAGCCTGATGTGCCTGTTCCCGCTGCCCAGCTTGATGTGCCCGTGCCTACTGCCCAGCTTGATGTGCCTGTTCCCGCTGCCCAGCTTGATGTGCCCGTGCCTACTGCCCAGCTTGATGTGCCTGTTCCTGCTGCCCAGCTTGATGTGCCTGTTCCTGCTGCCCAGCTTGATGTGCCCGTGCCTGCTGCCCAGCTTGATGTGCCCGTGCCTGCTGCCCAGCCTAAAGCGCCCGCTGCCTACCTCAATGCCATGGACTTGTCCCAGCAGCAGCTAGTTGGAGCGTCCGGAGGCCGCTCCTTTGAGGGGGGGTACTGTCAGGAATGGATCCGTCCGCTGGTAAAAACCATCATTTGGCGTGCAGTACTGTGGTCCACCAGCAGGTGTCTCCTGGCAGTTTATAACTGTCAGGAGAGGCCTTCCCTGCTGGGATATCATCTTTGGGCCGCAGTACTGGCGTCCACCAGCGGATGGATCCTGGCAGTGTGGAGCAGACAGCCCTTTCTCCGATCAGCTGTCACATGAGGACTAATCACTGGCAGATTATAAATACCCGGCCAGCCCTCACACACGTGCCTTGGTATCTTTCTTCCTTGTGCCCTGAGACCTGTATCCTGAGACCTGTATCCTGAGACCTGTATCCTGAGACCTGTAACCTGTACCTTGTTCCTGCGTTCCTGCTCCTTTGTTGCCTTTCCCATCCTTAGTTCCCTCTCCCTTCCTTCCTGCGTTCCTGCTCCTTTGTTGCCTTTCCCATCCTTAGTTCCCTCTCCCATCCTGCCCTCTGTTCATCTGCTGATCTCCCGTGCATGACCCTGGCTTTGGTTAATCGTTTATGACTCTGGTATTGCCCATTTATTGTACATATTGTTTGTTTGTAGTTTTGTGGTTTGTAGTACACTATTTGTTTTTTTCACTCCTTGTCATTTATTTAAATAAACACTTATTATTTCACTTATATGTGTTATGGGTTTCCTCTGTGCAGTCCACACAGTCTGGTCTACTAATTTCCTAATAACAAAATAGTCATGATTAAAAGGCATGACAACATGGGGTTGAGATACTAAGGGCAAATATAGTATCTCACAAAAGTGAGTACACCCCTCACATTTTTGTAAATATTTTATTATATCTTTTCATGTGACAACACTGAAGAAATGACACTTTGCTACAATGTAAAGTAGTGAGTGTACAGCTTATATAACAGTGTAAATTTTCTGTCCCCTCAAAATAACTCAACACACAGTCATTAATGTCTAAACCGCTGGCAACAAAAGTGAGTACACCCCTGTGTAAAAATGTCCAAATTGGCCCCAAAGTGTCAATATTTTGTGTGGCCACCATTATTTTCCAGCACTGCCTTAACCCTCTTGGGCATGGAGTTCACCAGAGCTTCACAGGTTGCCAATGGAGTGTGTGTACATTTCAGCTTGACCTATTGAGCTCTGTAAACAATATTTTTTATAACAAAGGAAACCTTTTAAAAAGAACCTGCTGGCTAAAAAAATTGAAAAAGCATATTCATATGCAATATTTTATACTTACCCGACTAAACAAAAAAAAAAACGTTTTTATTTTTTAGAACTAATATTTTAAATAAAGAAAATAAATCACTTCATGCTCACCGTTCCCAAGGTGCCGCTCATGACAAGGAAGTTATTATAAATACTTTCAGTTATTGCCAAGAGTCTCCTGTCTTCATAATTAAACCGACTGCCAAAAACTATGGAGCAAATCACGTTTGAGACTGTTCGAGCAAAGTATTTTGTGGGATTAACTGGAGTCCCTAGGAAACAAGTCATACACATCAGTGTTATTTACTGTCTTGACACATCCATTAGTGTATGTAGGCTCCACTCCCACCCCATAATAGACATGTGCACTGCCAAAAAATGTGTTTGTTTTCGTTTCATTTGTTTTTCGGGTCATTCGTTATGATCGCAATTTGTTAATTCCTACATTTATAAATTCGTACATTCGTACATTTGTAAATTCGTAAATTAGGATATTCGTACATTCGTAAATTAGAAATATCAGAAATGTGGTAAATTAGAAAGTTTGTATATTCGTACATTTGTAAATTAGAAAATTTGGATATTCGTACATTCGTAAATTAGAAATATCAGAAATGTGGAAATGCCGCATCTAAACAAATGGAATAGAACAAATTAATAATAAATAATAATAAAAAGTTTTTATTATTTTTATTGTTATTTATTATTATTAATTCATTACGTTCTATTCGTTTGGATACAGCATTCGTTATTTCGGATAATTCGTAACTTCGGATAAATTTGTATTTGTTACGTTCACTTACAGCCAAATTTGAAAGGAAATTACAATACCTATAATTTAATAGTTAGTAATAGTTAAGTTATTATTAGTTAATTATTATTTTAGATTTCCAAATTTACTGATTTACAAATGTACGAATGTACGAATTAGCGAATGTATGAATTTACGAATGTGCGAATGTACGAATTTCTGAATGTATGAATTTACTAATTTTCGAATTTACGAATATTCGGAAAATATATTTCCGAATTAACTAATTTGTTGAAATATGTTAAAAAAAGGAATTCGGAATGAAACTAATTGCACATGTCTACCCCATAATGCTGTGTTTGTTCACTTAGGCTTAATGTACACGGGACGCTGAGGCAACCTCCTCTGAACAAATTTTTTGACAGCTTCAAACCGGCATTTAAAAACGCCTGTTTTGCCGCGTTTTGCTACGTTTGCGTTTAGGAGCGTTTATTTAAGATAACATTATAGGACCCTCCCAAAGCCCAAAAAACTGTATTATTTAACTATTTCAGCCATTCTGTGAGACCAGAGTGAGCAGCAGCTGAAAGAGCAGCAGTGTACTTGTATCTACCTTAATTTCAGTGCTTTTACTATGGATTCCATAATGAGCATATGTGAGGAAAAAATGCAATTTTTTTTATATATTTAATTTTTAATTGCAATTGATTACTTTATTTTTTTGTTTATTTTTTTATAAGCTGTATATTCAGCTAACCCCTAGCCCTAATAGGAAACACTAACCCTAACCCCTAACCCTAAATTTCATGCAACTATGTTTGATCAAGTCAGGGGTGAAGCTCAATGGTGGGGTCATCTGGTTGAAATCTAACAACATATAGCTCAAATTCCAATTATACTTTGGCTAACAGCAATGCTAGTGGTGTATTGGATTTTGTATTGCTCCATAGCAAGCAATTACAAGTTTTTAAAATATTTATTTTTTGTGTTTTTTCATCATTTGCTATCATTTTTAAGTTTTGTAATGTTAAAAAATAGGGCACCTGTAAAAACTAGACATGTGCACACTGAAATATTTTGTTTCGGAATTTTGTTTGCGTCCGAAAAATAAATTGATTTAGTTACTCCCGAAATTCGTTTTTATTTATTTAGTTTCGTTAAAAAATGCATTCTCGAATCTCCATGTCGAATCTTTTCTCTCTATGTCGCATGATCTTGGACTAATAGAGTTAGGTTAGGCACATTCGACCTTTTTTGCTATTGTCTCTATAATGTCGAATCTTTTCTCTCTATGTAGAATAATCCTGAACTAATAGAGCTAAGGTTAGGCACATTCGACCACAGGTTCGATGGACACAGATCGCTATTGTCAGCGACATGTCGAATCTCCTATCTATATCGAACTGTTGCAACGAAAACGAAAATAAAGCATTTGTTTATGTCGGATCTTTCGGTTTTCGGGTTCTGCACGTTCGTTATCGTTTGTTAAAACGATAACGAAAATACCCGAAATTCGGACGAAAACGAATGCACATGTCTAGTAAAAACGCTTATAAACGAAATTGCTGCGTTTTGTGTCTGAAACGTCGGAAACTTTGGCGTCTGAACTCATTTTTTTTTGCTTTCAAAGAAGCCTATAAACGCAACTGCCTAAAAACGACATTAAACGAACCTGTATACATGTACACATAAGATAACATTGGATGAGTTCAGGGGCAGCTGAAAAAAGCAGCCAACTGCCTCTGAACGTCTGTTTACCAGCAGCAGTGTACATGAGGCCTTACTGTTTGTTGCAGCTAACCAGACCACAACCCACCAATCTATTGCCTGTGCCCAGTGTTGGTCATCTTACTTTAAAAAAGTAATTAGTTAAGTTACAAATTACTTCTCCCAAAAAGTAATTGCGTTAGTAACTCAGTTACTACATTGGAAAAGTAATTAGTTATGCAGCAAAGTAACTGACTTTTTTTTTAATATTCTATACGTGTAACTAAGGGGCGGGTCTAGTTGTACTGTAAGCAAGGGGCACATTTATTATTATTATTATATATCGTGTAACCAAGGGGCTGCTCTATTATTACTCTAATCAAGGGGCAGATCTGTTATAGCATGTAAGCAAGGGGCGGGTCTATTATTATTATATTGTGTAAGGGGCGGATGGCTACAGAAGAGGGCGATTGTTAAATTAATGGGTAGAGCTCCAAATATAACAATAATAATAAATGCGCCCCTTGGTTACAGTAATACTAGAGCCGCCCCTTAGTTACACGATAGACGCCCCTTGCAGAGAAGCACGAGCATCGGGAGCGTGTGGCTTTGCCTCGTACAATTACATGTTAACTGCGCCTGCGTTCACTCAGAGCTGTTTAGGTTCGGCAATTTTCGTAAGCTCCGTAGTCCTTCGTACTGCGCAAGCGCTGCGCCTGCGCAGTACAGGGGGTCCTGATCCGGTGGGGGAACTTTTTTGGCAGGACACCGGAATTACACTACTGCCATCTAGTGGCGGTAGATGTAATTGCGGTAACGCCTCCCAAGTAATGGGAACTGCATTACCATGAGGGGAAAAGTAATCAGTTAGATTACTCGTTACCCTCTAAAGTAACTGCGTTAAGTAACTCCGTTTATTTTAACTCAGTTACTTACATCTCTGCCTGTGCCCCGCCTCAAACCTCCAACCACCCTCATGGCTTATTCCTCCACTTTCTGTGAACCATAACCCACACACGTCCTCTCCACCTCACTATATGTGGTCCCCATCTACCCTGTAAAGAACTGGGGCAGGCTAATTCTAAAAAGGGTATCTGGCTGCAAAAACAGATGTACATGGAATTATGATCATATTTGCAAAATACAATAACAGATTAAACTGAAGCCTTTGACTTTGGCTGTCCTCTTCCTTTTGTAGTATATTTGATACAAAACATATACAAAAAAACTGATTTGTAGAAGAGCTGTACCCTTTGTCATTTTAAACTCTTCCATGAGGAACTTAGCCTCCTCTTGAATTCGCTCTTCCAGACTCCTCTTCCCCATTCCAAAGTTCCTCAGTGTGAGCAGAGCAAAGCGACGAAGTGACTTCCATCTCTCCCCGTTGGTAAAGCAAAGGTCTGTTAGAGTAAAAAAAAAAAAAACAGGTGTATAATCACTAATGTTCATGGGAGCCAGATCTTGTTAAAAGCAAGTCTACACGTTGCCTAAGGCGAATTTGAGGGGCCATGCAGGGGTGGCTACAAAACGACTTTAAGAGGAGTTCCACCCAAAAATGGAACTTCCGCTTTAAGTGCTGGTGACCCCCTGACATGCCACATTTGGCATGTCACTTTTTTGTGGGGGGTACCCAGTTTTTACAGGTACCCAGCTCCCACTTCCTCCCTTGGCACCGTGGCGCTGGAAGGAAGTTCACCTACCCCCCTCCCTCCCTGCAATCTTCTGGGACACGTCACAGGTCCCGGAAGATTACGTGGCCATTCACAGCGAGCAGCGCAGCTCGAGCATGCTCAGTGCGGGCCCGGCTGTGAAGCCACAGCTGGACACCCACAGTTAGAATGCCGGCACCACAGAGAGGAGGGGGAGAGGAGCGGGGCTTCATACGCCCGCATCGCTGGACCGCGGGACAGGTGAGTGTCTGAATATTAAAAGTCAGCAGCTATACTTTTTGTAGCTGCTGACTTTTAAATGGGTGGAACTCTGCTTTAAGTAGGTGCATATGGCTTGGTGGGGCTAGGTTTCATCCAGAGATCAAAGAAACTCCAAGACTTTGCTAAATCTGGTAGAAATAATGTAGTGGGCTATAGAGCCAACCAACCACTTCTACATGGTGAAGCGTGATCAGATCTCCCCTACTGCCACCAGCAGCACTCATCCAGTTCCCCTGTGCCCTCCAAGAGCACAGTGGGACTTTTAAAGTGGTTTTAAACCCTCACATATACCCAGTGAAGTGACTGGCCTCATATGATACACAGAGATGAAACAAATCATCTTACATAAGTTGTACCTGTCTATCAACAGCTGTCTCCCTTACATCCATTCAAAGTGTAGAATTTACACAGGATCTCTCAGCTCTAAAAAAGCAGGGGGCGGAGAGCTGAAATTACATCAGTAAGGGGATATCTGAAAGCTGATTGGAAGGAAGGGAAACACCCTTCTCCACACAGCAAACAGGAACAGATCCGAGGCTGTCAATCAGCTGGAAATCCCTCCCCTGTCACCATTTTTCTCTTAGTGTCAGAAAAACTTGCCAGAAGTGACTCATGCTTATAGCAAAGGAACAAAGCAGTAGAGAAAAATTACACTTAGTGCTCTGGATTGAGACGTACACACTATAGAAAGATATGCTTTGATCATATTTCATGCCTGAGAACTACTTTAAGGATGGAGAATGGGAGGATAGCAGGAAACTACCTGTCTTAAAAAAAAGTCCCTTCTGTGTGTCCTGAATGCGGCACCCCAGTAAACAGAATTCTGTGCTTTACAAAAAAATATTGACAGAATTCTAAATGTCGCAGGGCATGTAACTGCATAAAAAAATCGACTTTATTAAGGTGTTACTAAACCCACAACAGTCAAATCAGCCTGTATATGCAGTAAAGCATGCTTGTTTTACTCACTGTGAAACCTAAGGGGTTAATCCTCTGCATTGTGTAAAAAGGCTGTTTGAACTTGTAGGCACAGATCCTCCTCTTCTTGCATTGTCCCCATAACATATCCGGATGAGACAGAGTTTTTAGCGGGGGGCAGGTGAAGCTGGTGCCTGTTAACTTCCTGGATTTACACAGACACACAGAGGAACACCTCCAGCTCTGCAGCTCTCATTGGCCCTCTTATGACTCATCCCCCTTCCTTCCTTCCTGGCAAATTCTAACGAGAGTAAAAGAGAGAGCTGTGCATGATCTCATAAGCCTAGGCTTTTTACCAGACAAGAAACAGGAAGTGGGCTGTATAAGGTCAGAAAAAAAAAAAAAGGGCAAGGGCAAGAAAATGTAATAGATGGAAAGATGAAAAAATGACTGAAGGTCCGCTTTAATGTAGTTGGTATTTATTACTCTGACACAATCTCATATTTTATGCTAAGTGACAAATGGTAAATTTAGAGCATATGTTGTGTTTTGTGTATTAAAAAATCAAAATGACTCCAAAACAGTTTTACAGCAAGCTGGCAGTACAGAAAGACCGATTGCTTGAACTGTAACTAATGTACAAACCCTTTGGATGTTTTCTGTTAATATATTTCTAATTCTAGAAAATAAAATTTTTGTTGATTTTGGATAGAATGGGAAAGTTAGAACATCTGTTAGTTTTTTTACTTATTTTAAAGCTGAACCCCAGGTGTGATCTTGCATACTTACATTGGTCCTTACATTGGACTTACCCCATCCAGGTCGTGGGCAGCTTCGGCGGCTTCCTCCTGTGTCTCCTCCTCGGCAGCTTCACCCCTGCTTCTACTACCGGCCGGCCAATACTATCGCTTCTCCTCATGGACAATCAGGTCTTAAAACCCGCTTCCTGATTGGCCTGGAGAAGAAGCAAGAAGACAATAGCGAATATTAGTTTTCTATTGTCACACAAGTGGGTGGGCTCGGGGTGCAGCGCTCTGCACCCCGAGTCCACCCTTTATGAAGCCAATTAGAGCCTCAGGCTCTAATCATGTGCTTAAAAAAATAATAATTGAAATCCAGGTGTCTGGCAACCTGCATGTAGATTAGGGGCCAGGTGCACAGATTAGGGGGGCGGCGCCCCTGGGCCCCTAATGGAGCGCCCGCCACTGGTTATCAGTAGATTTTATATTACATGCTGTTCATATTCACTCAGTCACTAAGGGATTTGTTTTCTGTATTCTGCAAAAAAATGGTTGATCCTGCTGTTCTCTATCTCTCCTTCCTTTCCATGTCCCCACTACAGTTGGAAATTGTGCAGAGCAGTGTTGGCAGCTCTGCACATGCTCAGTTTTCAGTGCGTTTCTATGCTATGCATTTCCTCCATATCAAAAACAAAATACTAAAAATGTGCAAAAATCTGCGCTAGGTTATAAAATTATAAGTGTAAAGCAGCCACTATAAACTGTGATACAAATTTGTACAAATTATGAATCAAAGTAGCAGCACTATACAAGAAGTGCATACTGTATATACATCAACAATTTACAAAAGTAAACAAAAATGACAAATGAAGAAATTCATTAACAACCACTTATTGTTGTTGATGAATTTCTTAATTTGTCATTTCTGTTTACTTTTGTAAATTGGTGATGTATATACAGTATGCACTTCTTGTATAGCGCTGCTCCTTTGATTTATAATTTCCTCCCTATCATATCTGATCAGCCCATGTGACTATAGAGTCACACATGTGGGCATATAGAGGTAAATGACAGCTCACTCCCACCCTCCTCCTTGTAGATTACATGTAGAATGATGGAGGCTTCATCACCCTCTTATTCTAAGACACAGGCTGGAGGGGCATGACACAGCCTGTGACAACTAGAAGCCCACCCACACCATGTTATAGTCTCAAATTATAAAGATTTGATTTCAAATACATATTTGTATGACAATTTAAAACAGTTTATTGATATTCCAAAGGCTGTTTTTGTTTATTTTGAACATGTGACCAGCAGCAGAGGACTAGAAGCTCCTCCTACTTATGCTTCCCTAGAAACAAGCTGGGAAAAAGCTGGGTCATGTGACAACTGTATATCGATTATTTTTTTTGTTTATAAATAATAATAATTTATAAAAAAATTACTTGTACATCATCCTTGTATAGAAAGAGAAGGGATATTGCAAATTAAACAATGTGTGTTTTTATCACTTTAAAGTGGTTGTATACCCTAAAAATTAACTTGCACCTACAGGTAAGCCTAGATTAAGGCTTACATGTAGGTACAAGAAATATCTCCTAAACCTGCACGGTTTAGGAGATATTTGAAAAGAACGTTTTACAACGTTGTCTACGGCGCATGCGCGCCGTAGACAACGGTGCATTTACAGGGTTAATCCCCATCTTCAACTGCGGCTCACCGCAGTTGAAGTGTCCCGCGCGCATGCGCGTAGCGACGTCCTCGCCGCTTTGGCCAATCACAGCGCGGCAGCGGCGCTGTGATTGGCCGGAGCGGCGATACCCGGAAGGGTATCTGTTTTGAGATGGATGCGGCCGGAGGGGGAGAAGAACACGGCGTCGGGGGCCCCGATCTAAGGTAAGTGATGCATAATGAGCTAGTATGCTAGTCATACTAGCTCATTATGACTTTCTCTTGCAGGTAGTTACCAAAAAAAAAATGTTTAAGAGGGTATACAACCACTTTAAGGACATTTCTATTTCCTCCTTTGTAGTGATTGATACAGGAAGATTTCTCTTACTTCCTGAGGTCCTACCCTTTCTCTACTATACTAAAAACCAATATAAATGTTGGTTAGAGTTGGGATCCTACATTTCAGTGGCTAATTTAGGACAACTAAAGAATGCAACTTGGTCTCACCATGTTCACCTATGAAGTTCAAGAACACAGGGTAGTCTCCCCTATCTCCAAATACGTCACTTTTATCAATTAAGGCCTCCTTCACAGCATCATATCCACATAGGACAATTCCAGGTTTAGGCCCCAGGTACAGAGTGTAGACTGGTCCATACTTGTCTTTCAACTGCAGAAAAGTGAAATGAAATCTCATTTACTTACATAGGTTAGAAAAGACCAAAAATGCATGCACACTGAGCTTAAAAAAAATCATATTTCAAGAGGAGAGTTAGAGGCAGAAAAAAAAAAAAAAAAACATCACAAGTGCGTTTTTGAGAGGCATTTTTGGACAGAAAAAACATTAAACGATCATAAACACTCCTAAAAGCACCTAAAAGAGCATTCGGCATCTCAAGTGTACATTGATTATAACAAAATATTATTTACTTAAGGAAAATTTACTAATGCAGAGGCCTGCATTCTGTGTGTAATGGACTGGTGAGCCCTGCATTCTGTGTGTAACACACTGGTGAGCCCTGCATTCTCTGTGTAACGCACTGGTGATCCCTGCATTCTCTGTGTAACGCAGTAGTGATCCCTACATTCTCTATGTAACGCACTGGTGAGCCCTGCATTCTGTGTGTAACGCACTGGGGAGCCCTGCATTCTCTGTGTAACGCACTGGGGAGCCCTGCATTCTCTGTGTAACGCACTGGTGAGCCCTGCATTCTCTGTGTAACGCACTAGTGATCCCTGCATTCTCTGTGTAACGCACTGGTGAGCCCTGCATTCTGTGTGTAACGCACTGGGGAGCCCTGCATTCTGTGTGTAACGCACTGGTGAGCCCTGCATTCTCTGTGTAACGCACTGGTGAGCCCTGCATTCTCTGTGTAACGCACTAGGGATCCCTGCATTCTCTGTGTAACGCACTGGTGATCCCTGCATTCTCTATGTAATGCACTGGAGAGCCCTGCATTCTGTGTGTAACGGACTGGTGAGCTCTGCATTCTGTGTGTAACGCACTCGTGAGCCCTGCATTATGTGTGTAACGCACTGGCGAGCACCGCATTCTTTATGTAACGCACTTCTAAATGCTGCACTCCTAACTCTGCACTCTATAAGTAGTGCACTCCTGAACTCTTTTTTTCTCTATCTTATCTTAACCACTTCAGCCCCGGACCAATTGGCAGCCAAAGGACCAGGCCCCTTTTTGCGATTCGGCACTGCGTTGCTTTAACTGACAATTGCGCGGTCGTACGACGTGGCTCCAAAACAAAATTGGCGTCCTTTTTTTCCCACAAATAGAGCTTTCTTTTGGTGGTATTTGATCGCCCCTGCGGTTTTTATTTTTTGCGCTATAAACAAAAATAGAGCCACAATTTTGAAAAAAATGCAATATTCTTTGCTTTTTGCTATAATAAATATCCCCAAAAAAATATATAAAAAAACATTTTTTTTCCACAGTTTCAGCCGATACGTATTCTTCTACATATTTTTAGTAAAAAAAATCGCAATTAGCGATTATTGATCGGTTTGCGCAAAAGTTATAGCGTTTACAAAATAGGGGATAGTTTTATAGCATTTTTATTAATATTTTTTTTTTTACTAGTAATGGCGGCGACCAGCGATTTTTATTGTGACTGCGACATTATGGCGGACACATCGGACATTTTTGACACATTTTTGGGACCATTGTCATTTATACAGCAATCAATGCTATTTAAATGCATTGATTCATGTATAAATGACAGTTGTAGTGAAGGGGTTAACCACTAGGGGGAGGGGAGGGGTTATGGGCTGTGACGTGTGTGTTTTTTTTTACATTAGGGGACGGGGCTGACGTCTGACGTCATTGATTGGCTTTCCCGATGACCGGGAACAGCCAATCAATGACAGGCAGAGTAGGAAGCGCGGGGAGAGGTTTGTTTACACATACCTCTCCCCGTTCTTCAGCTCCGTAACCTGATCGCGGGACACCAGCGGCGATCGGGTCCGCTGGTCCCGCGGCCGGGGTCACGGAGCTCCCGACCGGGTCGCGAGCGCGACCCACGGGCAGGCATTTATAGGATCACGTACAGGCACGTGATTTTGCCTGCCCGTGCCATTTTGCCGCAGTATATCTGCGTTAGGCGGTCGGGAAGCGGTTAACATGTGGGAGTCATATCCCAAAAAATTCTAAGTAGTATCCTTTTTTTTATCTCATGGAAGAAATGTGAGAAATAATGTGTATATATAATACAATCATTCCATAAACACATATCAAATACACTGCATATATCATTTGAGGAAAATATGCTTATAAAATAGTTTACCACTTGATAATGAAAAAAAATATGTCCCCGGATTTCATTTTAAAAATATGGTCATCTTAACCACTTAGCAACCGGCCCATAGCCGAATGACGGCTACATGGTGGTGGCTTAACTCTGGGAGGGCATACTATGACGTCCTCCCAGAATTCCGCTCTCGCCCGCCCCTGGGGTGTGCACCCGAGAACATCCGTGACCGCCGGGTCCAAATGACGGAGCATTTCACTTGTAAACAAACATGTTATGACGCCGGTTCCTCTCTCCTCTCTGTGTACCGATCGGTACATTGTGAGAGGATAGGGGGAGAGATCGGATGGCAGCAGTGCTGTGGGCTGGATCTGTAGTGCCCACAGTGCTGCTATGTGACAATTGCAGTCACATCCAGCCATCCATCCATGCTCAGCCATTCCTCCATCCCCAGTCATCCCCAGCCATACCCAGCCATACTTTGCAATACCCAGCCATACTCTGCAATACTCGGTGATACCCAGCCATACTCGGTGATACCCAGCCATACTCGGCAATACCCAGCCATACTCGGCAATACCCAGCCATGCTCAGCCATACTCGGCCATGCTCTGCCATGCTCAGCCATGCTCAGCCATACTCGGCTGTACTCAGCCTCTGTATGTGGCCAGGCTGTGGAAGTCTCACACATGTGGTATCGCCGTACTCAGGAGGAGTAGGAGAATCTATTTTGGGGTGTGATGTTTCCTATGTACATGCTATGTGTTAGAAATATTGTATAAATGGACAACTCTGTGTTAAAAAAAAGCGTTTTAACCACTTCCCGCCCGCCGGCCGCCATATGACGTCCTTGACTTTGTGCGGGGATATCTGAATGATGCCTGCAGCTACAGGTATCATTCAGATATCAGCTTATTCAGCCAGCGATTCTCTACACCATAAGAATGATCATAACGGCTGTTCCACTGCTTGATCATTCTTACGGGACGCTTCCCCCCTCCCGCCGCCCTCCAGTGCTTCTCCCGACTCACCCCCACGATCAAAGCCAGGATCGTTTTTTTTTTTTTTTTTTTTTTTTTTTTTGGGTGAGATGTGGGGTCTTATTGACCCGACATCTCATTGTAAAGAGGACCTGTCATGCCATATTCCTATTACAAGGGATGTTTACATTCCTTGTAATAGGAATAAAAGTGTCAAACTAAAATAAATAAAGTAAAATGAAAGTAAAAAGTTGCATGCAGAAGCAAAAGCATACGTAAGTCCTGCCTACATATGAAAATGGTGTTCAAACCACACATGTGAGGTATCGCTGCAAACGTTAGAGCGAGAGCAATAATTTTGGCCCTAGACCTCCTCTGTAACTCAAAACATGTAACCAGTAAAAAAGATTTTTAAGTAGCGAAGTTTGGCGCCATTCTGCGAGTGTGTGCAATTTTGAAGGGTGACATGTTAGATATCTATTTACTCAGCGTAACTTCATCTTTCACATTATGCAAAAACATTGTGCTAACTTTACTGTTTTGTTTTTTGTAAAGCACAAAAACATTTTTTTCCCCCAAAAAAACGCATTCGAAAAATTGCTGCGCAAGTACCGTGCAAGATAAAAAGTTGCAACAACCGCCATTGTATTCTCTAGGGTCTTTGCTTAAAAAACAAATATATAATGTTTTGGGGTTCTATGTAGTTTTATAGCAAATAAATTATGATTTTTACATGTAGGAGAGAAATGTCAGAATTGTCCTGGGTGCTTCAGAACGCCTGAAGGTGATCCCTGCATGTTGGGCCTCTGTATGTGGCCACGCTGAGTAAAAGTCTCACACATGTGGTATTGTCATACTCGGGAGTAATAGCAGAATGTGTTTTGGGGTGTAATTTGTGGTATGCATATGCTGTGTGAGAAATAACCTGCTAATATGAAAATTTTGTGAAAAAAAAAAAAGAAAAAAAATCTTGATTTTGCAAAGAATTGTGGGAAAAAAATTACAACTTCAAGAAACTCACCATGCCTCTTTCTAAATACCTTGGAATGTCTTCTTTCCAAAAAGGGGTCATTTGGGGGTATTTGTACTTTTCTGGCATGTTAGGGTCTCAAGAAATTAGATAGGCCGTCAGTAATTCAGGTGTGATCAATTTTCAGATATTGGCACCTTAGTTTGTAGACTTTAGAACTTTCACAAAGACCAAATAATATACACCAATTTGTACTTATTTTTACCAAACATATGTAGCAGTATAAATTTTGGCCAAAATTTATCAAGAGAAATTACTAACTTGCTAAATTTTATAACAGAAACAAAGAAAAATTATTTTTTTTACAGAATTTTCAGTCTTTTTTCTTTTATAGCGCAAAAAATAAAAAACCCAACGGTGATTAAATTCCACCAAAATAAAGCTCTATTTGTGTGAAAAAGGGACAAAAATTTCATATTGGTACAGTGTTGTATGACTGAGTAATTGTCATTCAAAATGTGAGAGCACCGAAAGCTGAAAATTGGTCTGGTTATTAAGGGGGTTGTGCCCAGTGCTCAAGTGGTTAATCTTGCTTGCTCTAGAACAGGCATCACTAAATGGCAGACCACGGGCTGAATCTGGACCCAGTAGCAGCCCTATGCGGCCTGCAGCCTCGCCAAATAGTTACCTGAGTGTTCTCTCCCCTCTGCCGGCTCGCCTGCTCGCCACTGCCGCTAACATCTTTGATTACATGGGAGGCATGGCAGGTCTATCCTTTACATCATCGCATCACTCCCCCTTTCCTCCCCCTCCCCACACTGCCCTACCTTATTCACACAAGCCTTGAAGCACTGCAGGTCCGGACAATGGGCGGGACTTTTCAAGTTACAAAGCAGGTGATTGGTTGCTAGACAGTGGGGCAGTCCCAGCAACCAACCACCCACCTTTAACTTGAAAATTCCCGTCTTTGTCTGGACCTGCCATGCATGCTTCCTGGCTTGAGTGACTAAGGTAGGGCAGTGTAGGGAGGGGGAGGAAGATGGAATGCTGCGTTGATGAAAGGGACAGTCTGACTCTGTAATATTGAGGGAGGACTTTGATGGAGGGAGTCTGTAATGCAGTGGGGTCTGTGATGGGGGGGGGGGTCTGCAAAGGAGTGTGGTGGTCTGTAATGAGGGGTCTGTAATGGAGTGGGGTCTGTAATGGGGGGTCTGTGATGGAGTGGGGTCTCTAATGGGGGGGTCTGTGATGGAGTGGGGTCAGTAATGGTGGGGTCTGTGATAGAGTGGGGTCTGTAATGGGGGGGGGTCTGTGATGGAGTGGGGTCTGTGACTGAGTGGGTTCTGTAATGGGGGGGGGTCTGTGATGGAGTGGGGTCTGTAATGGGGGGGAGGGCTCTGTGATGGGGGGTATCTATGATAATAGGGTCTGTAATGGGGGGATCTCTGATAGAGTGGGGTCTGTGCTGGAGGGGGGCCTGTGGTGGAGAGGATCTGTGATATGGGGTCTGTAATGGGGGTGGAGGGGTCTGTAATTGGGCTGAGAGGGATCTGTGATGGAGGGGGTCTTTAAAGGGACACACTGTGATGGGACATCTGTAATGGGCTGGCTCTGATGGGGGACTGTGATGTAAAAGGGAGAGATGTGCTGTGAAGGGGGGACTGAGGGCACCAATGTAAGGGCTTGTTCACACTTGTGCAGAGATCTATGTTTTTCTGCCCTAGAAAAACACAGGTATCTACATAGGCAATAGAAAACAATCGTGATGTGACGTTTACTGACCGGACCCCCGTGAATTTTAATTCAATACCCCTGCTCTAGAATCTGCAAGTTGGCATCATACTGTATTCTGTTATGAAGTCTATTACTGACCAGAACACCTGACCCATAGGTTAGGAACATGTCTTACTACAACTACCTTTTCCTTTAGTATTCAAGTAGGGCACATCCATCTTGAATTTTCACACACACACAAACATTCACACACTGCATCTACCACTGTTGTACCAAGGTTTGTTTTTCATTACTGTCTTCATCTCCAATGAATACGTTTATCACCTCCACAACACCACACATGTCAATGTGTGACAGTGGTAGACGTGTGCATTTTGTTTCAGTCCAAATGTAAATTTTTGGGTATGGTTACCTGTCAGCGGGTGACCCTGCCCACCAACAGGGGCAATGCTGGGTCGATGACGTCCCAAGGGGGCAGGGTCACCAACTGCGTCATCGGGTAACTCCGAACCTTAGCTATTTAGGAAATGTCAGACGGCTGAGCAGGCAGTCGGCGGGAGTGTTTGATGAGGCCGGAGGTTTTTTTTTTTTCCTTTTTTCGAGTCCGGTGGTGGGCATCATGATTGATAATGGATCAACATTGGGGGACATTTTTCTTTTTTTTTTTTAATAAAGGAATTGTCAAAAACTTGTGTCTATTCACTTTTTACACTTTTTTGGTGAATGGGTAGGCCATACCCTGGGGAATCAGATTCCGATAAGCCCCCCTCCCGCAAACCCCCACAACCACTGCCCAGGGTTGTGGGAAAGAGGCCCTTGTCCGTATCAACATGGGGACAAAGTGCTTTGGGGTGGGGGCAGGGTCACCATGTTGAGGGCATGTGGAGCTTTCTCGCCCCCTCCCCCTTTCCTGGCCTGTCAGGCTGCATGCTCAGATAAGGGACTGGTATGGATTTTGGAGGGGGCTTTCAGATTCCCATAATCCCCCCGCCCACAAAACCCCTAAAAAAACTGCCCAGGGTTGAGGGGAAGAGGCCCTTGTCCACATCAACATGGAGACAAGGTTCTTTGGGGTGGAGGGGGCAGAGTCCAAAGCACCTCGCCCATGTTGAGGGCATGTGGCCTTGTATGGTTCAGGGGGAGTGCTCACTCGTGACTTTTACTTTGCTGGCATTCGTTTACATTTAATCTCTCAGTGGGAAAGCTCGCTGACAGCTGATGTATCATCGGTTGTTAAGGACACAACGGCCGACTTCCTAGACTGCTATTCTTCACACAGAATTTGTATTGATCGATCATTTCTCGTTAGAAAATTTATAAACGAAACAAAACGAAATCGATTCTGAAATGAATCAACAAAAGGAAATTAGTAACATAACGAAATCTATCTGGAAAGAAACAAAACAAATATTTTCGTTCTACACATGTCTAGTAGTCAGTGGGACAGAAGTAATATCTCTCCAATAGGAGCACACACATTAATAGAAACAAGGGTTCTAACCCTTCCCCAATCTAACCAAAACTAAAAAAAAAAGTTATGCCTAGACCTAAGACCTGGGGTTTAATAGATGTGTGTGCAAACAAAATCTGCAGAATGTGAGCAATATACAAGAAAAGTCTCTCCAGGCTTGCTCACCTTCCTAAGTGAGGCACCAATGTCTTTTGTGTTGATCTGTAGCAGATTCCCAATGAACGGTAAGGGCATCGGTCCTGGAGGAAGTGATGCCTTCTCCTTTAAAATCCTCAGGGAGCTCATTATAATACATAGCACACAGAAGAAGATGGTGAGGACAAGTGTGCCATACCAATCCATATTGCCACCTGCCGTGTAAATAATTAAAAAGTAATAAATAAAAAATCTCTAGCAAACAAGTGTAGGTCATCTAGATGTATGTACAGGTGGTGTGGCCCGTGAGACTGGTCTAAGGAGGTCATTGGGCCAATAATGGCTGCTCCCCCTACATTCTATACACTAACAAGCCTTTCTTCTTTCCATTTTTCTATCTGCTGATGAACCTCTAAGAAGTTTACCAGAGCAATGCCCTTTATAGGCATTCCCTTCATAGGCTACACAAAAACTGGAGGCTTTATATATAATATATAGTAGTATATAATTAGCCATTTACCTGGAGTTCAACTGTAATCTTTGTAATTTCTATCAGTTCCTGGCTCCACTCCATGTGACTTACAGAACAGGCTTTCAACAACGGGATCTGGTCAATAATGTGTTTGCCAGGTTGGCCAGGGGGTCAGGGTTACAAGGGCACTAAAGAGGGGAACTAAGTAGATATGTAATACCAGGAAAATCCAAGTATTTGCATAACAGTGGCTCTTGGCACTGTCCCTCACTTGGCACTGAAAATTAGAGTGCTGAATCATCTTATATAACATATGAGGAGGAGTCTTTTTATATTCCACCCTATTGTCATTAGGGATGAGCCGAACACCCCCCTGTTCGGTTCGCACCAGAACCTGCGAACAGACCTAAAGCTCGTGTGAACTTTAGAACCCTATTAAAGTCTATGGGACTCGAACGTTCAAAATCAAAAGTGCTAATTTTAAAGGCTAATATGCAAGTTATTGTCATAAAAAGTGTTTGGGGACCTGGGTCCTGCCCCAGGGGACATGTATCAAAGCAAAAAAAAGTTTTAAAAACTGCTTTTTTTAAAGCGGAGTTCCACTTAAAAATGGAACTCCAGCTTTAACCACTCCTCACCCCCTTACATGCCACATTTGGCATGTAATTTTTTTTGGGGGGGGAGTGGGGGCTTCATTAGGAGGGGGACTTCCTGTCCCACTTCCTCCTTCCGCCCAGTAACCGCCTAGGCGACTCCTCCCTCTAGGCGATCTCCTGGGACACGTGACAGGTCCCAGGAGATCGCCTATCCACTCCGGGAGCGCAGCGCGGCTCGCGCATGCGCCGTGCGTGCCCGGCCGTGAAGAGGAAAGCTGTCACGGCCGGGTGCCCAGAGTGGAAATGGCGGCGCCGACGAAGAGGAGGGGGAGAGGAGCGACACCCCGTTCGGCCGCATCGCTGGACCGTGGAACAGGTAAGTGTCATTTTTTTTAAAAGTCAGCAACTACACTTTTTGTAGCTGCTGACTTTTAAAATGCCTGGAACTCCCCTTTAAGGAGCAGTGATTTTATTAATGCTTAAAGTGAAACAATAAAAGTGTAATATTCCCTTAAATTTCGTACCTGGGGGGGTGTGTATAGTATGTCTGTAAAGGGGCGCATGTTTCCCGTTCTTAGAACTGTCCCTGCACAAAGTGCCATTTTTGCAGGAAAAAAAGCTATTTAAAATCATTCGCGGCTATAATGAATTGTCGGCTCCCGTAATACAGAGAACAGTCATTGAAAGTCATTGATATAAAAAAAAAAGCGTGGTGGTCCCCCCAAATTCAATTACCAGGCCCTTCAGGTCTGGTATGGATATTAAGGGGAACCCTGGGTCAAATTTAAAAAAAAATAACGTGGGGTTCCCCCTAAATATCCATACCAGACCCTTCAGGTATGGCATGGATTTTAAGGGGAACTCCACGCCAAATTAAAAAAAAAATGGCGTGGGGGTCCCCCTCAAAATCCATACCAGACCCTTATCTGAGCACGGTCACGGGAAAAGAGGGGGGGATGAGAGGGCGCCCCCCCCCCTCCTGAACCGTACCAGGCCACATGCCCTCAACATTGGGAGGATGCTTTGCGGGTCTGTGACCCCTCAAAGCACCATGTCCCCATGTTGATGAGGAGAAGGGTCTATTCCCCACATCCCTTGCCAGTGGTTGTGGGGGTCTGTGGGCGGGGGGATTATCAGAATCTGGAAGCCCCCTTTAACAAGGGGACCCCCAGATCCTGCCCCCCCTGTTTGAAATGGTAAGGGGGTACAAAAGCACCCCTACCATTTCAAAAAGAAAGTGTAAAAAATAGTTAGAAAACACACAGACACCGTTGGGAAAAGTCCTTTATTAAAAAAAAAAAAAGATTCCAGTGGTGGTAATCCACTCTTGCTATCCAGCGACGGGTGGTCTGTTCTCCGGGGTCCAGCGATGTCTGATCTCTTCCGACGTCCAGCACTGCGCGTCCTGTCTCCACAGAGACACTGAGGGAATTCGGTCTGCAGAGGAGGAGCGGGGCACTCCGTCACCTGACATCGCCCCCCTCTGATGCAATGCAAGGGGGAAGCTGGTATTCCCCTGTGACGTACGGGTGACCGGCCCCCCTCTGATGTAACGGAAACCTGCGTTACATCAGAGGGGGCGGGGTCACCCTTACATCACTGGGGAAGCCTGGGTTTCCTCAGTGAAGTACGGGTGACCCCGCCCCCTCTGATGTAACGCAGGTTCCCATTACATCAGAGGGGGCGGGTCACCCGTATGTCACAGGGGAATACCAGCTTCCCCCTTGCATTGCGTCAGAGGGGGGCGGGGTCAGGTGACGGAGTGCCCCGCTCCTCCTCTGCAGATGGAATTCCCTCAGTGTCTCCGTGGAGACAGGACGCGCAGCAATGGACCCCCAAAGCATCTTCCCAATATTGAGGGCATGTGGCCTGGTACAGTTCAGGAGGGGGGGGGCGCTCTCTCGTCCCCCTCTCTTTTCCTACGGCCTGCCAGTTTGCGTGCTCAGATAAGGGTCTGGTATGGATTTTGAGGGGTACCCTCGCCATTTTTTTTTTATTTGGCGTGGAGTTCCCCTTAAAATCCATGCCAGACCTGAAGGGCCTGGTAATTGAATTTGGGGGGACCCCCACACTTTTTTTTTTATCAATGACTTTCAATGACTGTTCTCTGTATTACGGGAGCCGGCAATTCATTATAGCCGCGAGTGATTTTAAATAGCTTTTTTTCCTGCAAAAATGACACTTTGTGCAGGGACAGTTCTAAGCACGGGAAACATGCGCCCCTTTACATGCATACTATACACACCCCCCAGGTACGAAATTTAAAGGAATATTACATTTCTATTGTTTCACTTTAAGCATTATTAAAATCACTGCTCCTGAAAAAACGTCCGTTTTTAAAAAAAATATTTGCATTGATACATGTCCCCTGGGGCAGGACCCCGGTCCCCAAACACTTTTTATGACAACTTGCATACAGGCTTTTAAAATTAGCACTTGAGATTTCTCCCATAGACTTTTACAGGGTGCTCGCGGCTTTTCAAATTTGCCGCAAACACCCCAAATTGTTCGCTGTTCGGTGAGCAAGCGAACAGGCAATGTTTGAGTTGAACATGAGTTCGACTCAAACTCGAAGCTCATCCCTAATTGTCATTAAACCTTAGGTGTCAAGAATGTATTAAAAGTGAGATAACAGAATCCCATTTACTTTATAGAAATTAACTTTGAGTCTAGGTTCACATCTATGTGGTTGATGCAGTTTTCATTTGCGTTTTGTACTTTTAAACATGCATTTTGAAACCATATAGCAGAATGACGGCCGGAAAGTGGTTCAATTATCCTGACTGGACGTCACATGACGTCCAGCAGGATAAGCCACGAACGCACGCCCATGATCAGCGCGATGATTGTTGGTGTGGTGTGTCAATCTGACACACTGTGTCTCTGATCTCCGTAAAGAGCCTCTGAGGTAGGCTCTTTACCATGTGATCAGCTGTGTCCAATCACAGTGTAAATAGGAAGAGCTGTTTATCAGCTTTTCCTCCACTCGCACTGACAGACGCAAGTAGAGGAGAGCCGATTGGCTTCTCTCCTGACAGGGGGGGGGGGGGTGTGCGCTGATAATCAGCGCAGTGATTATCAGTGCAGACCCACCGAGGATGCCCGCCCATGACCACCAGGTATGCCCACCCATGACCACCAGGTATGCCAATCAGTGCCCATTAGTGGTGCCAATCAGTGCCCATTATAGATGCCAATCAGTGCCCATCAGTAATGCCTGCCAGTGACTCTTCATCAGTGCTCCCTATCAGTGGCATCTATCAGTGCCCATCAGTGCCGCCTATCAGTGCCACCTGTAAGTGCCCATCAGTACCACCTATAAGTGCCCATCATTGTGGCCTTTCAGGGCCCATCAGTGTCACCTATCAATGCCCATTAGTGCTGCATATCAGTGCCACCTATCAGTGCCCATCTTTGCCATCTATCAGTTCATCATCAGTGCCACCTCATCAGTGCCCGTCAGCGCAGCCTCATCAGTGCCCATTAGTGAAGGAGTAAATGTATTTATAGAAAAACTTTAAAAAAAAAAAACACACAGGTGATCAAATACCACCAAAAGAAAGCTCTATTTGTGGGAACAAAATTATAAAAAATTCAGTTTGAGTACAGTTTTGCATGACTGCGCAATTGACATTTGAAATGCGACAGTGCTGAAAGCTGAAAATTGGCCTGGGCAGGACGGGGGGAAGTTCCCTGTATTGAAGTGGTTAATCACACTGTATATAGTTGGTTGCTAAGGAGTGGGCCGGGAAGCCGGCTGCTGCGTCCTTAACAACCGATGAGTCATCAGCTCGGGTCTGGTATGGATTTGGAAGGAGACCCCGCGCCAAAAAAATAAAAATAAAATGGCGTGGGGTGGGGGAGATTTATACCAGACCCTTATCCTAGCATGCAGCCCGGCATGTCAGGAAAGAGAGGGGATGAGCGAATGCCCCCTCCCTCCTGAATCATACCAAGCCACATGCCCTCAACATGGGGGGTGCTATGGGGACAAGGGTCTCTTCCCCACAACCCTGTACTGTGGTTGTGAGGGTCTGTGGGCCCCCTTTAACAAGCCCCCAGATCTCACCCCCCCCCATGTGAATAAGTATGGGGTACATAGTACCTCTAGAAGAAGTGTAAGCGTGAATAAAAACAGTAAAAGAGTTTTTGACAAGTCCTTTATTAGCAACCAGCTATACACAGTGTGGTAAAGTAAAAAAAAAAAAAAAGCTTAAAAAATGCATCAAAAACGCAACACTTGCATTTTTGGTGTGATTCCATTGAAGTCTAATACACGCAAAACGCAATCTGCTGCGGGAAAAAAAATCCATGACCCTTTCCAAAGACGCACCCTTTCTGAAAAACGCATAGATGTGAACGTGTACCATGGGAAACCATGTTAAATGGACTGTAGTGCGTTTCTGCAAACACTAACCATGCTTAAAAATGCACCTGCCCTAGTTCCCTAGGTAGTGTTAGGCTGAAAATCTATTTTAATGAACTGACTCGAACCTCAGCAGATTCATTCATTCTTAGCCAACTGTAGATCAAAAATATTTAGATGGAAAGCTCTTACCTGTGACAATGTAAACGTCCTTAGATTGTATGAATCTTAGCTTATGACCCTCTGGTCTCCACAGTGCTGTACTGTATATATAGGGTGAGTTCAGCAGCTCTCCTATTAAATTGTTTAATGAATTCTGTTAATGCTTGACAGATCTGATAAACATTGAGTAACAGCAGGGCTTTTTTTCTCAGAAAATAGGTACAGGAACTCACCCTCCCAGCCCAAATCCCCACCCACAACCATGGCCAAACCCCACCCCAAACCACACCCAAATTCCACCCCCAGACACACCTTCCTTAGAGGAGAGAAGTACAGTGGCATCAAATAACTGTAATAAGTGAGGCCTTAGAACTGTGTATCACACATGGTTCAGGAATGCGTAACACACAAAGTACAGGACTCAAGACTTTATAACACAGGGCTCAGGAGTGTGTATTGTGCAATTGTGAGCGGTGCATATCACACAGGGTGCAGGAAAAAAAACCAGCATACAGGACAGTACTTACCAGTGGCGGCTGGTGCTCAAAATTTTTGGGGGGGCGCAAACAAACAGCCTCACTGTGCCATCAAACGCTGCCACTGTGCCCATTAAATGCTGCCACTGTGCCCATCAAACGCTGCCACTGTGCCCATTAAATGCTGCCACTGTGCCCTTCAAACGCTGCCACTGTGCCCCTCAAGTGCTGCCAGAGTGCCCCTTCAAGTGCTGCCAGAGTGCCCCTTCAAGTGCTGCCAGAGTGCCCCTTCAAGTGCTGCCAGAGTGCCCCTCAAGTGCTGCCAGAGTGCCCCTCAAGTGCTGCCAGAGTGCCCCTCAAGTGCTGCCAGAGTGCCCCTTCAAGTGCTGCCAGAGTGCCCCTCAAGTGCTGCCAGAGTGCCCCCTCAAGTGCTGCCAGAGTGCCCCTTCAAGTGCTGCCAGAGTGCCCCTTCAAGTGCTGCCAGAGTGCCCCTTCAAGTGCTGCCAGAGTGCCCCTTCAAGTGCTGCCAGAGTGCCCCTCCAAGTGCTGCCAGAGTGCCCCTCAAGTGCTGCCAGAGTGCCCCTCAAGTGCTGCCAGAGTGCCCCTCAAGTGCTGCCAGAGTGCCCCTCCAAGTGCTGCCAGAGTGCCCCTCCAAGTGCTGCCAGAGTGCCCCTCCAAGTGCTGCCAGAGTGCCCCTCCAAGTGCTGCCAGAGTGCCCCTTCAAGTGCTGCCAGAGTGCCCCTCCAAGTGCTGCCAGAGTGCCCCTCCAAGTGCTGCCAGAGTGCCCCTTCAAGTGCTGCCAGTGCTGCCAGAGTGCCCCTCCAGTGCTGCCAGAGTGCCCCTCCAGTGCTGCCAGAGTGCCCCTCCAGTGCTGCCAGAGTGCCCCTCCAAGTGCTGCCAGAGTGCCCCTCCAAGTGCTGCCAGAGTGCCCCTCCAAGTGCTGCCACTGTGCCCCCTGCCTGCCCTCTGCACTTACCTTGTCTCGATGTGCAGCTGGTGACGGCGTCAGGCGGCGAGCGGTGTCTCATCGTCCGAGGTCTTCTTCTCCCGCGCTCCTCCTGTCTTCTGCTATTGTCCGTCCGAGGTCTTCTTCTCCCGCGCTCCTGTCTTTTGCTATGAGACCTGGCAACCTGATTGGCTGAGAGGCGGGTCTGTGTTAGGGAAGCGATGTATTCGCTTCTCTAACACAATACTGTGTAATCAGCGAACGCACAGCCATGCGCCCGCTGTTTACACTTAGGGAAGCCTATTAGAGCGCACCGCTCTAATAGGGTCCCCTATTAGAGCTTACAGCTCTTATAGGGGCGCTTCCAGCAACACCCCCCCCCCCCCCACTGTAATTCAGATGCCCGGCGCCCGATCAGGGGCCGGACACCTGAATAGGGGGCGGCAGCAGTGACAATAGATAGATTCATGCAATGCATGAATCTATCTATTGGTGATAGAGCGGTGCATACTGCACTGTGCCCGGCGCCCTTTTTTAAAGGGACATATTTAAAAAAATTTTTTTTTTTTTTGAACTTTTTTTTTTGAACTTTTTTTTTATTTTTTAACTGCAAGGAGGGGGGGGGGGGGGGGGGGGCCCGGGGGCGGCGCCCGGGCGCCCCCTATAGACGGGCCGCCACTGGTACTTACATTCAATGCGAAGCGTCCCTTGTTCTCAGAAATATGGAGCATAAAGCCCTGTGTTCAGAGTGCAGGGGTCAAGAATATGTAACATAGAGCCCAGCACACAGAGAGCAGTGATAAAGCTATGTAATATGCAGTCCAGCATACAGAGTGCAGGGCTCAGGGGTATGTAATGCAAAACACATTGTACAACATTCAGGAGTACCATACCGAGGCCTTTAATATGTAACATACAGCACAGCACACAGAGTATAGCAGTTCTGAGTATGTAATGTACAAGGTGTTACAAAATTCACACCACTGGACCCTCCATACGGTGCCATACATTACGTACTCTTGGTCACTAACTCTGTATGCTTTAGACCCCTTTCACATTGAGGCGCTTTACAGGCATTTTTGCACTAAAAATAGCGCCTGTAAACAGAGAGTCCCGGAGCAAATGAGGAAAGAAAATAGGCGCAGAGACGGCATGACAGTGCTGGACAGCACAGTTAGGCTGCTTTAAGATGGGTTGCCCCTTTTAAGGAAAGGGGAGGACCTGGGAGAGGGTGGCGCTCAGAGCTGGAGAAACAAAGGGAAAGGAGGAAGTGACGTCAGTTTCAGAGCGGTGGAGGAAACGATTGGACGCTTCACCCTCACCGCTCCATACTCACTGTCCCCACATATACAGCATGGGCTTCATTGCGCAATTGAGAGCTGCGTTTGCCGCACAAGGCGTGGACTGACTGCAGCGCCAGTGTGAGATACATGACAGGTCAGAGCAGAGAGGGCTGCCTGTCATAGGTGCCGGAACTGCGTTCCACCGAGTTCCGGCAGAAAAAAAGCCCTGGATGTCATCCAGCTTTTTGGTTCCGGCGATGCGTTACTAGCTGGTTCTACTTGCGTCCATGCACCCAGCCATTTCTTTCCTGCAATCAATACACTCTGCAATGCCTGGCAATGCTTCCCTGGTGAACTCTGAAATGGTATACAAACAGGGCTGGTGCAAGGATTTTGCCTCCCCTTGGCCCCATCCCTGACTTCACCCGCTTTGCCTTGCCCATGACAAACTGCAGATGCCTCATTGATGTGCCTTTCTCAGTTTTTATCCAATTGAGTTCTTATTGTTGCTTTTTACCCATTTGTTTTAATAAAAATATACACTAAAGCCCCATACACACGGTCGGACTTTTTCATCAATTTGGTCCGATCGGACAAGGTTGTTGAAAAATCAGACCGTGTGTATGCACCATCGGACAGTGTTCGTCGGTTTGTCCGTCGGACAAAGTCTTATCTCCTGCTGGAAAGATTTCCCGTCAACCCGGTCCGATCACACCAAATCCGAGCGTGTGTACGCTTGTCCGACGGACAAAGTGCTACGCATGCTCAGAAGAAATTCTGTGACGGAAGCGCTCGGTCAGGTAAAACTACCTTTCCTAATCGACACAGCACATTCGTCACGCTGCAATGTTAAAATGTCTTTAATGCAGCGCATTCTCTTTTTCTTTACAATGCAACAAGAATGACATCTTTTAGCTGCTCCTATTCACCCGCACTTCTCACAAACTTACTTCTTTCTTACTTTGCAGCATTTATACACTACATGTTTATTTTTACTCAGATCGTAATACAATCTTTCTTATTTTTTTACCCAGATTTTTTTTTTTTGGGGGAATACATATTTGAAGGAGATTTTTTTTTTTTTTGGAGGGGGTTTGTATGTCTCAACTTAGCAAAACCACATTATTAACATTTGTATTTCTTGCTTACATTTACTAGGAGTTTGTTGGTTGTTGGTGCCCCTTGTTAATTCTAGGATTAGTGAAATGTACCTGCCTACTCAAAGAAAAACTGTCATTGTAGAAAAGTAAAACACAATAGTCAATGATTATTTCAAATCAAAAAAAACTTTATTTAGGTCTCAGCAACAGACCAAAGAGGAACGCAGCCATGGTGAAACTTGGGGAATTTGCAAAGCCTTGGACACCCATGGCAACCATCATTTTACAGACTTAAACAATTGGGGGCATGAAGACTACCTATCTAAATAATAAGGGAGCGCAATCTGGTCCTGAAGTCCAAAACATCCGGAACTGCAGCAGATGCCATCTAGGTCCCCAGGCTCTGGTACTACGAGAGGCTCCATCTTCTCTCAGACCAGACTGAGTCCAGGTTGTCACTCTCTTGTCTTCCTTGTACGCTTCCTTCCACGCCGTGGTGCTGGTGCTGGTGGGGTGGCAGAAGGAGGAGGAGGAGGCGGAGCAAGGTCACTCTCGCAAACATGTGTGAGGGGAGTCATCTCCCCAGCCATCCCCTCATTTAGTATTTTGAGGATGACCTCCTCACACATGCTGCGTTGCCCCGCCTCCATACCCGTAAATTTACTTGTAACCAAGGAGGCAAAGGCCTCCTCGTAGGTGGGTGTGGCATAGAGGGAGGCTGAGGCATCTTTTATCAGCTGGAGCGCTGACTCTCCCACCTCCCCCATGTTTTTCGCCCTTCTGTAGGGAAGGCGGAGGGGAGAGACTTGGGAGACAGTCAGGCTCCTACGCCTACCCCCCTCTTGGCTGCCACTACCCCCTGCCTCCTCCTGACTGCCACCTTCCACAGCCACCTCCTGGCTGAGGTCTTCCTGTGTATGAAAAAGGGACATAGTTTCAGTTATTTGTTCATCAAACACACACAATTCTCATCTAGTGACTGTTGCAAAATGTTTTCAAATACAAAACCATACAATTCTCAGCCCTGCAGTTTAGATTCTTCCCAAAAATGTCTCCCACACCACTGTCTGTTGATATGTCAATCACGTTAGGAAATAAGCAATTGGGGATCCTGAATTAACTGAACATCATTCATTATTCAACAAACTGGTTCCAAAACTACTATACCTGGAACAAGCTGGGCACCTGCACATATTCCTGACTGGAAGGCCCAGGTTGGTCCTCGGAATCCTCATCAAGGGTGGCGTGCGTGGAAGGACGCGTGCAAGGAAGAGTCGAGAGTGACTTCCTGACAGTAGCCTGGTCTTTGAGAAAGTGGAGCCTCTCATAGTACCAGAGCGTGGGGACATAGACATCAGCTGCTGCAGCTCCAGATGCTTGTGACTTCAGGACCTTATTGCGCTCCCGGAAATAGGTAGTCTTCATGTTGGTGATCTTCACTTTTAAGTTTGCGACGGTTGCCATGGGCAGGGTAGGCTTTACAAATGCCACCAGTTTCAGCAGGGCTGCGTACCTCTTTGGTCTGTTGCTATAATCCCTGTGTTTTGCCTGCCATAAGAGGGGGAATTGCCGGTATTTATCAATGAAGTGTGGGAGAAAGCTCACGTTGTAGAAGGCATCCATCACCTCTGCAAGACACAACGCCACACAAAACAATATAAATAATGTCAGCCTAAACTCTCCTAATCTTCTCCATAAAGAAGCCTCAAGTTCTAATCAGTCTAGGCTAGTTATGTACCAACGTCAAATTGTACCTTCGTTTGTAGCGATCGTCTCGTGCGTGAGCTTTCTCTCCCCTCGTCTCCCAGATCGTGGCTACGACACAGGCGTGTGACGTTTTATATACAGTGCGCATGCGTCAAACTCCGCCCGCCCCTGACGATCTTTCTCGTCTATTCCCCACCCCTTCTCTTTACGGCGCAGTGGGGAGAGCACATGGCGGGGACACAGCAGGTGCGCCCCAAATATCCCCCCAACGAGGAGGTGGACGAGGAAAGTCCGGAGGCAAAAACGTCCCGATCCCGGAGCCTGAAATTCAAGGCCTCCAATATGTCATTTGGAGAAATGTTGGAGATGGTGGACATATTAAAGAGGAGCGACTATGATGGGAAGTATGGGCCTTACCTCAACCCCAATGTCCGCAAGGCCAAGATCATGTCTAAAGTTGTGAGAAGGCTGTACAATCATTTTGGGGTACAACGATCCAAGGAGCAACTGAGGAAACGCTGGTCAGACCTGAAACTGAGGGAGGCCGATCAGTACAGAAAGATCAAGAGAATTCTTCAAAAAAGTAAGTAGTTGTGTTTTGTGTTTGATTTCTTGCTTGCATACTGCTCCATGTGGTTTGATTTTTACAAAGTTGTACATTCCAAAATGGCCACTTTCATGTTCGTCTGTGCATTCGATCGTACTCAGCCTCGATCTTTCTGCCACTGTCATGGTCGTGTGTGTGTCCATTCGATCGTACGCAACCTCGATCGTGCGGCCACTTATAATACGATGTTTGGTGTTTTTTTGGGGGAAAGGAAGTTTGTTCTCCCTAGAAATGTCATCCAGAATGTAAAGCCAATTTATTCAATGTAAAGGAGAGGTCACCCAGTAGCTGTTTACCCATCTGGACTCGAGAGCACTAGTGCTGGGACACCCAAACCCCCTTTTTATTAGCCTTTTCCACACATGTGCTCCAGTGGATACTAGAGGGGGGTCTCCATCACACAAACTTCTACCAAAAAGCTAGTCAGTTTAGCACCTTTACAAAGTGACTACATTCATGTAGTTGACATTTGTAACTGGCCAAACTAAAATAGTGTCCGTCACTTTCAAGCAATGTTTGTCATTTCCTATTTCTGCCCTCAAAAGTTTGTGTTGCTAAATCTTCCTTTTGGACATTCTCATAGGGGAGCGAAAACTTGGGCCGTCTGAGGAAACCCCCAAACCAACACCTCCCAAAAAAGGGGAAAGAGCAGAAGCAGAGGAGGAGGAGGAGGAAGGAGAGATCATCGAACTTGGAGAAATTGTCACCACAACAGGTGAGTGTGGGAGAACACAGCTACTGGTAAGCTAATCCATGTATGGCTGCCTCATTTCCAACACCCCATTTTTGTTTGTTTGTGGTTTTTAGGTGACGTGGATGTTGTGGAAGAAAAATCGCACTTTACCACAGAGAGTGCCCACGTACTCATCGGAGAGATAATGGTCTGCAATCGAGATCTAGATTACATAAAGCAAAACATCAATGATGTTCAACAAAAATTGAAGAACATCATTGATGTTTTAGGAAAAATATGAAAACGCACCAAGTAATTAACACACATTTGTGCCTGCTTCTGAACACATTTGCAACTTAAAAACTGTCTGAAATTTGGAACATGCACACATTGTGTCCACATGTGCTAGCTCCCACCATGGTGGATGAATGGCAACGTTTTTTTGGGGGTGCAAACACTTTACGAACTACGAAAGTGGTTGTGGTGAAGGGGTTGCACCCCCAAAAAACGTCCATTCATCCCCATGATGGAAAATGGCACTTTTGAAGCTTCTAGGCATGTGTTTTCCCATCTAATGACCATTTTCAGACCCAAATTGTGTGCATGTTCCAAATTTCCACTTTTCGGGGGTGACCCCCCCATGTGATGAAGGCAAGATCAAACACACTTTGAACATATAGTCATGTCTGATCTTGTCTTCACTTTACAAAGTTGAACTTTCCAAGTTCCTAGGTTCTGTTTTGCTCCATGCCTGGTTTTACCAATTGCGGAATGTTTGTAAACAATGTTGTAAATAACCAAGATGTTGTCAGTTTTGGCGTGAAGATTGTAAACGCACTTGGGAATGTTTTCCTAGTAAACTTTTATTTTTCTAAATGTGTGGCTTCCTTATTTAAAAAACACAATGCATTATGTATGTAAAATGAAAAGGATATGGGGGGCAATGGGTGTTATTTACTAAAGGCAAATCCACTTTGCACTCCAATTTTCTTTCCCGGGGAACTTTTTCAATGCACTTGTAGAGCATAGCGGATTTGACTTATGTAAATGACACCCACAGTGCTTTGTACGAAAACACGGAGCACAGCATTTTGGAGAATACACACATGTCAGACCTGGTGATGAAAAGGAGTATTTTGGGTGTCAGTTATGCAGTACAAACCTTCTCTAGACCAAAGATTAGGTAGCAAACACACAACATGAGAATAATCTTTTTGGGAAGAAGAGACTGTTACCTCCTTTTGCCCAGAAAGTGCATTCCCACTGTCGAAGGCAAAGGGAAAAAATGTCAAAGTAAAATAAGCTAAAAAGAAGACTGAAATGACATGAAATCATAGGTTGGTTAAAATATCAGATTTATTAAAAAATGCCTCTCACACATCGTCAGGCAGAGCAATGGCCCCCCTACCCACAAAGTACTGCATATATTGGTCCCGGACCACACGGGCATTTAGAGGGGGCAAGCCTGGACGTGCCACTCGAAGGGCTGTGAGTTCGGCATTTGGAGGGCCCTCCACATCTGGGCCAACGGGCACCACATAGTTCCTGTTATGTCTTTTGAGGAAGTTGTGCAATATGCAACAGGCAAGAACTATGTGGTTCAGTTTGTATTCCGCCAAGTTAAATGCCGTCAGGAACAGGCGGAAGCGGCTGGCCAGGATGCCAAAAGCGTTCTCCACAACTCTTCTGGCTCTGGACAGCCTGTAGTTGAAGACCCTCTGGTCCGGGGTGAGGGTCCTCATCGGGAACGGCCTCATCACATGGGGAGTCAACGCAAACGCTTCATCTGCGACAAAGACGAAGGGGAGTCCTTCGGCATTCTCCTCTGGAGGTGGCAAGCACAGACTGCCACTTTGGAGACGCCAGTAGAACTCCGTGTGCGTAATGGCCCCACCATCCGATATCCGGCCGTTCATCCCCACGTCCACATACATAAACTCGTATGTTGCCGACACCACCGCCAACATCACTACACTATTAAACCCTTTATAATTATAATAGTAGGACCCCGAGTTGGGCGGTGGGACGATGCGGACGTGTTTCCCATCAATTGCCCCTCCGCAGTTAGGAAAGTCCCAACGGCTGGCAAAGTGGGAGGCCACAGTCTGCCATTCCTGTGGCGTGGAAGGGAACTGTGGAGTGAAACAAGAAAAAAAAATTAGTCACTTTGCACCTAAACATTGCAAGCAGATTAGACAATCAACATCTTGGAACAAGAGCATTGTCTAAAATTGGAGGCTGGAAAGTATTTGCACAGAAAAGTAGAGGCTCCCCTTCACAGATTACTCACCCCCCCATCAATCCCCCCACTTCTGATGGGCCATTGGCAATAACTAGGGGTTTTGGGGGGGGGGGGGTGGTGGACAGCTAACCCTCTGCACTTCATTGATTGGCAAATGGCTCAATAATGTGGGCTAGTTTGGCCAGACCCTCTGTACTTAACACTATTGGCAGGCCACAGGAAAGATCAAATAACATTTCAACCCCCCCCCCCCCCCCCCCCCCCCAAAAAAGGCAGGCACAGTGTGACATTATTAAATTACCAAGCAAGCTAATAGGAGGGAAAGAAGACAAAAAAATAGGAAATGGAATGTATGGAGGCAGTCCCTTGCACTACATGCTTTGCTGAATTCATCCCTAAAGATGCGCACTATAAAGAGGTAGGTATATAGTGTGTATGGACCTTGGGAAAGCCAGCAGATAAAGGATTGGTACCATCTGACAGAGCAGTTGGGGGAGGGGGTTCCTAATGAGTTTGCCCCCCCCCCCCCACCAAAAGAACAAAAAAAGGGGGCTCAACATGAAGTAAACCACACAGCAAACATTTGTGCATATTTTAGGGGGTGTTTTGGGGCAAACAATACTATGCAGCAGACAAAAGACATTGCTTAAGTGACTAGGCCATAGGTGTCTATTGGGGCAGAAGAGCATGCTGGTGAGGTAAGTGAAGGGAAAAATGCATGAAGGAGAAAAGGGGCACAGCATATTAGAACATATTGCAATCATGGTAATTAGGGAAGGAGGTCAAAAATACAAGTCATTAGCAAACAGAGCATACATAGAAGGGAATAGTAAAGTAGAAATGTTACCTTAATATAGTCCTCCTGCAGGACCTGAATGATGGCAGAACAGGTCTCTGGAATAATGATTCCCAGGGCCTGGGGAGAGATACCTGAAGAGAACTTCAAATCCTGAAGACTTCTCCCTGTCGCCAAGTACCTCAACGTGGCAACAAGCCTCTGCTCCGGAGTAATGGCTTGTCTCATGCAGGTATCCTGCCGGCTGATAAAGGGGGTCAGCAAAGCCAAAAGACGGTGAAAATCGGGGTCCGTCATCCTGAGAAAGTTCCTGAAATCATCAGGATTATTCTCCCGGATCTCACGAAGCAAAGGCATGTGCGAGAACTGGTCACGCTGAAGCAACCAATTCTTGGTCCACATACTCCTCGTCACTCTGTTCATGGACGGGTCTTGGGTCAAAGCTAAAAGCCCGACACCAATTCCGCGTACAGCACGAACTCGGCGACGAGTACGCACGGGAAACATCGCTCAGAAGGTCACAAAAGGTCGGCTGGTCAGAACGGACAAACAGAAAGCACCGATAAACAGCAAGGCCTGAAAGAACGAAGTGAATACCAGCAACGAGCAGACAATAAGCAGTGCAAATCAAAGCGTCCTATATCAAGATATAGGCCGCAATGACCAACAAATGCGAACTGACTACACGCACTAATAAACAGATACGCACGACAAGCACAAACTGAAGAGCAGTAACGATCTGAGTCAGAAAACTGAGAAGCGCGAATCTTAAGTCACCAAACTTCCACTAACTCTCGATAAACACGGGATCAGCAGAAGGAGCCCAACGGGTGCCTGACGTGGTGCTGAACTTCCCTTTTGTAATCTCGTGGACGACGACTTACGTCACGACGTTCTTCCGGACCGGATATTCCGACAACGTAGTCCGACCGTGTGTACGCAACGCCAACATCGGACAAAGTACGTCGGACAAAGTCCGACTGACCTGGTCCGCGGATTGTCCGAGCGTGTGTATGGGGCTTTAAAGGGGTTCTGCAGCCATCAATAAGAGTGTCTGTCCCACTTAGTGGACTATTTTATTGAACTTTCCCCCTTCCCCCTTCCTTTCTTGCACCATACAACTGCTATACTTCACCATGTATGATGCCTCCAATAATAACAATTAGGAAACTATTTGCACTGCAAAAAGATAGATTTTCACCTTAGAGTAGGTTCATGCATCATTGCATAATAGGCTCTTCTCCAACCACCCTGGCAATAAGTAGCAGCTATATTTTCTAACAATATTAAAGCTGAACTCCAGGAATGAGTAGGGCCCCTCCGCACTGTAAGGGCTAAATGCTCATTTAGTCTAGGGGTGCAGGGATAAGATGTATTACTTACAGTATGTTATCAATGGCTTTGGCAGGCTCCAGATCTGTGGGCAGGCTGTCATTATGTGCAGTGAAGGGCTATTACCCTTATATTGTATGTGAGGATTAGGGATGGGCCGAAAACCCCCCGGGTTCGGTTCGCACCAAAACATGCGAACAGGCAAAAAACATGCGAACCCTATTAAAGTCTATGGGACACAAAAATAAAAAATCAAAAGTGCTAATTTTAAAGGCTTTAATGCAATTTATTGCTATAAAAAGTGTATTGGGGCCCAGGTACTGCCTGAGGGGACATGTATCAATGCAAAAAAAGTTTTGAAAGCTACAGTTTTTTCAGGAGTAGTGATTTTAATAATGCTTAAAGTGAAACAATAAAAATTACATATTCCTTTAAATATCATGCCTGGGGTCCCCTTAGTCTGCCTGTAAAGTGGCGCATCTGTGTGATGTGTATTACAGTGCCACGGCAAAATTACATTTCTAAAGGAAAAAGTGTCATTTAAAATTGCTCGTGGCTGTAATGTATTGCCGTCTCCTGGCAATATAGATAAAAATCAAGGAAGAAATTGCAGTGGCTTCCCGCCCAGTCCATATCAGGCCCGTCGGGTCTGGTATGGTTTTTAAGGGGAACTCCACGCCAAAATGTAAAAAAATTACGCTGATGTTCTGGCCACGCTTGATCCGCTTCAGACAGAGATTGCAAACAGCAACACTGCGATCTCCTGCACAGGTGTTGAAAAAAGCCCACACCAATCAGGTGTTAATTAATGTAGTGTAATTAAGGCAGAATTCTCAACTACAAGAATGTGTCAGAGCAGAGGGTCTCATAAAGGGACAACTCACATACCCCACTCATAGCTCATGTCTTTGAATACCTCCCCTTATAAAGAGAACTCAAAACTGTGAGAATCTTCATCACTATCAACATGTGCGTCCCCCCCGTCCCCCCCCCCCCGATTAGGTTCAGGGGCCACAGACTTTAACAGGAAAAGTACTCACAGAACTTGAAAGGGCATTTTTAAAAAGGCTCCGTAGCAAGAAGCAAAGCATAATGCCGCATACACACGGATGCTCTGATGGTTTTCCCGTCGGAATTCTCTTGCCTACATACGGTCACACCAAATTCCGACCGTCAAGAACGTGGTGACGTACAACACTACGACGAGCCGAGAAAAAATTAAGTTCAATGCTTCCGAGCATGCTTCAAATTTTTTTTCGAGCATGCGTAGGAATTTTGCGTGTCGGAATTGCTACAGACGATCGGAATTTCCGATAGAAACCTTTTCCGTCTGAAAAATTGAGAACATGCTCTCAAATTCCCACAAGCTTCAAGCTATGCCTCTGAATCCACCTGTGTGTAATTTAATCTCAGTATAAATACAGCTGTTCTGTGAAGCCCTCAGAGGTTTGTTAGAGAACCTTGGTGAATAAACAGCATCATAAAGTTGTGGAGAAGTTTAAAGCAGGGTTAGGTTTTAAAAAAAATATCCCAAGCTTTGAACCTCTCACGGAGCACTATTCAATCCATCATCCGAAAAAGGAAAGAGTATGGCACAAGTGCAAACCTACCAAGACATGGCTGTCCACCTAAACTGGCAGGCCGGAAAGGGGAGCATTTATCAGAGAAACAGCCAAGAGGCCCTTGGAGGAGCTGCAGAGATCCACAGCTCAGGTGGAAGATTCTGTCCACAGGACAACTATTAGTCATGCACTCCACAAATCTTGCCTTTATGGAAGAGTGGCAAGAAGAAAGCCATTGTTGAAAGAAATCCATAAGAAATCCAGTTTTCAGTGTGCGAGAAGCCATGTTGGAAACACAGCAAACATGTGGAAGAAGGTGCCCTGGTCAGATTAGACCAAAATTTTACTTTTTGGCCTAAAAACAAAAGGCTATGTGGGGTGGAAAACTAACACTACTACACATGACCCTGAACACGCCATCCCCATCGTGAAACATGGAGGTGGCAGCATCATGTTGTGGGGATGCTTTTCTTCAGCAGGGACAGGGAAGCTGGTCAGAGTTGATGGGAAGATGGATGGAGCCAAATACAGGGCAATCTTAGAAGAAAACCTGTTATGCTGCATACACGCGATCGGAATTTTGGCCAGCAAAAGACCGATGAGAGCTTTTCATCGGAAAATGCGACCGTGTGTAGGCTCCATCGGAATTTTGCATGCCGAATTCCCGCCAGCAAAAATTTGAGAGCATGTTCTCAATTTTTCCGCCGGAAAAACATTCTATCAGAAATTCCGATCATCTGTAGCAATTCCGACACGCAAAATTCCTACGCATGCTCGGAAGCATTAAACTAGATTTTTTTCTCTGCTTTTTTCTCGGCTCGTTGTAGTGTTGTATGTCACTGTGTTCTTGACGGTTGGAATTTGGTGTGACCATGTGTAGGCAACACAGCTTGTGCGGAATTCCGTTGGAAAAAACATCAGGCTATTCTCCCAAAAAGGCTCACACATGTGGTGTGCCCCCTTACTCAGGAGAAGCAGAATGTATTTTGGGGTATAATTCCACATATGCCCATGCCATGTTTGAACAATACATCATTTAGTGAGAACTTTATGTAGAAAAAAAATATATATTCCATGGACTCAACATGCTACTTAGCAAATAGCTTGAAGTGTCTTCTTTCCAAAATGGGGTAATTTGGGGGGGGGGGGGGTTGTGCTATCTTGGCATTTTATTGATCTTAGAAACTGTGATAGGTAGTGAGGACTGAAATCAAATATTTACGTCCTTAGAAATCCTGAAGGCGGTGATTGGTTTCCGGGTCCTGTAAGCGGCTAGGCTCCCAAAAAGTCTCACCCATGTGGTATCCCTGTACTCAGGAGAAGCAGCAGAATGTATTTTGGGGTGTAATTCCACATATAACCATGCCATGTGTGAGCAATATATAATTAAGTGACAACAAAAAATAAAATAAAATATTCAATGGGCTTAACATGCCTCTCGACAATCTCCTTGGGGTGTATACTTTCCAAAATAAGGTCATTTGGAGGGGAGGTTGGTACTGCACTGCCATTTTATCACCTCAAAAAACTTAAATATACGTAAATTCCCAGTAAATGTACCCTAGTTTGTAGACGCTATAACTTTTGCACAAACCAATAAATATACACTTATTGACATTTTTTTTTTTTTTTTACCAAAGACATGTGGCTGAATACATTTTGGCCTAAATGTATAACTAAAATTTAGTTTATTGGATTTTGTTTTTATAACAAAATGTAGAAAATTATCATTTTGTTTAAAATTTTTCGGTCTTTTACCATTTATATGGCAAAAAATAAAAATCGCAGAAACAATCGAATACCATCAAGAGAAAGCTCCATTTGTGGGGAGAAAAGGACGCAAATTTAGTTGGCCGAATTTCCGCCAGCAAAAGATCTAAATTTTTCGGTCGGAAAAAGTTCAGATCGGAAATTACGATCGTCTGTAGCAAGTCCGACGTGCAAAATTCCTACGCATGCTTGAAAACAATTTGACGCATGCTCTGAAGCATTGAACTCCATTTTCTCGGCTCGTCGTAGTGTTGTACATCACCGCGTTCTTGACGGTCGAAAGTTCAGCGAACTTTTGAGTGACCATGTTTATGCAAGCCAAGAAAAAACATCCAAGATTTTTCTGACGGAAATCCGCTCATGTGTACGCGGCAAAAGAGATATGTTATGTAAACTGTAACCTCATTGTGCATTTGCACATTTTGTATCTATGTTGGTATTTATTGCACAGGAATATTGATACACCAAAAGTTTGGATACATTTTATATCATTAGTGCAGCATTATTTGTTTTTAGTTTAATATTTCACATTTATATTGGGAGTGTGTTATTTGCTGCTTGCTTATAGATTACATCATTTTCACCCTAGTTTCTCGCAAGACATTCTACAATTTATAACAATGTGGGCACGCTCGTCCTTTTTTTTTGCTGCTGGCCGTGTAATTGAGCCACAACATGCAGAAGAGATGGTGGAGTGGATAGTGAAGCCATCCTCATCCTCTGTCACCCAGGCTCAGAGTAGTTTTCCTTCAAACGCAGCTGCCAAAGCGGCCTATTCCACCGGCTCCTTGTCCGGCTCCTTACCCTTTGCCCTAAAAGGGTAAAACAGGTTTTGCCTTTAGTTATACTTTAGTAGATGGGAAGGGGTAGAGCCACCTTTCCTTTGCTTCCCCAATCAGCCGCTAGGCATGAAATATCCAACACTTCTGGGTTTTGGGGAGGATGTTAGCCATTTCTCCTCTCCCATGTGACAGTGATGGTAATTTATAGGCACAGTGCTGTTGCATGGGGTGGGTGTTAATTTTGAGCTTAGAAATGACTTTCTTCACCCGATACTGATGAGCAGAGAGGCGAGGAAACACGAAAAAAGAAGTATTTAGTGATATGGAGCAGAGAGAGTTAAGGGGCCCTGTTATTTTGTCCTGCATTGGCAAGGGGAAGGGTCACTTTAGTAGTTAACCACTACTGTGGATCCAAACACATAGGGATTGTAACTTAAAATTTCTCAGGAGTACATGAAGGTCCAAACGCTGAAGGCCCATTCAAACTGAACTGACAGAATTGTTTTCTGTGTGTCTTTGTAGTGTTGTATACCGCAGTAAAATGCCGGTCACCGCATGTAGGGCGAAATGGCCTTAAATGTATTGACAATCAGCCCTGCAGTGTAAAGTACAAGGAATGCCTCCAAAAAGATACACAAGTTACATGAGTATTGCTTACCCCCGTTAGAAAATGTTGCCTGGCTGACATGCTGATTCTCAGATTTCAACATTTCGTGATTCACTGACCTGGACCATGTACACAGAAAATGTCATAAGAGAGAAGTCAAACTCTGCATGACCACATTTGTTCTGGTCAAAGGTGCAGAAAACGTTAAAGCGGCGTTAATCTCAAATCCAAAAATGTTATATGTGGCAGTTTACCAATCATTAGATTAGTCTTTGTTTCTAGACTTTTTCCTTTTGTTTTCACCTGGTAATCTGACCAGTAACACACCTCCTGTATTTCAGTGCCCCAATCTGTGGAGCACAGGGGACACCTTTACACAGCAGCATTGTCAGTCTGGGCAGAGGGGAGTATAATTCCGCCAGGGCTCAAGTCCTGTGGGAACGCATGGGAACGGAGTTCCTGAACTTTTTCCACAACAGGAACTCAGTTCCCATTAGCAGTCATGTCCTGCAAGACTTTGAAGTATGCAAGCTGTGTGGCAGGTGCTACACCAGCAGCTGCCGGCACAGCTCGCAATAGTAAGTGCCGCACACCTGACCATTCAGGCATTGTCAGTAGGGGGACCCATAACAGCTTCCGCTTCGATCTACCTGTCAATCACAGCTAGCTGACGGGTAGATCAGATCCCTGCTGCTAAGGGATTGTATTTAGTCAGACCTCTCGTGATGCGCTCCTCCCCGCTGGCCCCTCCTGATTTTCTGTCTCCTCATCTCCCCCCCCCAGTCTCCTGCATACTTGCTCTGTGTGTCCTGCTGAATCCCCCCTCCTCTATCTTCAGTGCCATATGATGAGAGAACCCAGAGTAGGAGCACAGCTATTCTTCTCACAGGACATGCAGGGAGAGAGGTGAGCTGAGGGAGGAACATCAGTTTGGGGTGGTAAGCTGAGCACAATACCTGGCAAAGTTTAATGCCAGGAGGGAAGTTTAGGTGAAGGGTTGGAATAGCAGCAAGTGTGTGTTGGTGCCCTGTAGAGTTTGCAGCCCCCCAAGCTAACATACATCTCCTAAGCAGAAACACATCACTATCTCCCCAAGCATTCTGTCCAGATAAGGTGCAGTTAATTTATGACCTTTCCGTTTAACCCTGTGTTATCCAAACTCTGTTCAATGAAAAGTGTAAACTCACCACATAAACACTCTATATACAAAATAAAATTCCCCAATAAAGATCAGAACATGATGTTCACATTTGCATCGAAGCACAATTGAATGAATGCTGATTATTCAGAGGATTACCGTATTTATGTTTATTGAGGATTGTTTTTTTTTTATGTACTAACAGTTAAGCTTTATACACACAATATGAAAATTTGATGAAAAATACCACGTTTGAAGTGTTCGTGCATATGAGCGTATCATTTTTTTTGATGGGGAAGTGGATCTTGGGTGGGAGTTCCCACACTTTTTCCCCAGGACTTGACCCCTGAATTCCGCGTACACACGAGCAGACTTTTCAATGAACTAGGTCCGACAGTCTTTCCGACGGACTTTAGACGGAGTTCCGACGGACTTTTCGAATTAACGGACTTGGCCACACACAATCACGCTAAATTCTGACGGATTCGAACGTGATGACGTACGACCGGACTAGAATAAGGAAGTTCGTAGCCAATAGCTGCCCTAGTGTCGTCATCTGTCCGTCGGACTAGCACACAGACGAGCAGATTTTTCTATAGGAACTGGGTCCAGTGGAGTTCCGACAGGAAAATTTAAGACATGTTCTATTTCTAAAGTCTGTCGGATTTTTCGACAGCAAAAGTCCGATGGAGCCCACACACGATCAAATTGTCCGACGGATTCGTTTCGTCGGACCTTTGCTGTCGAAAAGTCCTCTCGTGTGTACGCGGCATTAGAAGTACTAGCAAATTTAAAAACACTAACAAGTTGATGCCACATTCTAGTTAATACTTTATAAGCATTTTTTTTCTTTGTCTTTTGGGATAAAGGTTTTACATAAATGAATAAAAGCTGATCATTGCAAGCATTCCTGTCAGTAAATGGTTTACATCTGCAAGAGGGCTTGTTCTTTTCAAAAACAAAAGACTTACTGGCTGGATCAACAGGTGAAAATAAGATAAAGAAAGTCTAAAAAAGAACACTAAGGCAGCATCACATCTAAGAATTGGTAAGCTGTAATATAATAAATGTTTGCTTTTGGGTTTAATACCGCTTTAAAGTCATTGGATCAGCATGACAGGTCTGCAATGGCAACCCACATATTCTTCTCCTTTACGATGAGGTATCTGCTCCTTCTCTCTCACTGTGCAGGAGAATTATTTTCCTTTATTTATACAGCAGTCAGGAACGCCTCGAACAGTTATTTCTAATTAATATGATTTGGGTATATGCCTAACCAGTCATGGTTCTCCCACATGTATTAATTAAATTTCACTCTGCTCTGCCAAGAAGAAATTCCTTTGTAATCTGTTTATTGTTATGTAAAGTGGTATAACAGATCAGAGTACACACATAGACTGCACCTAAGAGCCATGTAAAGGTAACCTGGAATGAATGAAACATGGAGGTTACTATTGTTGACTTCTTTCTGCAAATGTTAAAGCAGTAGTAAACGCTGAAACTTTTATTTTTATTTTTATACACCTGTAAGGGTAAAGGCATAATGAGCTAGTATGCACCGCATACTATTATTATGAATTGCTTACCTTAGAACGAGGCGTCGGTAACTCACCTGGTCCACGCCGAGGTAGCCGGCATGTTCCCTCGGCGTGTCTTCTGGGTATCGCGACTCCAGTGCTGTGAGTGGCTGAAGCCGCAATGTCGTCACTCCCGCGCATGCACACAGGAGACTTCTTCCTGGCAAGGTTCGGATTCTGACGGCCTTTCAGCGGAGAACCCCCCCGTGCACATTCGCCGCTGCAGTCAGCGGCTCATTGCACAGGGAATATCTCCTAAACCTGATATTTTTTTTACCTACAGGTAAGCCTTATTATACAAGCGCTTTAAATGCCTGGTTATCATACTGACCCTTTTTCTTTAATACTTTGGCAAGTGTGAATTTTCCTCCAACTTTCCTGATCTTTTTACTTGTTGCCGGTAGGTGACTCAGAAAGTATTTAAAGAGGAGGTCCACCTTAAAAAAATATATTAAAAGTCATCAGCTACAATTACTGCAGCTGCTGACTTTTAATAAATGGACACTTACCTGTCCAGGGTGCCCGCGATGTCGGCAGCAGATGACGAGCAATCGCTCGTCTCACGGCTGCCCCCGCCGCCATCCTCTGTCAGGGAATCAGGAAGTGAAGTGTTGTGGCTTCACTGCCCGGTTCCCTACTGTGCATGCGCGAGTCGTGCTGCGCGTCTTCACTGTTCCCCGGGGGCGGGCATCTGTGGCTAGCTATTCCCAGAAGTGGGTGCAGATACCTAGATTATACAGGTATCTGCACCCCCTCCCCCCTGAAAGGTGCCAATTGTGACACCGAAGGGGGGGAGGAATCCGATGAGCGGAAGTTCCACTTTAGGGTGGAACTCCGCTTTAAGTTATGGGGTCTGCCTAACACGCAGGCAACTAATATTTTCCGGAGGAGAGTGATGTCAGGCCTATATTTGTCTTAGGTATGGTTTATGCTCCTGAAAATAAAACTCAGCCCAGTAATATAACAACTAACAAAATGATAATGTATTCTTTGAAGAACTAATCTAATGATAAAGGGTCAAAGGGACATTTGCCCCATGCCCTTCAAAACTGGGGGTCTACCAAGAGTTGAGCAAATAATTAATTCTGAATTTCAAGCCAAGAGACTCTTGTCTTATAAATCGGGGTCATTGCCGTTCAGGTTATGAGATCAATATCATCCTAAATATTCCTGATGAATTAAAAAAAAATACAAAAAAAATAAAATAATGGTAAACTCTTATCTTGTCTAATATTTAGGTTCAGACAAGACATGTCAAGAGATGGGTATTTCATTTCTTTCTAACACTCTGCAGTTAAAGGGCAGCACAGTGGTGTAGTGGTTAGCACATTCACCTGGCAGCAATAGGGTCACTGGTTCAAATCCCAACCACGACACCCTCTGCCTGGAGTTTGCATGTTCTCCCTGTGCCTGTGTGGGTTTCCTCCGGGTACTCCGGTTTCTTCCCACACTCCAAAGACATGCTGGTAGGTTAATTAGATCCTATCAATAAAATTGGCCAAATATATGTATGTTGTATGTGTTTGTAAGCGTGTCAGGACCCCACAGGGCAAGGACCACGCTATACCACAGATGGACACCAGTGGAAAAAGCGCCCTGAGGCGATTCAGTTCGCATAGGTAAGCGCTATACAAGTCATTCATCAAAGCCCCAGAGTAGGAACCACAATCTGAGGTCCATATAGCTATCTAATTGTTTATCCAGGAACACAAGGCTTAGTCCAGTCCAACCTTTTTTCAGTCAAGGCACCCTTTAAAATTATGGAAAATCTCAAGGCACCCCATTCTAAAATGTTAAAAAACCATTCTAATAGTTTTACATACTGTGGCAGCATCGACACACATAGGAAACCCAACATTAGAGGTGAATTATTCTTCCAAAGCAAATACACTTTTCCACACTAGTACCGACTAGTATTCCAGTGTTTCTCTCCATCACTCAGCTAATGTGACCCCAGTGTTGATGGAGGGGGGCAGGGAAGGGTCAAACAAGGATGCTCTGCAGGCGATCAACACCCTTCTTATCAACACTGATGACATCACTGGTTAGGATGTCGGTCGCTGGAAGGTTGAGATGTTACACAAAGCCACAAGTTTTTATTGTGCACCCAAAATGCGGGCTTGATCCACCTGCTGGCTTGTATACATTTTTGGTTCAATTTTTAGGCATTTTGCCAAGGCACCCTGGTTGAAAAAGGCTGGCTAATGCCGCGTACACACGATCGGAATTCTCGTCAGAAAAAGCTCTGACTATTTTCCCGACGGAATTCCACTCAAACTGTCTTGCTTACACACGGCACGGTCACACCAAATTCCGACTGTCAAGAACGCGGTGACGTACAACACTACAACGAGCCAAGTTCAATGCTTCCGAGCATGCATCGAGTTGTTTCCGAGCATGCATAGGAATTGTCAGAATTGTTACAGACGATCGGAATTTCCGATAGAAACCTTTTCCAGAAATGTCAGAATGTCAGAAATTCGGCCAGCAAAATTCCGAGGGAGCCTACACACGGTCGCATTTTCCGATGAAAAGCTCTCATTTGTCTTTTTCTGGCCGGAATTCCGATCGTGTGTATGCGGCATTAGTCAATCAAAACCTGATATGTTGATAAATGTTGCACCATCAAAAGCTACACGCATTCTATGACAGCTCTAAAGCCCCATACACACGGTCGGATTTTCCCATGGATTCTGTCCTATCGGACAATGTTGTCGGAAAATCCGACCGTGTGTAGGCACCATCGGACAGTGTACGTCGGATTGTCCGACGGACAAAGTCCTATCTTCTGCTGGATAGATTTTTTGACAACAAAGTCCGATCACACCAAATCCGATCGTGTGTAGCGAATTCCGACGGACAAAGTGCTACGCATGCTCAGATCACATTACAAGACCAAAGCTATTGGCTACTAGCCTCTACGTAGTCCCGACGTAGGCAACAAACGTCACCACGTTCAGAATGATCGGATTTTCCGACAACTTTGTCCGACCGTGTGTACGCAACACCAACATCGGACAAAGTACGACGGACATGATCCGACGGACCTGGTCCTCGGATAATCCGCGCGTGTGTATGGGGCTTAAGAGGGGTGTTTTCCTCTGAAGTTCCAGGACTGCAAACCCCTCAGAACTGTCTGATTGAAGTTTATTATTTCTGGAATTTAACAACTTGTTGCTGATACCTTTTGTTACAAGCTGTCAGCAGAAGTATTGGGCATGTAGGTTGTGCTCTCTGTATGTGTCTCAAGGTTTAGAGTAGATCCAAAAGCAAACTAACTACCGTACTAAAATCTCATGTAACGTGTAACATGTTAATGTGATTCTAAAAGTTGATCCAGCTATGAAGGTCCTCGTTCAGGCAACTGCTGTCATGGGATACCAACTTCCTTCTAAACTGAGCTTCTGGGTTGTCACCCTGTCACATGCAGCCACGTTTGAGACTACAAGTGGCCACTCCGACACATTGCACAAGCTTGGTACACAGTTGTCATTATCAGTAAGTTGGTTCACAGAAATTACATGCAGTTGACATTGGACTGAATGTATGTGGACAGGCCATGGCTGAAAGAAGCTGGAGGAGATGGAAGGTTGAAAAAAGGGTGAAAATTGTATTTTATGAAAATAATACCAATAATAAAAATGGCAGTTGTTTATGCCGCACGGTGCTTTAGCAATCCAAATGTAATCTAGATAGGGTTTAGATCTAATTATATTTCCTATTTGATATCAGCGTACCAGTTTAACCTCATTATTAAGGCACACCTCGGTTTTAGTGAAACATATGAATATTATAGGAGTTTTCTAATTACAACCATGACTAATTATTAATACTGGTGATTTTGGGATTAATCTAGTACATACTTAGTCACATTCTAACATCTTTAATATTAATAAACACACCCAGCTGAATATGACTAATTACTGCTGGATATGCCATGACTTGGGTAAATAAGAACCTTCATATCAAATAAAATATATTTAAAAGTGAAGACCTATCCTTTAATTGTGCACATAGTTATAGGCAGGACCTAAGTTAGGTACCGTCATTGGGAGTAACCACTTGTACATTTTGTATAATACACAATAACCTTTATATTTAGTCATTACAAATGCGCTGAACAAACAAGTGTAGCGCACCCCCTAGGGAGCCGCAAGTAGAATGGGATCCCCCACCCTGCACAGCCAGGCACAATGCATTTTCACAGGCACACAGAGAACAGTCCGTGACTTTATTTTGTTTGTTTTATTGAGGGATATGAACTTGGAAAGGGATTGGAAATTATGGGATGCCCACTTGACTTTAAACAAACTTCAGGGACAACTTCTCCTATATACAGCTCCTCTTCTTCCTCCAGCACTCACTTGCTTGCAGAAACCCAGCTGTGTCATCTGCAATTTGGTAGCAAAGGCCAATTACAGGCAGGGACTTGAAGCCCCCCTTGAAGATAGGGTGACACATCTCACACTTTCCCAGCACTTCCTCTCTGTGGTCACTGATCCCAGCACTAGCCCTCCTGGCTAACTTCTCCACACTCCTCTAGACTGAACACCCATCAGCACACCCGGTTGACTTTTTAGGAGATCTACCAGACATGCTGTCCTCTCACTTGCTTCCGTGACTCCTGCTTGTGTTGTGGGGGATCCTTCCAGCACCCGAGCCCCAGACCCAAGGTCCCCCCCAAGACTAGGGGGCATCCTGCAAGGGCCTCCGACAGCTTCCTCAGCACTCCATCTTCCACCCAACTGCCCCTGCTGGCATGACTCATGTCTGTTTATGAGGCGAGTCTGCCCCCTGCCAGTCCATTTGCCGAGGATTGGCCATGGTCCTCATAAATATGCATGGCAGCTCCTCCTTACTCCCATCCTCCAGTTTTGAAAATTTCTAGACCAGGGGGAAGTGTCACAGAGGGCTGCCAGATGAGTCATCCAGCCTCCCTGAGTCACTAAACCCTGACCCTGTTCATTTCCCATGCAATAATAGCACAAAGCCACCTACAGGTGGAAAGACTAACTGCACCATCATACCCTCTACACACCTCTATTGGAAAATATTGCCCCTTCACACCTTTTGCAGCACATTTCGGCTTAAGACTTGCTAAGACACTTTTTTAGCTTTGTTTGTTATTTCCCTATTTTGCTTGGCTATCTAAAGTGAAGGGGGAGCAGGTGGAAATAGTCTCACATATCATGGAAAGTATAACACAAGTACTTCTTGTGTTATACGTTTGTATCTGTTAGATTTATTAGTTACATACAATTAAACTGAGCTTTACAGTATATATATTTTTGTAACCCCCCCCCAGTTTCAGTTTCTTTCATTAGGCTTCATGTACACTACAGTGCCCAAACTTAAGCTCCTAAACTCAACTTTATAAAAGCCTATGTGTCCATGTACACATAGGCTTTAAGGATCATTTAGAAGCTGCTGTGGTTAGCAGAGGTTCCACCTCCCTCTCCTGAATGCGTAAAAATCACATTCAGGATAGGAATGTTTTGACTGCCGATGCAAAAAGCAGCACAATCGCAGCAAAATTGCCCCATGGAATAAAAATGAAGCTTTAGTGCTTACTACGTGCAAAGGCTACACTTTTGTACTGTATTTATTTTCTTTACTTAATGTTTCATTTTTTCTAATATAGCATTATCCAAGGACTGATTCTATATCCAAATCTGGATCTTTAACTTTAGTGTAATCAATGAGAATAAAATACCAGAGAGAGAGGAAATACTTATATGATTAAATATACAGTATATACATTTTTGTATGAATCAACAACACATTTTAAATGAATATTTTAACCATGGGGGTGTTGCAAAAGCAACTTACACTAGCCCAGCTGGCAATACATCATATAATTACATCCTCAGGAGGGCAATCATTGCATATTGGTCCTTAATAATCAGGCATCTGAAGACTAGTAGCTTTATATAACTGTACTTTACATATTAATTTGGCACTTTTCCCTGCCTTATCAAATCTGTCCAATAGCCATGGTTATAACTAGGGCACAAAGGTAAAATTGCCATGGAAAAATGTATTACATGGAGATCCGATGCAGAACTTAAGCTGGAAATTTAACACGTTAACAATGTAGTAGTGCTAGTGAGTTGGGAATGTATAGGTACTGATTGGGAGCTAATTGTGAAAAATCAAATCAGTAAATAGCAGAAAGCGAACTTTGGAGAAAACAAAAAATGCTACAACCCCAGTTGCCTAGTGCTCATAAGTTCTGAACAAAGAACTATTTAAAATAATTTTTTCATTGTATTCTAGTGTTCTAGCTAAAGACCTTCAAGTTACGCCTTCTATTTTCAACGAGGAACAAGACACATTTTGTAAGGCCGTGGTATATTTCCCAATCCACTGCTTTCCGGGGTGATATCAATGTCCTTTGGGTCCACTAGAGTCTTTGGAGTGAGGTTTTGGAGGATGGTGGTAAAGAAAATGAATAACTCCATTTGGGCCAGACCCTCTCCAAGGCAGATCCGCTTTCCTAGAGGAATGTTAAAAAACCATTGTGAAAAAAGCTTGAAAAGTACACAGTATACATTCCGCATGGCCAACAAAAATTCTCTTTACCTGTTTCAATTTAAAACAAGACAGCAGATGGTAGCTTCCTTGGTTCAGACTGTGACCAGCTCAGGTTTGGGTCAAACTCATTGTAGTGAGTTATTGACTTGGAATAAACATACACCCAGTAAAGCCTGAACTCCTGTCCTATGTATGTATAGGTTGCGAGCACTGAACTTATTCTGCCTAGGGAAGAGACGCTTGAGAGGGGATATGATTTTAATTTACAAATACCATACTGGTGACCCCACAATAGGGATACAACTTTTTTGCAGAAGGGAGTTTAATAAGACACATGGCCACTCACTAAAATTAGAAGAAAAGAGGTTTAACCTTAAACTGCGTAGAGGGTTCTTTACTATAAGAGCGGCAAGGATGTGGAATTCCCTTCCACAGGCAGTGGTTTCAGCGGGGAGCATCGATAGTTTCAAAAAAACTATTAGATAAGCACCTGAACGACCGCAACATACAGGGATATACAATGTAATACTGACATATAATTACACCCATGGGTTGGACTTGATGGACTTGTGTCTTTTTTCAATCTCACCTACTATGTAACTATGATATTATTGAGCAAGGCCAAACAAGATAAACTCTAGGATCTGTCCTTTCGGGCTATCTCTTTCTTCTTATGTACAACTGCACTGTATACATTTGTATTCACTAACCTAAAAATATATAGGACATATGAGATCACAGTGCACTTCCAAACACTCCAGCAATCTCCAGAAGGCCATTAGTAGGCACCTCCACATTGCCAGCGCTTGGCAAGAGAATGTCAGCCCTTTCAGAGTGAAAACTACAAAAGGTTCTATTCACTGCTGAAACACTGATCTTCCTCCTGGCCAATCGGGAAACGGGTCTGATACCTGTCACCCAATTGGCTGAAAGGACAGGTGATCCTATTGGACGCCTAGGAGGAGGGAAGGAGACACACGGCAAAAGTGAGGAGGAGTGAGGAGGAGAAGACACAGGAGCCGCTGCCCGATGTCCGCTGCAGCCTGATGTTCACCGATGCCCTGATCCCCACCACTGCGCGATGTGCCCGCCAATTCCCGATCCCCACCACCTAGATAGTGGTAATTGCCGGTGGACTGGCAGACAGCGGGGTGAGAGGGCTTTTGAGGTGCCGCAAGGGGGGGTGGTTGTTTGCCGCCCCCCCAAACAAAAAAACACTGGCTTTAATACAGTCATAACTGCATATTCTTTCAAAAATGGAGTTTGTATGTTGCTGGTTGTTAACCATGTGATTTATCCTGATTTGTTCTGCTTCCATAAGCTGCATTAAAATCCAGCTTCAAAAGGGAAGTTGGGCTTTAAAGGGAAACTTGAAAATGATGCTGCACCCACACTACAAGGGTTATTTGCTTTAGATGTAGAAGATTTACTTATCCAATCCTCTACTCCTGAGGGCTACTAGAACAATCTGCACACTCCATGCTCCAGTGGTCTAAGGTCCTGACATCATCAAGACCAAAGCAGGGTCCATAGCCCTGGATTTGATGATGCATAGGGACGGTCCACCGCAGAGCATTTTACTCTCCCCTAGACCAACCCCTAGAGCAGTTAACCCTTGCAGTGCTGGCACGACCCCACCACAAGGAAGAACTTTCATATTTCGCAGAGTTGGGCTTTAAGCTCCAACTCCCTCCTACTATGAGAAAGTAATGATACATTTTGGTAGAAACTAGACAAAATAGGGTCAAACTTTTTGCTACTGTATAAAATAATGGACATTTTCTGGTGTTTGTTTTTAACTTGGCAACAAAAAGTCATTAGATACCTGCTGAAAATGCCATGAATGCCTCATTTTTCTTGAAAAGTCCATTTGCATCCAGGAAGTGTGTTGGGTCAAAAGAGTGTGGATTCTTAAACTTTGTAGAGTCATACTGGGATGTGCAAATCAGGGGCATGATGTTGAGACCCTGTAAATAAAACATATTACTTATTATCTGCAATTCTGCATTAATTCTGCATTAAGGTTAAAAAAAAAAAACTAATCTTGATCCAGCTCTGTGTCTGTCTGCAGCAGCTCTTCTTCCCTCTATTCTTTTGTCACAGGAGACACGGCAGCAGTGGGCACCATTGGCTCCTGCAACTGTTAGTCAACTCCTGCAAGGAGGGAGTGGGGAGCAGGGCTTGCTATGAAGGCACTCATGTTGGACCGAGCGCTCATGAGTGCCCCCATTGCCATTGGTTTGCTATGGGGGTGCTCCAAGAGGAGGAGGAGCTAAGATTGCCAGCAGGGAACCCCAGAAGAGGAATTAAGGGGCTGCTCTGTGAAAACTAATGCACAGAGCAGATAAGTATAGCATGTTTGGAGGGTGCATGTGCTCACTGTCCAGACAGAGGGTCAGGGTCATGCAGCCTCATGGGACAGTCAGAGGAGAATGAAAACTCCTCCTACAAGCTTTAACCAGTGCTCGGCAGGACACTGATAGAAGTCACAAGACTGCTATATACTGCTGATGAGAAAAGGAATTTAGAAGTTTATATTTACTAAAATAATTGCATTTCCATGTTCTGTGTACTGTGGGAGACCAGATATAGTGAATGCAGGGTCCTGGGTTTAGTAACACTTTCATTTGAAATATATTGCATAAGCACACCACATACCAGAATGCTTTTACAATTGCATTGCATTCAGCTTACAAGCACTGTTATACAATAGCTAAAAATATCCAAATATATTTTCAACACTGTTAAATTCAATCTATATCCAAAAAACATACCTAGTTAAAGTGAGCCCCACTTGGTCAAATAGAAGCTTATGTTCAGAAATACATGCAGGAATTCAGTTCCCAGAATAGAATGATAAAAAGGAGAGCAGAGCCATACCCTGGTGAAAATAAAAAGGAGGAGGACGAGGAGAAACACTTTTTTGGGGGGTGTAGACCCCCCTCTTTTTTTCACAATTGGTTTTATTGACGTAGGTTGTTTAAATACAAACAGGAAATAATGTAAATTGTATAATATATGATACAATTGAGATCACAGGAAAAACATAGAAACCGTTTACAAAAAGCACATTTGTTTCAAAAATGTAAGTAATGGTATACAAGGAAGGGTGAAGGGAACAATGGCAATGTTGAAAAAGAACATTAATTATTTGATCAATATGGGTTATTGGTATGTGTTCTTGGTCTAGTGAGATGTATGATTAGGTGTGGTGTGGTATATTTTAGTAATTGACTGTCACATGGGTGACTAAGGCTTGATTCACACCTATGCATTTTTAGTGCTTTTTGTATTTTGCAGAATTACACTACAGAACATTTGGAAAGAAAAACAGGAGGGCGCACCGACCTTGTGCATTACCACTAAAAGAGCTTTATTTAAAATGTATAAAACAGCAACGTTTATACTCACAAACGAGTATTGATTGAAGGCATAAACAGTAAAGTGCGTCCACTGCTAGGAACTTCAACCAGCCTATACTCGGTGTTGAGTGAATCTAACGATTCCTCAAAAATGGCTGACGCGTTTCTGGGGAGAACCCCTTTCCTCGGAGCCTGGAATGGGTATGATCTTTTTCTTTTCAAAAGATCATTGCCCATTCCAAAGCATCCAACTGCCTCTGAATGTTCGTTTACCAGCAGCAGTGTACATGAGGCCTTACATTTTTTATGCAAACGTGAACCAACCCCTTAAACTTTTTTTTTTGGTTACAATATAGTGCAGATAATAGCGATATGCAAATTATTTGTGTTCAAGTCTAATTTTCCCATAACCTAACTTCCTAAGCTTGCCATGGTAATATGCCTAAATATACCATTTTCCTACTCACACTCTAAATTTGTATTATTAAATGTTTGGTACCTACATTCTCTTATTATTTTTGCAGCATTATATTACTTACTATTGAGTTACTGGTGTGTTTTCTCTGTCCCCTGCTGGTCCCCATCTGTCCCTTTGTGCAAATATTTCTTTATTATGTACTTAGCTGAAAATGAATTGCCAGCATTAAGTTCTCACTTTCTCTTAAGGAACTGAACACCAATCTTCTTTTAGGATAAGGAATAGGAGACATACTGTACCCTAACACCTAGTAGAATCAGCTTTCTTCTTATATAATGCTTATAAGAATCTGTGAGCAAACCACATTGGAGTCAAGCTGAAAACTATTAGGATTTAGTTTTGCACCTGTAAGGTTATTCAGTCTTTAGAGTTCTATACTGCTGTTAAATGAAGCACTTGCTTAGCAGTTGTCACTTATAAATTAGCAGCATCACACGCTACTTTTGTCACGGTGAGGCCAGCTAATGATCAGCTGATGGCCCCCAAATAGGAGCTATTTGGTTCCTGCCCCTTTGTGGTGAACGGTATTTAGAATGGACTCTATTCACTGAATGTCAAATCAACAAGTGCTTTGCATTGTTAATGGTCAAGGCATATACTAATTACATGGGTTCTGTGGCTGATTAAGGTGGTAATTAAACTCACTTGGTGCCTTATCTGCATTTAATTAGCCTCAGAACCTGTGTAATTCAAAGGTGTTCAGGTTTAAAGGGATGAGGTGGCAACTCTAGTAGACATGTGCGATTAGTTTCGTACGAATCGGAAATTCGTACGAATTTTTCGAAATTCGTACGAATCCGAATTACGAATTTTTACGAATACAAATTCTGTACGAAATACGAAATTTCGTTTACGAATTTCGGATCCAAATTATCCGAATCCAAACTACCAAATGATGAATTTCCACTAATATGAAAGAAATTATAGCAGGTATAACGAATGATTCGAATGAATTTGAGATTCAGTATAACGAATATCGACACTCTACGAATAATAACAAATTATCCAAAAACGTATTAACGTTACATAACACAAGTCTATTGTCTATTGTTCACCAATCACTCAGAGGAAGTATGAAATACGAAATTTCGTATTTCGTAAACGAAATTTCGGATTTCGTACTTCCTCTGAGTGATTGGTGAACAATAGACAATAGACTTGTGTTACTTATTTAACGTTAATACGTTTTCGGATAATTCGTTATTATTCGTAGAGTGTCGATATTTGTAACGATTCGTAACGATATTAACGATTTGTAACGATTCGTACGAAATTCGTATTTCGTACGAATCCGAATTAAATTTCGTACACGAATTACGATTTTTTTTTTATACGGAACGAAACGAAACTAATTTTTTGACGGATCCCATGTCTAAACTCTAGTCAAGGCTAAGTTCACCTTTTTTCATAATAAATTCACATATGTTTATTGAAAAAATGCTTTTGTTATTTTTTAGGCAATGAATTAGCAAAGCATTACAACCATGATCAGTGGATGGCAGGGGCAATGTCAGGCTCCAGTATACTCTTCCTCCAGCTCTAAGGTGTACGTTTGTCAAACAGAGATCATTTATCTCATTTCAGTTCTCAGAGAAAAATCTTTTCCTCTGGCACCCCGTTTATGAAGCGGAGAACATTTGTTCCCAGAAGGAGAAGAGAGGAGAAGTTTTTCTTCTGAGAACACCTGAGATCTTTGTAGAAGGTGGAGGGCTGCTTGTGATCTCCTGAGATACCTGTGTGATTACAGAGCAGCTGAGTTTTAAAAGTGAAACCAAAAGGTTAAAAAGACCATGTAATTACACGAAAATAATAAGCACTGACCACTGGTGCTTTTTTTAACTCAGTTTTTTTTTTTGCACACAATTTGGCATATGCTTTAAATGTGTGGTTTGGCTCTTTTTGCTAGTTTTGGCATTATTTACCCGCATTTTGCAGTTTTTTAACATACCATATTTTTTTAACGCGCATCTGGCCATGGTTTTTTTTATTGTGCATTTTGGCGCTTTTTTAAACACACAGGGGGGGGGGGGGGGGGGGGGGGGGGGGGGGGGGGGGGGGGGGGGGGGGGGGGGGGGGGGGGGGGGGGGGGGGGGGGGGGGGGGGGGGGGGGGGGGGGGGGGGGGGGGGGGGGGGGGGGGGGGGGGGGGGGGGGGGGGGGGGGGGGGGGGGGGGGGGGGGGGGGGGGGGGGGGGGGGGGGGGGGGGGGGGGGGGGGGGGGGGGGGGGGGGGGGGGGGGGGGGGGGGGGGGGGGGGGGGGGGGGGGGGGGGGGGGGGGGGGGGGGGGGGGGGGGGGGGGGGGGGGGGGGGGGGGGGGGGGGGGGGGGGGGGGGGGGGGGGGGGGGGGGGGGGGGGGGGGGGGGGGGGGGGGGGGGGGGGGGGGGGGGGGGGGGGGGGGGGGGGGGGGGGGGGGGGGGGGGGGGGGGGGGGGGGGGGGGGGGGGGGGGGGGGGGGGGGGGGGGGGGGGGGGGGGGGGGGGGGGGGGGGGGGGGGGGGGGGGGGGGGGGGGGGGGGGGGGGGGGGGGGGGGGGGGGGGGGGGGGGGGGGGGGGGGGGGGGGGGGGGGGGGGGGGGGGGGGGGGGGGGGGGGGGGGGGGGGGGGGGGGGGGGGGGGGGGGGGGGGGGGGGGGGGGGGGGGGGGGGGTGGGGGGGGGGGGGGGGGGGGGGGGGGGGGGGGGGGGGGGGGGGGGGGGGGGGGGGGGGGGGGGGGGGGGGGGGGGGGGGGGGGGGGGGGGGGGGGGGGGGGGGGGGGGGGGGGGGGGGGGGGGGGGGGGGGGGGGGGGGGGGGGGGGGGGGGGGGGGGGGGGGGGGGGGGGGGGGGGGGGGGGGGGGGGGGGGGGGGGGGGGGGGGGGGGGGGGGGGGGGGGGGGGGGGGGGGGGGGGGGGGGGGGGGGGGGGTGGGGGGGGGGGGGGGGGGGGGGGGGGGGGGGGGGGGGGGGGGGGGGGGGGGGGGGGGGGGGGGGGGGGGGGGGGGGGGGGGGGGGGGGGGGGGGGGGGGGGGGGGGGGGGGGGGGGGGGGGGGGGGGGGGGGGGGGGGGGGGGGGGGGGGGGGGGGGGGGGGGGGGGGGGGGGGGGGGGGGGGGGGGGGGGGGGGGGGGGGGGCGGGGGGGGGGGGGGGGGGGGGGGGGGGGGGGGGGGGGGCGGGGGGGGGGGGGGGGGGGGGGGGGGGGGGGGGGGGGGGGGGGGGGGGGGTGGGGGGCGGGGGGGGGGGGGGGGGGGGGGGGGGGGGGGGGGGGGGGGGGGGGGGGGGGGGGGGGGGGGGGGGGGGGGGGGGGGGGGGGGGGGGGGGGGGGGGGGGGGGGGGGGGGGGGGGGGGGGGGGGGGGGGGGGGGGGGGGGGGGGGGGGGGTGGGGGGGGGGGGGGGGGGGGGGGGGGGGGGGGGGGGGGGGGGGGGGGGGGGGGGGGGGGGGGGGGGGGGGGGGGGGGGGGGGGGGGCGGGGGGGGGGGGGGGGGGGGGGCGGGGGGGGGGGGGGGGGGGGGGGGGGGGGGGGGGGGGGGGGGGGGGGGGGGGGGGGGGGGGGGGGGGGGGGGGGGGGGGGGGGGGGGGGGGGGGGGGGGGGGGGGGGGGGGGGCGGGGGGGGGGGGGGGGGGGGGGGGGGGGGGGGGGGGGGGGGGGGGGGGGGGGGGGGGGGGGGGGGGGGGGGGGGGGGGGGGCGGGGGGGGGGGGGGGGGGGGGGGGGGGGGGGGGGGGGGGGGGGGGCGGGGGGGGGGGGGGGGGGGGGGGGGGGGGGGGGGGGGGGGGGGGGGGGGGGGGGGGGCGGGGGGGGGGGGGGGGGGGGGGGGGGGGGGGGGGGGGGGGGGGGGGGGGGGGGGGGGGGGGGGGGGGGGGGGGGGGGGGGGGCGGGGGGGGGGGGGGCGGGGGGGGGGGGGGGGGGGGGGGGGGGGGGGGGGGGGGGGGGGGGGGGGGGGGGGGGGGGGGGGGGGGGGGGGGGGGGGGGGGGGGGGGGGGGGGGGGGGGCGGGGGGGGGGGGGGGGGGGGGGGGGGGGGGGGGGGGGGGGGGGGGGGGGGGGGGGGGGGGGGGGGGGGGGGGGGGGGCGGGGGGGGGGGGGGGGGGGGGGGGGGGGGGGGGGGGGGGGGGGGGGGGGGGGGGGGGGGGGGGGGGGGGGGGGGGGGGGGGGGGGGGGGGGGGGGGGGGGGGGGGGGGGGGGGGGGGGGGGGGGGGGGGGGGGGGGGGGGGGGGGGGGGGGGGGGGGGGGGGGGGGGGGGGGGGGGGGGGGGGGGGGGGGGGGGCGGGGGGGGGGGGGGGGGGGGGGGGGGGCGGGGGGGGGGGGGGGGGGGGGGGGGGGGGGGGGGGGGGGGGGGGGGGGGGGGGGGGGGGGGGGGGGGGGGGGGGGGGGGGGGGGGGGGGGGGGGGGGGGGGGCGGGGGGGGGGGGGGGGGGGGGGGGGGGGGGGGGAGGGGGGGGGGGGGGGGGGGGCGGGGGGGGGGGGGGGGGGGGGGGGGGGGGGGGGGGGGGGGGGGGGGGGGGGGGGGGGGGGGGGGGGGGGGGGGGGGGGGGGGGGGGGGGGGGGGGGGGGGGGGGGGGGGGGGGGGGGGGGGGGGGGGGGGGGGGGGGGGGGGGGGGGGGGGGGGGGGGGGGGGGGGGCGGGGGGGGGGGGGGGGGGGGGGGGGGGGGGGGGGGGGGGGGGGGGGGGGGGGGGGGGGGGGGGGGGGGGGGGGGGGGGGGGGGGGGGGGGGGGGGGGGGGGGGGGGGGGGGGGGGGGGGGGGGGGGGGGGGGGGGGGGGGGCGGGGGGGGGGGGGGGGGGGGGGGGGGGGGGGGGGGGGGGGGGGGGGGGGGGGGGGGGGGGGGGGGGGGGGGGGGGGGGGGGGGGGGGGGGGGGGGGGGGGGGGGGGGGGGCGGGGGGGGGGGGGGGGGGGGGGGGGGGCGGGGGGGGGGGGGGGGGGGGGGGGGGGGGGGGGGGGGGGGGGGGGGGGGGGGGGGGGGGGGGGGGGGGGGGGGGGGGGGGGGGGGGGGGGGGGGGGGGGGGGGGGGGGGGGGGGGGGCGGGGGGGGGGGGGGGGGGGGGGGGGGGGGGGGGGGGGGGGGGGGGGGGGGGGGGGGGGGGGGGGGGGGGGGGGGGGGGGCGGGGGGGGGGGGGGGGGGGGGGGGGGGGGGGGGGGGCGGGGGGGGGGGGGGGGGGGGGGGGGGGGGGGGGGGGGGGGGGGGGGGGGGGGGGGCGGGGGGGGGGGGCGGGGGGGGGGGGGGGGGGGGGGGGGGGGGGGGGGGGGGGGGGGGGGGGGGGGGGGGGGGGGGGCGGGGGGGGGGGGGGGGGGGGGGGGGGGGGGGGGGGGGGGGGGGGGGGGGGGGGGGGGGGGGGGGGGGGGGGGGGGGGGGGGCGGGGGGGGGGGGGGGGGGGGGGGGGGGGGGGGGGGGGGGGGGGGGGGGGGGGGGGGGGGGGGGCGGGGGGGGGGGGGGGGGGGGGGGGGGGGGGGGGGGGGGGGGGGGGGGGGGGGGGGGGGGCGGGGGGGGGGGGGGGGGGGGGGGGGGGGGGGGGGGGGGGGGGGGGGGGGGGGGGGGGGGGGGGGGCGGGGGGGGGGGGGGGGGGGGGGGGGGGGGGGGGGGGGGGGGGGGGGGGGGGGGGGGGGGGGGGGGGGGGGGGGGGGGGGGGGGGGGGGGGCGGGGGGGGGGGGGGGGGGGGGGGGGGGGGGGGGGGGGGGGCGGGGGGGGGGGGGGGGGGGGGGGGGGGGGGGGGGGGGGGGGGGGGGGGGGGGGGGGGGGGGGGGGGGGGGGGGGGGGGGGGGGGGGGGGGGGGCGGGGGGGGGGGGGGGGGGGGGGGGGGGGGGGGGGGGGGGGGCGGGGGGGGGGGGGGGGGGGGGGGGGGGGGGGGGGGGGGGGGGGGGGGGGGGGGGGGCGGGGGGGGGGGGGGGGGGGGGGGGGGGGGGGGGGGGGGGGGGGGGGGGGGGGGGGGGGGGGGGGGGGGGGGGGGGGGGGGGGGGGGGGGGGGGGGGGGGGGGGGGGGGGGCGGGGGGGGGGGGGGGGGGGGGGGGGGGGGGGGGGGGGGGGGGGCGGGGGGGGGGGGGGGGGGGGGGGGGGGGGGGGGGGGGGGGGGGGGGGGGGGGGGGGGGGGGGGGGGGGGGGGGGGGGGGGGGGGGGGCGGGGGGGGGGGGGGGGGGGGGGGGGGGGGGGGGGGGGGGGGGGGGGGGGGGGGGGGGGGGGGGGGGGGGGGGGGGGGGGGGGGGGGGGGGGCGGGGGGGGGGGGGGGGGGGGGGGGGGGGGGGGGGGGGGGGGGGGGGGGGGGGGGGGGGCGGGGGGGGGGGGGGGGGGGGGGGGGGGGGGGGGGGGGGGGGGGGGGGGGGGGGGGGGGGGGGGGGGGCGGGGGGGGGGGGGGGGGGGGGGGGGGGGGGGGGGGGGGGGGGGGGGGGGGGGGGGGGGGGGGGGGGGGGGGGGGGGGGGGGGGGGGGCGGGGGGGGGGGGGGGGGGGGGGGGGGGGGGGGGGCGGGGGGGGGGGGGGGGGGGGGGGGGGGGGGGGGGGGGGGGGGGGGGGGGGGGGGGGGGGGGGGGGGGGGGGGGGGGGGGGGGGGGGGGGGGGGGGGGGGGGGGGGGGGGGGGGGGGGGGGGGGGGGCGGGGGGGGGGGGGGGGGGGGGGGGGGGGGGGGGGGGGGGGGGGGGGGGGGGGGGGGGGGGGGGGGGGGGGGGGGGGGGGGGGGGGGGGGGGGGGGGGGGGGGGGGGGGGGGGGGGGGGGGGGGGGGGGGGGGGGGGGGGGGGGGGGGGGGGGGGGGGGGGGGGGGGGGGGGGGGGGGGGGGGGGGGGGGGGGGGGGGGGGGGGGGGGGGGGGGGGGGGGGGGGGGGGGGGGGGGGGGCGGGGGGGGGGGGGGGGGGGGGGGGGGGGGGGGGGGGGGGGGGGGGGGGGGGGGGGGGGGGGGGGGGGGGGGGGGGGGGGGGGGGGGGGGGGGGGGGGGGGGGGGGGGGGGGGGGGGGGGGGGGGGGGGGGGGGGGGGGCGGGGGGGGGGGGGGGGGGGGGGGGGGGGGGGGGGGGGGGGGCGGGGGGGGGGGGGGGGGGGGGGGGGGGGGGGGGGGGGGGGGGGGGGGGGGGGGGGGGGGGGGGGGGGGGGGGGGGGGGGGGGGGGGGGGGGGGGGGGCGGGGGGGGGGGGGGGGGGGGGGGGGGGGGGGGGGGGGGGGGGGGGGGGGGGGGGGGGGGGGGGGGGGGCGGGGGGGGGGGGGGGGGGGGGGGGGGGGGGGGGGGGGGGGGGGGGGGGGGGGGGGGGGGGGGGGGGGGGGGGGGGGGGGGGGGGGGGGGGGGGGGGGGGGGGGGGGGGGGGGGGGGGGGGGGGGGGGGGGGGGGGGGGGGGGGGGGGGGGGGGGGGGGGGGGGGGGGGGGGGGGGGGGGGGGGGGGGGGGGGGGGGGGGGGGGGGGGGGGGGGGGGGGGGGGGGGGGGGGGGGGGGGGGGGGGGGGGGGGGGGGGGGGGGGGGGGGGGGGGGGGGGGCGGGGGGGGGGGGGGGGGGGGGGGGGGGGGGGGGGGGGGGGGGGGGGGGGGGGGGGGGGGGGGGGGGGGGGGGGGGGGGGGGGGGGGGGGGGGGGGGGGGGGGGGGGGGGGGGTTGGGGGGGGGGGGGGGGGGGGGGGGGGGGGGGGGGGGGGGGGGGGGGGGGGGGGGGGGGGGGGCGGGGGGGGCCGGGCCGGGGGGGGTGAGGGGGGGGGGCGGGGGGGGGCGGGGGGGGGGGGGGGGGGGGGGGGGGGCGGGGGGGGGGGGGGGGGGCCGGGGGGGGGGGGGGGGGGGGGGGGGGGGCGGGCCGGGGGGGGGGGCCCGGGGCTGGGGGGGGGGGGGGGGGGGGGGGGGGGGGGGGGGGGGGGGGGGGGGGGGGGGGGGGGGGGGGGGGGGGGGCGGGGGGGGGGGGGGGGGGGGGGGCCTGGGGGGGGGGGGCGGGGGGGGGGGGGGGGGGGGGGGGCGGGGGGGGGGTGGGGGCGGGGGGGGGGGGGGGGGGGGGGGGGGGGGGGGGGCGGGGGGGGGGGGGGGGGGGGGGGGGGGAGGGGGGGGGGGGCCCTTGGGGGAGGTGAGGGGGGGGGGGGGGGGGGGCCTGGGGGGGGGGGGGGGGGGGGGGTGGGGGGCCTGGGGGGGGGGGGGGGGGCCTGGGGGGGGGGGGGGGCCCTTTGGGGGGGGGTGGGGGGGGGGGGGAGGGGGGGGGGGGGTGGGGGGGGGGGGGGGGGGGCCGGGGGGCCTTGAGGGGGGGGGGGGGGGGGGGGGGGGGGGGGCCGGGGCGGGGGGGGGGGGGGGGGGGGGGGGGGGGGGGGGGCGGGGGGGGGGGGGGGGGGGGGGGGGGGGGGGGGGGGGGGGGCCGGGGGGGGGGGGGGGCCGCCCGGGGGGGGGGGGGGGGGGGGGGGGGGGGGGGGGGGGGGGGGGGGGGCGGGGGGCGGGGGCCCGGGGGGGGGGCGGGCGGGGGGCGGGGGGGGGGGGGGCCTCGGGGGCGGGGGGGGGGGGGGGGGGGGGGCGTTTTTAGCCCTTTAGCGTACATTTTGGCACCGGTTATTTTAACACGCATTTTGGTGTGGTTTGTAATGCACATTTTGGCTCTTTTTTTAGCATGTAGTTTGACACTTTTTAAACGTGCATTTTCATTTGCTTTTTAATGCGGATTTTGGCAAACAGCACATTTGCTAGCCACTTTTGGGGTGCCATTAACAATTAATGGCACTGCAAGCATATCATGCATTTTGCATGTGTTTCCGGAATGCACACAAAAAGGCAAGTAAAAAATGAGCCAAAATACATGTTAACCGCTTAAGGACCGCCCCACGCCGATATACGTCGGCAGAATGGCACGGCTGGGCACAACCACGTACCTGTACGTGGCCCTTTAAGAGCCCAGCCGTGGGTCACTCTCCCCATGCTTCCTAGTGACGCTGTCACTGATCGGCTGTTCCCTGTCATCGGGAAAGCCGATCAGTGATGTCAGACGCAAAGCCACGCCCCCTACAGTAAAAAAAACACACACACACTTAACCCCTTCCCGCCCCCTAGTGGTTAACTCCTTCACTGCCAGTGTCATTTACACAGGAATCAGTGCATTTAAATAGCACTGATTGCTGTATAAATGACAATGGTCCCAAAAATGTGTCAAAAATGTCCGATGTGTCCACCATAATGTCACAGTCACAATAAAAATCGCTGATCGCCGCCATTACTAGTAAAAAATAAAATATTAATAAAAATGCTATAAAACGATCCCCAATTTTGTAAACGGTATAACATTTGCGCAAACCAATCAATAATCGCTAATTGCGATTTTTTTTTTTACCAAAAATATGTAGAAGAATACGTATTGGCCTAAACTGAGGAAAAAAAAGTTTTTTTATATATTTTTTGGGGATATTTATTATAGAAAGGTGAAAAGTGCAGCGCTTAAATAGTCAGAAACGTCCCTTGTTTTCACAACTAGCCACACAGGAAGGCAGAAGCCTGTGGGCCACCATGTGCAACAGGAATTTATCTGGTAAGTAACACCGTATGTGAACGTGCCAGTGGAACTGTTCCACTAGTATATATAAACGAAATCCCGAAGGATGATGTCGCTATAAAAACTGGTGCAAAGTAAAAAGTGTCGAACAAAACAGTAAAGTAATCTCTAGAACCCAAGTGGTCAAAAGATTGTGGATATAATAATATTTATTATAGCAAAAAGTAAATAATTTTGCATTTTTTTCAAAATTGGCGCTCTATTTTTGTTTATAGCGCAAAAAATAAAAACTGCAGAGGTGATCAAATACCACCAAAAGAAAGCTTTATTTGTGGGAAAAAAAGGATGCCAATTTTGTTTGGGAGCCACGTCGCACGACCGCGCAATTGTCAGTTAAAGTGACGCAGTGCCGAATCGCAAAAACGCTGCAAATTGGTCCGGGGCTTAAGTGGTTAAAAAAAGCACCAAAATGTGTTTTAAAAAACAAACCAAAATGTGTGTTGAAAAAAGCAGCAAAAAGTGCATTAAAAACTGTTTTAAAATGTGCACAGGAAAAGGCCCAAAAAAGCCAAAATTAACATTTTTGTTGGGCATGGAGCATTGCGCATTTTGGCACATTGGTAGTGTATTTGTCAAGTGACAAAATACATGTCTGCTAACTGCATTTGGGCTGCCATTAACAACGAATGTCACCCAAAAGCGCATTGCGTATTTTGACAGAATTTTACAGCAATTTTGCAATTTGGAATTGTGGCAAGAGTTGCGCAATTCTGCATTGCTCAGATGTGAATGGGTCCTAATAGAAAATACATTATAACTATACTGTGTGTGTGTACTGAGATATATATATATATATACACACACATATAGTTATTATTTATATCAATCCTTAAGCTTGCTATTGTTGATATTAGGATGAAAGAAGCCTCCTTCCTCACATCACAGCAACTTTATTCTGAGCGGGAGAATCTGTAATAATTTACAGAGATGGCCAGTGAGATGATCAGATCTCACCTTCATAAACTTGTCATCTGTGTAAAAGTGAATGACAGAAGGGTGTTTCCTGTGATGAGAAGTGAAGAACATGTTCTCGACTCCTCATGTAAGCTTCATAAACTGAATCTCGGCTCTTCTCTGTTTGATAAAAGTACACCTATGTCTGTATGGGGGAATAGAATTTCAGTTAGAGAGCTGGAGGAAGTGTCAATGGACTATGAGTGTGGTGGTCACTGTAGAACGATCACATAGACACAATATTACAATGTTTCTCCGAATGTTCATGTTCTCAAGTGGGCACATATCTAACACTTCTACAAACGAAGTAATGCTCCATACAGATTTATTGTATAGTGCATCCCCTAAGGCTTAATGTACACGGGACATTTTTACAACCACTCCTGAATGATTTAACTTGACAGATAGTAACCCATGTTTAAAAATGTCAGTTTTGCCGCGTTTAGCAGTCACCCCAGACTGTTGCACTCTTCTTCTCCCTGGAGATCTCCTGGACATGCTCATTGGCTCCTGCTGTCCTCATACCTGCTCCCATGCATCCAGGAAGGATTCCTCTGGTGTCCTCGGGTCCCTCCAGCACCAGACCCGAGGACACCCCCTTCCCCTAGACTAGGGAGCTACCCTCAAGGGTCTCCAAAAGCCTCTTTAACACTCCAAACCCTCCTGCCCCTACTGGGCTTAATCTGAGTACTTAAAGCGGAGCGCCACCCGTTTTTAAACCCTATAAAAAAAAAGTACTCACCTTCCTCGATCCGAAACGGCAGGTTTTTTTTTTTTTTTAACTTACCTTTAGCTGTTCTTCTTCTTGACATCCATCGCTTCCTGGTTCTTGGTCCCTCGGATATGGGCGGGGATATTACGGCTATTACGTAATATCCCCTAGCCCGCACTGTCTCCTGGGAGCTTGTGTCATAGCTCCCAGGAGTCAGTGCGGCTGCCTGGCCCGAGATCGCGCGAGACTTGCGGGACTTTTGATGCCGCCGCCGCCGTTGTGAGCTGCTGACGGCGCATGCGCGGGATTAGAATGAATGGACGTCAGTGAAATCCAGGAAGAGATTTCACTCGCCCACAGCCAAGATGGAGAACCGCAACAGGTTCTTTCTAAAGTCACATTTTACCAGAAAAAACGAAAGGCACTACTCCTGCAACCCGGACTGGTGAGTAATTAAATGCCAAAATATACTGTTTATTAAGGGCTTTTAAAAAAAAAAATGTTAGGGGCAGTGGAGCCCCGCTTTAAGAGGTGGCCTGATTCAGTGAGTGTCCCCCAGCCAGAGGCATGGTGTGACAGTAATAACCAATGGTATGGTGAGTGTGTGCACAGGGTGCACCTTGTTAGGCACAATCTTTGTGCAAGTGTGAAAATGGAGAAGAGTACTTATAGGGCTGTGGACTGAGAGTATGGCCGATGTTAGCTCTGAGCGAGCTCTGATACAGGCGGTCCCTGTAGATGATTCAGTCAAGTTCTTAGACCCACCTACATAAATCACTGAGCTAAGGGCAGATGTATTCCAGGAAGTAAATGCTACATGAATCATCTGCCCTTACCCGACATGGATATGGCCAAAAATGCTGGGGGGTCCAAGCGATTTCTCAACAAAATAAAGCATAGAGACATGGGTGTAAGAAATGGTTAAGTGTGGCGCTGTGAAAACTTTGTATCTGATCAATAGCTACAAGGAAGAATGCAATCTTCATTATATTGCTATCACCCAGATTTTAGTGAATAATCACCATCTGTAAAGGATAGTGAGAAAAAGTGAGTACAAACAATCCACATCAGAACTGTTTGTACAGGAAAAATATATATAAATGTTGTTAGAAATAAAAGTGAGCAACCAACATAAATCTATGTGAATTGCATAAGTGGACTGATTATGGTATGAAGATAAGGAAGTGTTGCTATATATAGTGAAAACACTAGGTTACCTGTCTCTGAAAAACAGGAAATCATATAATGCAATACAGTTCCTTTGTATAACCACCTATAATCGGAATTACAGTATATATGAACTGAATATAATCATAATCCACAAACAATAACGTTCATGAAAATAAGTGAACACAATAAAAACATATATATAAGGTGAACCCAAAAAAGTGCTATATTAACACGTGTTAGGGTGATTTGTATATATAGATACAGGTGTCACAAGTGAAAAATCACATTAGCAATATTAAATCAATATTGTGATATTTCTCAAAATTTAAATAATGTTCATCAACGTATCATCCTCATGTGTTTTGGACGGCGTCAAGAACTTTGAGGCGTAGAAGTAAGGTTGGGTACTCTTACCGTCAAAGATGGACCCACTGACCTTTGGTGAGGGGTCAAACAGAGCTTGGATATGCCGATGGATGGCGACGGCAGGGTGGTAAACCGGAATCAGGAGCTTGAAAGGACACTGCTGGGCCGGTCCATGGTGTGTACTCACCGGATCTCGGGTAACGGTATAAGGACTGCACTCAGAATAACTGTGCAGGAACTCGATGGTTGGCCCCAAGGCAGCTCAATAGGTAAAAATCATGGAAAAGAGATAAAACAAAAAGCCTCCTCATAGGGTGAATCAATCCGATACCGGAATGGATTTATTTATAAAATTCTTGTTTGTCAGAAAGAACGATCAGTAAAAACACAGACAAATCAAGAAGTAAAAAAAGCAGCAAACGCAGTGGTAGTGGGTATAGCGTATCCGCCCTACGCGTTTCGTCTTAACAGACTTCTACAGGGGCATATGCTAGTAGACCACCTCTGCGTTATATATATACCACTATACTAACACATAAAGGCTAACACCTGAGCTTTTGGGGGGAGTCACACTTCCGGTTGTATACTCCCATGGATCAGGGACCTATCCAATTGGTTACACACAGCCAATAGAAGTAGCGACTTACCCAATTGGGAGGGTCTGGTGTGACCATGCAAGATTGTATTGGACTGTCCAAGTGTCGAACTGGATAATTTTAAGATCATAGGCTGTTATAGACAATATGATCATGGACCGCCCTGAACGGCGTGTGTATCCGAGGGGTGGACGTTTGGGCGCGAAAATCCCATGCTTGTTTAGGCGCGAAAAAACGGGAAATGCGTCATTCAAATGGGAGGGCGCCAGAATCCCATGCTGGTTTAGGCGTGAACAACAACAGGAAGTGCGTCACTCAAATGAGAGGACGCAGCGTCACATGTAAACAAGTAGCGTGTGGTAAATGGAGACATGACCGCCAGACAACGCACACGCTGTGCGGCGCATGCGCAAACCGCAGAGCGTGATGACGTTATCCCGCAGCCAATCAACGGCCGCGCTATAGACAGAAGCGAGCCCGTCCCCATCAACAAGCGATAAAACCGGACGTGGTGGTCCTTACTAGTAGCGCCCACGTGATATAAATAAACTTAGTCACGCAGCACAAGAGGCTTATGACCCCGATCGTACTGTATAACAAGAAGGCACTTACAAATCTCGTATTAATAATTGGATAATATTCTGACGGGAATCTGAAAATTCAAACCAGTAATCCAATTATACTAAGGGTAAACAAAAACAAAAATTATTTTTAAGGACTATATGGAAAAGAATGGTTTGGAAACCGGAGTCTGACTATCACCAATCACTCGACTAGTAACATTGTCATAAGTGTAGATAATAGTAGAACCATATACTAGTGGTATCCATAAACATATTATGAAAAGATATTATCAGTTATTCATCATAATATTAATTATTCAATATAGTAGTAAGCAGAAAATGGAAACAGAACGTAATAATCAACAAAAATAAGGAGAAAAATTATATGTTGGAAATGAAGTAGTCATATGTTATAAACTACTATACACTGGCAGTATCTTGGCCAATCGTAACTTATATGGCAACGAGCAAATGTGTAGTCACACAGTGCCCATAATGATATTCGCAGAAAACGGCAGGTACATATCATGTTAGCACCCACAAAGGATTAGTTCTTAAGCAATTGTTTGATGAACACTAGTTAATGAAAAATCATTTATCATACGGGTAGTTAATCCTCAAAGTATTTACAAGGAGGAAAAACAAAGACACGATAGTAGAGATGTTAAAATGGCTATGAAAAACATCCATATAGATGTAATTTATATAACATTATACATTCATGGCATTACAGGATACATTCAATTACTACTAGATAAGCTGATATTGATCATTAAACCAATTATCATATATGTAGGTCTATGAGTTTAAATGAATGTGTAGAAAATGGAATGTTCATAATGAAATGAATGGAAGGGAAGAGGTATCCTCACAAAAGTGTCATGGGAGGGTGTCATGAAATGGTGGGGATAAAAGAAAGAACCGAAAAAATAGGGTATATCAGGAACGATTAATAAACGAATTGATGTCCCACTCTACATTCATCCCATGTGGAAAGTAGCATTTGATCTGGTGTATCCAAAATGTTTCAAGTTTAGATACTCCCCTAATTTTAGATTCACCCCTCCAGTGGGCTGTAAATTTGTCTATAATCTGAAATTTTGAGCCCGCTGGGTTCCTATTATGACAGGACAAATAGTGTTTCGGTACGCTGTGATTGGTGCGTCCTGCCCTTATCGCAGCAATATGTTCATTTACCCTGATGGCAAAGGTCCTAATAGTACGTCCAATGTACTGCTTCCCGCACGGACAAGTGATAAGGTACACAATGTATTTCGTGTGGCAGGTCGTGAAGCAATTCATTTCGTAAGTCTTACCCGTCACATTAGACTTGAAAGAGTCGCATTTTTTGCGACATATGTTGTTTAGACACACGCTGCATTTGCGACATGGATAGAACCCCTTCATATTATGGAAAAATGTAGGTGGGCAAGGAGGGTCAATGGTGTTAGGGGCGATCTTGCCCCTAAGAGACATGGCACCTCTATATATCACGCCTGCTCTTTCAGGTAGTAAGGGTCCTAATACTTGATCATTTTTAAGAATCTTCCAATGTTTTACCATAATTTCTTTAATTTGTCTATGTTGGACTGAAAAATTGGTCATGAAAGACCATTTATGTTTATTTTCCTTGTTTTTTGGGGGATTATCTACTAGTAAGGTCTCACGGTCGATCATGGATACTTTCTGTATTTCATCATCAATCTGAGCTGCTATATATCCCTTATCTAAAAATCTCTTTTTCAGAATATCCGCTTGATGAAAAAAGTCAGGAAGAAAAGAACAATTGCGCCTGATGCGCATAAACTGGCTACGTGGTACTGATTTCAACCATGAGGCATGGTGGCAACTATCGACCGGAATATAGCCATTCCGGTCTGTAGTTTTAAAAAACGTTTTGGTGGAAATACGACCCTGGTTAGCACTAATTTCCAAGTCTAAGAAATGAATCGTAGAAGCACTGGCTTCATATGAAAGCTCAATGCCAATGTCATTGTTGTTTAACGTCGACATGAAATCATCTAATGACTCCCTAGTTCCTTTCCATAGGAGGAGGATGTCGTCGATGTATCTGGACCAAAACACAAGCTGTGGAGGGTCCAGAACATGGACGACATCCTCCTCCCATTTGCCCATAAAAATATTGGCAAGACTGGGGGCGAACTTGGCGCCCATGGCGACACCCTTAGTTTGTAAAAAATAGTTACCATCGTACCAAAAATAATTGTGTTTGGTTGCATAATGTAGTAGGTCCATTATGAATCTCTTTTGGGTAAGAGAAATGGACCTATTACGACCCAGGAAGGTGTCAACGGCTTTAAGCCCTAAGTCGTGGGGAATACATGTATATAAAGAAGTAACGTCAGCCGTCACCATCAGAAGATCATTACTATAAGTGACTTTTTGTAATTTTGAGATGGTGTCCCTAGTATCCTTCAAATACGAGGGAAGAGTCTTAACAAGGGGCTGAAGGTAAAAGTCTATGTATTTACCGATCCTCGAAGTGATCGAATCGATACCACTTATGATTGGCCTACCGGGAGGATTGGTGACATTTTTGTGTACTTTAGGTAAATAGTACATGATTGGTATTCGTGGCGCCACGGGTATGAGATAACTCTTTTCCTTTTTGTCCAAAATCCCCAGTTGAGCCCCGGTATCAACGAGGTCGACAAGGGTTTTTTTGTAATCAGATGTTGGATTTTTTGTTAAGGGGGAGTAAGTGTCGGAATCACTCAGAATTCTCATCATTTCTGTATGATAGGCCGTTCTGTCTAATACGACAATCCCTCCCCCCTTATCGGCAGGGCGGATAATCAAATCTTTCCGTTCGCATAAGGATTTTAATCCTACCTTAATATCTGGGTTGTTATGTATTCTTTTATTTGGAAGATTCTCTAGATCATTTAGCACCAGGTCTCTAAAGACCTTAATGGAAGGTGCTACTGAACATGGTGGATTGAAAAGAGAAGGGTTTGCTAAACCTGAATGTACAGTGTTCGAGGAAAAATGTGGGGCAGAATTATTCCTAGGATTCGAGAGTATGTAGCGTTGTATATTCAATTTTCGCACGTATTTTTGAACATCAATAAAAGTCTGAAATTTATTGAGTTTTTTTGGAGGAACAAACTTAAGACCTTTGGCAAGGACTGACTGTTCCGCCTCTGATAGTGCTACATTACTTAAATTGAAAATTCCGCTATTGGCTATACTCGTTTCCTTTTTCCTGGAGCCCCGCCCCCCTCTGCAACCCCGCTTTGTTCTTGTTTTCTGTTGTGGTTTTCCAACTCCCTGGGAAAACCCTGTGAGTTGGTGGGTCTCGGTAAGGTTTGATTATAATTATATGGTGACCTATTCATTTGGCCATATTCCCTGTCATGATAGGAGTAGTGAGAGTTATAGTCTTCTCTAGGTGCTTGTCCTCTAAGGGGAGAAAACCTATTATGAGTATATATTGGAGTCCTAGAACTAGGTGGATTGTGGTAATCATTGTAGTATGAATTATCACGCCTTGGAGAATAATCATGACTTGGATATTCGTAGTGGGGTCCCGGGTCTTTTTTACCCCTGCCTCTTCCCTTATTACCTCTTCCTCTATTGTTTCCATTTTGTGGTGGGCCATGCCGAGGTGTTGTCGAATAAGTAGCATTGGATTGGGACTGTCTGTTCTCATAGCTATTACGTTCTCCCCTATTTTGTGTATGTAGAGTCTCTTTTTCTTAAAAGAGACTCTACATACACAAAATAGGGGAGAACGTAATAGCTATGAGAACAGACAGTCCCAATCCAATGCTACTTATTCGACAACACCTCGGCATGGCCCACCACAAAATGGAAACAATAGAGGAAGAGGTAATAAGGGAAGAGGCAGGGGTAAAAAAGACCCGGGACCCCACTACGAATATCCAAGTCATGATTATTCTCCAAGGCGTGATAATTCATACTACAATGATTACCACAATCCACCTAGTTCTAGGACTCCAATATATACTCATAATAGGTTTTCTCCCCTTAGAGGACAAGCACCTAGAGAAGACTATAACTCTCACTACTCCTATCATGACAGGGAATATGGCCAAATGAATAGGTCACCATATAATTATAATCAAACCTTACCGAGACCCACCAACTCACAGGGTTTTCCCAGGGAGTTGGAAAACCACAACAGAAAACAAGAACAAAGCGGGGTTGCAGAGGGGGGCGGGGCTCCAGGAAAAAGGAAACGAGTATAGCCAATAGCGGAATTTTCAATTTAAGTAATGTAGCACTATCAGAGGCGGAACAGTCAGTCCTTGCCAAATGTCTTAAGTTTGTTCCTCCAAAAAAACTCAATAAATTTCAGACTTTTATTGATGTTCAAAAATACGTGCGAAAATTGAATATACAACGCTACATACTCTCGAATCCTAGGAATAATTCTGCCCCACATTTTTCCTCGAACACTGTACATTCAGGTTTAGCAAACCCTTCTCTTTTCAATCCACCATGTTCAGTAGCACCTTCCATTAAGGTCTTTAGAGACCTGGTGCTAAATGATCTAGAGAATCTTCCAAATAAAAGAATACATAACAACCCAGATATTAAGGTAGGATTAAAATCCTTATGCGAACGGAAAGATTTGATTATCCGCCCTGCCGATAAGGGGGGAGGGATTGTCGTATTAGACAGAACGGCCTATCATACAGAAATGATGAGAATTCTGAGTGATTCCGACACTTACTCCCCCTTAACAAAAAATCCAACATCTGATTACAAAAAAACCCTTGTCGACCTCGTTGATACCGGGGCTCAACTGGGGATTTTGGACAAAAAGGAAAAGAGTTATCTCATACCCGTGGCGCCACGAATACCAATCATGTACTATTTACCTAAAGTACACAAAAATGTCACCAATCCTCCCGGTAGGCCAATCATAAGTGGTATCGATTCGATCACTTCGAGGATCGGTAAATACATAGACTTTTACCTTCAGCCCCTTGTTAAGACTCTTCCCTCGTATTTGAAGGATACTAGGGACACCATCTCAAAATTACAAAAAGTCACTTATAGTAATGATCTTCTGATGGTGACGGCTGACGTTACTTCTTTATATACATGTATTCCCCACGACTTAGGGCTTAAAGCCGTTGACACCTTCCTGGGTCGTAATAGGTCCATTTCTCTTACCCAAAAGAGATTCATAATGGACCTACTACATTATGCAACCAAACACAATTATTTTTGGTACGATGGTAACTATTTTTTACAAACTAAGGGTGTCGCCATGGGCGCCAAGTTCGCCCCCAGTCTTGCCAATATTTTTATGGGCAAATGGGAGGAGGATGTCGTCCATGTTCTGGACCCTCCACAGCTTGTGTTTTGGTCCAGATACATCGACGACATCCTCCTCCTATGGAAAGGAACTAGGGAGTCATTAGATGATTTCATGTCGACGTTAAACAACAATGACATTGGCATTGAGCTTTCATATGAAGCCAGTGCTTCTACGATTCATTTCTTAGACTTGGAAATTAGTGCTAACCAGGGTCGTATTTCCACCAAAACGTTTTTTAAAACTACAGACCGGAATGGCTATATTCCGGTCGATAGTTGCCACCATGCCTCATGGTTGAAATCAGTACCACGTAGCCAGTTTATGCGCATCAGGCGCAATTGTTCTTTTCTTCCTGACTTTTTTCATCAAGCGGATATTCTGAAAAAGAGATTTTTAGATAAGGGATATATAGCAGCTCAGATTGATGATGAAATACAGAAAGTATCCATGATCGACCGTGAGACCTTACTAGTAGATAATCCCCCAAAAAACAAGGAAAATAAACATAAATGGTCTTTCATGACCAATTTTTCAGTCCAACATAGACAAATTAAAGAAATTATGGTAAAACATTGGAAGATTCTTAAAAATGATCAAGTATTAGGACCCTTACTACCTGAAAGAGCAGGCGTGATATATAGAGGTGCCATGTCTCTTAGGGGCAAGATCGCCCCTAACACCATTGACCCTCCTTGCCCACCTACATTTTTCCATAATATGAAGGGGTTCTATCCATGTCGCAAATGCAGCGTGTGTCTAAACAACATATGTCGCAAAAAATGCGACTCTTTCAAGTCTAATGTGACGGGTAAGACTTACGAAATGAATTGCTTCACGACCTGCCACACGAAATACATTGTGTACCTTATCACTTGTCCGTGCGGGAAGCAGTACATTGGACGTACTATTAGGACCTTTGCCATCAGGGTAAATGAACATATTGCTGCGATAAGGGCAGGACGCACCAATCACAGCGTACCGAAACACTATTTGTCCTGTCATAATAGGAACCCAGCGGGCTCAAAATTTCAGATTATAGACAAATTTACAGCCCACTGGAGGGGTGAATCTAAAATTAGGGGAGTATCTAAACTTGAAACATTTTGGATACACCAGATCAAATGCTACTTTCCACATGGGATGAATGTAGAGTGGGACATCAATTCGTTTATTAATCGTTCCTGATATACCCTATTTTTTCGGTTCTTTCTTTTATCCCCACCATTTCATGACACCCTCCCATGACACTTTTGTGAGGATACCTCTTCCCTTCCATTCATTTCATTATGAACATTCCATTTTCTACACATTCATTTAAACTCATAGACCTACATATATGATAATTGGTTTAATGATCAATATCAGCTTATCTAGTAGTAATTGAATGTATCCTGTAATGCCATGAATGTATAATGTTATATAAATTACATCTATATGGATGTTTTTCATAGCCATTTTAACATCTCTACTATCGTGTCTTTGTTTTTCCTCCTTGTAAATACTTTGAGGATTAACTACCCGTATGATAAATGATTTTTCATTAACTAGTGTTCATCAAACAATTGCTTAAGAACTAATCCTTTGTGGGTGCTAACATGATATGTACCTGCCGTTTTCTGCGAATATCATTATGGGCACTGTGTGACTACACATTTGCTCGTTGCCATATAAGTTACGATTGGCCAAGATACTGCCAGTGTATAGTAGTTTATAACATATGACTACTTCATTTCCAACATATAATTTTTCTCCTTATTTTTGTTGATTATTACGTTCTGTTTCCATTTTCTGCTTACTACTATATTGAATAATTAATATTATGATGAATAACTGATAATATCTTTTCATAATATGTTTATGGATACCACTAGTATATGGTTCTACTATTATCTACACTTATGACAATGTTACTAGTCGAGTGATTGGTGATAGTCAGACTCCGGTTTCCAAACCATTCTTTTCCATATAGTCCTTAAAAATAATTTTTGTTTTTGTTTACCCTTAGTATAATTGGATTACTGGTTTGAATTTTCAGATTCCCGTCAGAATATTATCCAATTATTAATACGAGATTTGTAAGTGCCTTCTTGTTATACAGTACGATCGGGGTCATAAGCCTCTTGTGCTGCGTGACTAAGTTTATTTATATCACGTGGGCGCTACTAGTAAGGACCACCACGTCCGGTTTTATCGCTTGTTGATGGGGACGGGCTCGCTTCTGTCTATAGCGCGGCCGTTGATTGGCTGCGGGATAACGTCATCACGCTCTGCGGTTTGCGCATGCGCCGCACAGCGTGTGCGTTGTCTGGCGGTCATGTCTCCATTTACCACACGCTACTTGTTTACATGTGACGCTGCGTCCTCTCATTTGAGTGACGCACTTCCTGTTGTTGTTCACGCCTAAACCAGCATGGGATTCTGGCGCCCTCCCATTTGAATGACGCATTTCCCGTTTTTTCGCGCCTAAACAAGCATGGGATTTTCGCGCCCAAACGTCCACCCCTCGGATACACACGCCGTTCAGGGCGGTCCATGATCATATTGTCTATAACAGCCTATGATCTTAAAATTATCCAGTTCGACACTTGGACAGTCCAATACAATCTTGCATGGTCACACCAGACCCTCCCAATTGGGTAAGTCGCTACTTCTATTGGCTGTGTGTAACCAATTGGATAGGTCCCTGATCCATGGGAGTATACAACCGGAAGTGTGACTCCCCCCAAAAGCTCAGGTGTTAGCCTTTATGTGTTAGTATAGTGGTATATATATAACGCAGAGGTGGTCTACTAGCATATGCCCCTGTAGAAGTCTGTTAAGACGAAACGCGTAGGGCGGATACGCTATACCCACTACCACTGCGTTTGCTGCTTTTTTTACTTCTTGATTTGTCTGTGTTTTTACTGATCGTTCTTTCTGACAAACAAGAATTTTATAAATAAATCCATTCCGGTATCGGATTGATTCACCCTATGAGGAGGCTTTTTGTTTTATCTCTTTTCCATGATTTTTACCTATTGAGCTGCCTTGGGGCCAACCATCGAGTTCCTGCACAGTTATTCTGAGTGCAGTCCTTATACCGTTACCCGAGATCCGGTGAGTACACACCATGGACCGGCCCAGCAGTGTCCTTTCAAGCTCCTGATTCCGGTTTACCACCCTGCCGTCGCCATCCATCGGCATATCCAAGCTCTGTTTGACCCCTCACCAAAGGTCAGTGGGTCCATCTTTGACGGTAAGAGTACCCAACCTTACTTCTACGCCTCAAAGTTCTTGACGCCGTCCAAAACACATGAGGATGATACGTTGATGAACATTATTTAAATTTTGAGAAATATCACAATATTGATTTAATATTGCTAATGTGATTTTTCACTTGTGACACCTGTATCTATATATACAAATCACCCTAACACGTGTTAATATAGCACTTTTTTGGGTTCACCTTATATATATGTTTTTATTGTGTTCACTTATTTTCATGAACGTTATTGTTTGTGGATTATGATTATATTCAGTTCATATATACTGTAATTCCGATTATAGGTGGTTATACAAAGGAACTGTATTGCATTATATGATTTCCTGTTTTTCAGAGACAGGTAACCTAGTGTTTTCACTATATATAGCAACACTTCCTTATCTTCATACCATAATCAGTCCACTTATGCAATTCACATAGATTTATGTTGGTTGCTCACTTTTATTTCTAACAACATTTATATATATTTTTCCTGTACAAACAGTTCTGATGTGGATTGTTTGTACTCACTTTTTCTCACTATCCTTTACAGATGGTGATTATTCACTAAAATCTGGGTGATAGCAATATAATGAAGATTGCATTCTTCCTTGTAGCTATTGATCAGATACAAAGTTTTCACAGCGCCACACTTAACCATTTCTTAGTTCCTTTCACAATCAGTCATATTGTTGTGTTGGCTGCTTCACCACCAGGGAAGCGCAGCTGCATCCATATATATATAGAGACATGGGTGGATGAGTGAGTTTGGTATGAATAGTAGAAATAAATTGATTTGGTTTGTGTGCTTGGATACAGTTTAGTTCCTCTTTAAGCCTGAATGAATGAAATGAAATACAGCTCTATCTGTTGTGACCAATCTAGGATTTCCCCCATAGATCATATCAAATCAGCGATTCTGCTGTTGGCAACACATCCCCAGTGACAAAACCAAAGAGGAAAGGGTAATATACCCTGCAAAGTCGATCCCCTGCCGGCCTTTAAAAAAAGGAGTATCATCACAAGTTAAAAATCTTTACTAAAACACCCAGGGGTCAAGTGCATGCAACTGCCTTGAGAAGGTACTCAAAAACCAGGATAAAGGTTGTGATCAGTGCTTGTATGTCTATGCCAGACTTGCCAAAGGGTAACAGATGGGGGACATTCATATTTATAAGGAGCATCACTGCACTATTTATTTAGAGACACTTCACAGCATGCAGAGAGCAGGCCATGGCTGCACCATAGAAATAGAAATGCCTATAATTTGGGCTTCAGCCTGGGGTGGAGCTACAGGCCATCATCAATGGAAAAATGCCATGGATCTCAACGGGACCAAGCTCTCAATTTCACCAACAACAGGATCACTCATGTGACATCACCAATAGGCTCGGTTCACACTGCATGCCGATGCGGCTTACAGCAGGGGTCCTGTGCGTCCTGGTTCATCGTTTCAGGTCCGATTTCAGCCCAAATTTTGGGCTGAATTCAGAGATGAAACAGACCAAAAAACGCACAGGACTCCTGTGCAAATTTGCACTGGAGCCGCATCGGAGATATGTGTACAAGTTTCATAGAGAGCCGGTCACAATCTGCTGCTATTGCGATTTGGATGCAGATCTCAATCCAATAGAGCACCTTTGGGATGTGGTGGAATGGGAGATTTGCATCATGGATGTGCAGCTGACAAATCTGCGGCAACTGCGTGATGCTATCATGTCAAAAAGGACCAAATCTCGAAGGAATGTTTACAACACCTTGTTGAATCTATGCCAAGAAGAATTAAAGCAGTTCTGAGGGCAGAAGGGGGTCCAACCCGGTACTAGAAAGGTGTACCCAATAAAGTGGCCAGTTAATGTATACTTTCCCTTTAAAAAGTTGTTTATCCAAAACCTTGCAGCTCACTGTTGACAGAGCGATTTATATTGTAAGCTCACAAACCTGCCATATGCATTTACTGCATTTTAATTAAAACCATCTGACAGGTGGAATAATCCCATTACAACAAGTGTTTGTGACAGCGCTGGGTGTGCTTGTAAATAATACATGAAGTACAGACTGTTCTAATCCTTATACACAGGGAAGTTTGTATGCCAAAGGTTTCTCATATAGTGATTTGGCACGAGATGCAAATGTAAGTACTTTAAAGTAGTTAAAAGTTTGCACAGTTATGTCCCAATGTTAGTATGGGACACATATGCAAACAAAGCACAATTATGAGACATACCAAGTCAAACTAAAATATGTATTGTCTATATTTTATCACTCCACCACAACAGGTGAAACCTATCAGTGAACTAATGCTTATAAGCACGCACTGCGGCTGTGGAAAAGTCAGAAGTTTTGCTCAATTCTTCTGAGTTCTGTGTAATACATCACAGCCAGAATCTGAGGATTCCCTCACAGTGCTACTAATGCCCGTACGCACGATCAAAAAATCGTATGAAACGCTTTGGGAGCGATCGTACGATGATAGGAGCGTTAGTACAGAGCTTTCGAGAGACTCATCTGATAAGATCTGAACAAATTAATGTGGTGGGCAACAACATGGCAAATGAGGTTTAATGTTGAAAAATGGCCTGGGGGTCCTAGTAGATGATAGGCCTAGCAATGACATGCAATGCCAAGCTGCTGCTAACAAAGCAAGCAGAATATTTGCATGCATTAAAAAGGGGATCAACTCCAGAGATAAAATGATAATTCTCCCACTCTACAAGACTCTGGTCCTTCCGCACCTAAAGTATGCTGTCCAGTTCTGGGAACCAGTCCTCAGGAAGGATATACTGGAAATGGAGCGAGTACAAAGAAGGGCAACAAAGCTATATTAGGGCTCTTTCACACGGACGTGTCCGAGTACGGAGCCCGCTCTGCTCAGCAGGGGATCGCTCCGTCGATCCCCGCTGAGCAGGCAGATGACAGGTCTGTCTCTATTTTTTTCAGGACTCCAAGAAGCAAGGAGAGATGACCCGATCACCAGAAACAGCCAAAATAAGTAACTGTTTAGTGTATACCTATTGCATACATTGTCCATGCTCTTTTGCTATGGAGGGTACATAGCTTGTGCATGTGTATATTATATGCATTTTTTGTAATACTTTGTATGTCCTGTATTGTTTCCTAAAATTGTACATAGTTTGTAGGTACTGCATTCTTGCTTGCTAAAGCAAAGCATAATAATACACTACAGAGGTTTTAATGCTTCTTTGCTTTTACCGCAAAGTAACCCTAAAAGATAAAGCAAGACAAAGCAAAACAACATATACCTCAGGCAGATCGTAGCCACGGAATGTGATGTCCCGGGTCACAGTATGAGGAACACTCATGGGCACTATGTCTGCATATCTCTGGATTTCATAAATCACTGCTTCAGTGTAGGGCATCTTGCTGCGATCATCCATGCATGGACTTCTATCTCGACCAATCACACGGTCTATTTCCTCTTGAACTTTCTCTGGTGAGAAAATTGATTGCTGAAATTATAAACCATTCTTTGCAAATGTATCCCACGTGAGTATTGGAATAAAAGTCAGAGTATCTCTATAATATCCTCCACATAGGACAGGCCAGACACGTGGCTAAATGACTGGGCAGGGTTTGTGTGCACATTAATGTAAACTGACCAGGGTTAACTGAGCCTATGCTGGACAAAACCAAAAGTGTTAATTCACCTTTACATTAAAAATGAAAAGTTGAACTAACAGTGTACAGCCCCCCTGGTCACTGCTGTACTTACCTCCAGGGATGAAGAGCTGTCAGTGCCCATGCAGCCAGCTCAGCAGTCCAGGGATTTGAAATCCACAGTCTTCCTCCTCTTCTCTGTGCAGCGCTTCCAGGGTGTACCAGAGTGATTAGAATTGTTCAGCACCTGCACAGTGAATCGCTCTGAACCATCCTGGAAGGGCTGCACAGAAAAGAGGGAGAAGAGCTGGGATTTCAGATCCCCAGACCATTGGAGCAGCTTGGGCACTGACAGGGCAGCTTTCCTGGAGGTGCAATGCCTAGTACAGCCCCTAGGAGGGGCTATGATATTGGTTGTTCACACTGCCATTCTCATATGTTCTTGCAGATATCCAGCTACCACTGGAAGACTGTACCAGGAAGCTGACAAAAGAGACACTATGTGTAGTGTAACGGTATCAGCCACATGATCAGACCAGCGGTGATATGCAATTTCTACTTTACTAAACAATGAAGGTCAACAAAACTTTGCATAGGGGAAACAGGAACAAAAGAAATGAGAACAGTTTTACAAATAGTCACTAGATGGCTGTAGAGTTGCTGAGTTCAGTTCAACTTCTGAAAGAGAAAAGAAGATAATGTCTCACATGTCCACCTTATGAAGGAAGATTCTGGAAAGCTCATGGCTGGGTGCATCGATGGCTGGCACAGGCTTCACACAGGTTCTGGTGGATGAAGATAGGGCCACCCTACTGCATGGACAGCCTCTCCACATGGACTGTAGCAAATTTCTCTCCAGTGACTGGGGCTTAGATAGATGTTGAGTGCTCTTGTGCTCACTGCTGGGGGCCCACACATCAGACTTAATGGGGGAGAACCTAGCACCTGGTGACAGCTCACTTGCCCAATTAATGCTGTCCCATAAGGCAGGGTTTCTCTTAGCACAGGAAACAGAGAGGAGTCGGAATGTATATCCCCTGGGAGTGACCAAGAGCTCAGGGGATGCTGGGAACCCAGAGGATTGTGTGAGTTTGAATTAAAGGGACTTGCACCTGACTGTGGAAAAAGGAACACTCTGCCACATATGTAATAATAAACCTTCTTCCCCTCCTCAAGAAGTATGTATGATGTATGACTGTACGAATGATGCAGTATCCTACTATTTTTAGAATCCATAGTCAAGATGGCTGACCAATTCTTGAGTTACTTCAGCATCCAATAGGATTGCCGACCTCCCCAAGATGGCTGCCTGGAGCCCAAAGCAGGATGCAATTAGTCTAAAAAATAAGCTCCTACTAGCCTGAAGAAATGGCACAGTGCCATCTTCAGGCTGGAGGATATACTACAGCCTTCACCTGCCCACAAGTTTAAATTAGATAAATACCTTTTAAATGCGTAAAACAAAGGGTGTCCAAAGTCTTAGTTTCTTATTTAAGAAAAAGCAGTCAAAGCCAGAGTAGAAAAAGCCTGCCTCCTACCAGCAAACTGCAGAGAAGAATTCTAGCTCTCTGAGTAGAAGCAGTCGTTTCTTTGCAGATGTCTGGCACACCCACTCACCCATAGAACTTCAAGCAGCAAAATTCGTGATCCCTACTAATTGGAATGCTCTACCTATGACTTGGCAGGGGGGGGGGTCATACCTGGGAAGAGAGTCCACTGCTTCTATACAGGCCGAGGGTCATTCTCTGCAGCATGCCTATTTTAGTTATGCTGTGGCTGCATTCTAATGAAAAGGATCTGTAAGACGTTGCACATCATGGGGGCAATTCAATGAAGAATTGTGAAATTTTTCTGCCACTTTGTGCATATTTTAAAGTCGCCAGATTCCTAAAAGTTGTGCAACAGTTTTCTTACTAATGCGTACAACAAATTCAGTTCTTTTACATTCCGGCACTATGACTGTGACAAATTACATAGTTACAGTACATGGTTAGTCTGGTTGAAAAAAAGTCCATCTAGTTTAACAAATAAAAGAGAAAAAGAAATATCCTTAAAAAAAAAAAAAAAAAAAAACCCATACAGTTCTATATACACAATTCTATACCCACAGTTAATCCAGAGGAAGACAAAAACCCCAGCAAAGCATGATCCAATTTGCTCCAGCAGGGGAAAAAAATCTGATATTCCCTGGATCAACTTTACCCATAATTTCATAAATTCATTAAGAAATACCACCATATTGGTGATGAGAAAAGTGTAGGCATATAAGACCTTATTCGTGTGGGAACAATTGTACCCCAGACAAAATTCTGAGACCATTTTGCAACAGATTCATATACTCCTTACTGACATTTACATGAATCTTTACCAAATTGCTCTATTTGTTGCATGGTCAGGAGACAGATTTTAAAAGAATGTCTATGACAAGCTATGAATTTCAGGGCTTTTGTTTTGATGCACCTTCAAAGTATTTAGCTAATTTGTTTTGATGCACTTGTATTGTATTTAGCTAATTTAAACTAAAAGTTCAGTAGGGTTTTAAAAGAAATATATTCACACCTGCCTTGCTTTATGGCAAGAATTCTTTGCAATTGGTTTAGACTACAAAGAGCAATTTATAATGTTTGTTTAGATACCACAATTACGGTACAATTACCTCTGACTTCTGGGTGCTTCAGCATGATCAGAAAACCATATCTCAAGGTAGACCCAACTGTTTCTGTGCCAGCAAAGAACACATTCACTGTAGTTTTCAACATTGTCTCATAGTTGAAATGACTATTTGGGTTTTTCTTTTCCTAAAAAGAAAAAAAAAAGAGTTATTAGACCAAAAAAGTAACTATAGGCTTTTTTTTTTCTGTTTTTCATCAAATAGAGAAGAGTTAAAACTCCTGTGTTTTTGGTGCTGTCTACTGTATAGTGTGTAGAAATGAGCTTAGGCCTGTTTGGATGCTCTTCTGAACTCTCAAGACTGAGTCTACAAGGAAGCTGGCACCTGTAATGGACAGATCATCTTCAGTTGGGACATTCTCTGCCCTGCTGTCCACACGTATACATACCCCATGTATACAAGTGGGGTGGGGAATATTCCAAGCACAGATGATTGGGCATTTTGGGTAATGGCTTCCTGGAGGGCTCAGCCATGTAGGTCCAGAGGACTATGCAAACACCCCAGTTCATCACTTATAGTATGTCCCTTTGCAGAGATTTATGCTCGTGTCCTGTTTCAAAAACACAACAGGAAGTCAGAAGAAACCTCTCCAAAATGACTGGACATAACCTAGTTGTCACAAGGACATGTGTCCCTATTGGGAGACTTCCCCTCACCACTTGTTTCTGCCATGAGGACAAACAAAGTGCATGAATGTCTACAATGGGGACACAGACATCAATACCCCCCCCCCCCCCCAAAACCATGAAAATAGGTTTTAGCTTCAGATATACTTGAAGCATAATAATCATCTTGTTTAAATTTAAATATTAAGCACATGTCAGGACATGTTGATCCAGGGAATAACAGATTGCCTCTTGGGGGATGAGGAAGGATTTTTTTCCCCCTACTGGAGCAAATTGGTTGATGCTTTGCTGTTTTTTTTTTTTGCCTTCCTCTGGATCAGCTGTGGGTATAGGATTGTGTATATAGGATTGTGTGTTTTTTTTTTTTTTAGGATATATATATGTTTTCCCTTTTTATTTGTTGAACTAGAAGGACTTGTGTCTTTTTTTTCAACCAGACTATGTAACTGTACAGGGGTATATTCATCATTAGCCACAGTAATTTCATGCAGCATGATGCAAAACAGTTGCTTTTTCTTGCACAGTTATTGGCTCCACATTTTCTTTTGATCATCAGCAGAAGAGTTGTTTCATAAGCTTGTCCCTTTCCTGTCCATGGTCTCTATATTTGTATTCATCAGCGTGATGTCCTGTGCTGGTAATACATTAATAAATTTAGGAGCCAACGCCAGATATGTTGCAAAGCTGGTGTCTCTCACACCTAGCTGTCACCGACAGCTTCAGTTTCACTGAACAATTCACAGTGATTCCCAAATATGTGATCACTATGTCAAGCATGAACCAGTGATCACATGCAGGTTGAATGCTTCATTGACAAAGTAAACAAAGTTTAGACTGTGTCACTGCAGCCATAAGGCGATTGTCACAGTCAGGAGTCAGGCTTGGAGACCAGCAGCTATAGCAGTAGAGATGTCCCCACTGACCAGCAGGATAAGTACACAAGCAGGTCACCATAACAGATGACTCAGGCACACCCGAGGTGCAGGGTCTAAGCACTAACTGGAATTCACTGATGGTGGACATGGGTTTTGCTGCTTGCTAGTACCAGGTTGTGGTCCTCAGGATTGCCTCACCAGGAGGCGAGTAAGCTGGGGTCCAGTAGCAGATAAAGCAGGTAGGGATCAAGCAGAAGCTTAGTTAGTAAAAAAGCCAAAGGTATGTAACAAGTGGTTGCAGGTTACAATCAAGTGGAAGCGTAGTCGAGGAACAAGCCAAAAGTCAATAATGAGTGGTAGTGGAAAAAAGGACAGCTGCAAGTTTGCAAAGGAGCAAGGTTTCAGCTGGAGAGAGCACAATAATCTGGCAAACAGAAAGTGCAGAGACATGGCTTAAATCAGGAAGTTCATGGGAGGAGCAAAGAGTTCAAGTATAACCAGAAACAAGAGACAAGGCAAGAAAGTCCAAAGGATCAGACAGCAAGTTGTCCATCATCCCAGGTGGATCAGTAAGAAGAGCTATTGCCTGATGCAGCAGAGGTTGTGGGTTCAGATCTCAGTCCTGACAACAATGCTTATCTAAGCATGAAATACAGGCAACCTAAGTGATGTCAGAGTGGGCAGCCACTCTGATGCCACTTATGGTTGGCTGTATTCCATGCTGGCCCTGACAGCGTGGCTCTCCATCTTGGATCAGAGACACAGTGTTTCCCACTGCTGGTCGGCTGGACCTTCCATCTGCAGCCCTCTGTCTTTACTCCCAAGAGGCATCCCGCTGGATGTTATGGATTCATTGATATGCCTGTTTTTTACTTCCATCTTGTAAGTGTTTTTAACCCTTCCTTGTCATTATAGTTTTTTATTACTGCACTTAGAAGCACCTTCTTCCCTGCTTTGTTTTTCTTATAGAGTGTGCTTCCCTCTTTTGAAGTGCTGCTGTGGTGTATTAATCATATTTCAAGAGCCAGTTATGTACTGTTTGTTAAAGTCTCCTTGTTATCCAGAGCACCCTATTCTCCACACTCCTTGAACAATGCTTATCTGTTTAATACTGTAAATGTCAAATGCAATTAGAGTATTAAAAAATTACTAATAAAACACATTTTGTTTAATTTTTTTCAATTTGTCAGCCTATAATAAAAAATAGAGCTTGTTTTTTTTACTAGAGTACCAAGTAAAAGCCTTAGGGCTCATTTACACTTGCTTTGGCTTCTACACACATTAAGGGCTAGTTTACACTTGCTTCAAAACAAGGCTTTGGACAGGCTTTCGTTAAAGCTCTCTGAACACTAGTCTGTTTACATCTTGCTTTTGCTTTGCTTTGCATCGGCTTTGCTTTAAAAAATTATACCCCATGTATCTTTAGTTGTGCTTCAAAGCATCTTCAAAGCCTCCATAGAAGTCTATGACAAAGCTCGCTTGAAGCCCCACCAAAGCCTCATTGAAGCTCCACCAAAGCCTCATCGAAGCCCCACGAAGCTTCACCGAAGCCCCACCAAAGGCTCCTCGAAGCTCTATCGAATCTCCACCAAAGTCTCATCGAAGCACCAAGAAAAAGAAAGGTGTAAACAGGACTGTAAGCTAACCATTTCATTTAGTGACAGGAGCTTTGACAGGCACTGAGAGAGCTTTAACAAAGTGTATCCGAAGCCATGTTTTGAAGCTAGTGTAAACTAGCCCTCATACTGAATATCCTTAAATGTAAGTCGCTAGTGTTGTGTCTGCAATTCCCACCCCCCCCCCCCCCCTCACATTCACTCAACCATCCACAAAAGGCACAGCTGCAGGCAGTAATTTTTGGATCATCGAGTGGAAGGAGTGCAGGGACAGACACCAGCACTGATGTCCAATGGAGCTGCAGCACTAACCTCTGTGGTAAACTGGAAGTACTCTACAGTCAGAGCTATAATATCTGGGAGAACTAAAAGAAAACTTTTCAAACCGTTGGAAGCAAGCCAGCTTCTAAATGACTATAAAGTTAAAGAGCTATATTAAAAATAATATTGCCCAGATTTGAGCTTTACAAATGCTTGCTATACACATTTCATTGTGACATTGGCACCAGCTCTAGTTGAACAGATGACCCGTATAAACCTTTAGGACTCTTTTACAAGACATTCAGTAAGAACATTGTCTAGTAAACCAAACTAAAAGGACTAAATACACACCTGTTCTATCTTTATGAGAAAGCAGTCTATAAAATCACGTAGATTGTTTGGGTCAAGTGTCTCCTTGTTCATCCGAAGTCTCTTAGCCACAAAGAGTCCAAGCTTTACATAGTTTTTGTAAATCTTTTTGTGTGGGCCTGGAATATACCCCATGATTTTTGGAAACACGAAAAGTAGCTATAAGAAGAATGTAAGGATGAGTAAGAAGGGGCATAAAATATACATATTTTTTTTCTCTTCTATATGAAGGAACTGTTGATATGTCACATGGGATTGCTTTCCATAACAGTGATTAGAGGCACAGAAAGATGTGTTGCACTTATGAACCAATCAGATTTAATTTATGTTGTGGTAAAAAAAGGCAGCTATCAGCTTATTGGATAAAACTGTCACTCCATGTACAGCATTGCCAAAGAATTTTAAAAACTTAGTTAAAGACTAGCCGTTTTTAGCTGCCACAGCTGTTTTTGCTGTTTTTGCTTTTTTTTGCACACATGCTTAAAAAAATCATTTTAGGCCTGAAGATTACATAACCCCCCTAAACATTATATATTTTCTGAAAGCAGAGAATAAAATAGTGGTAGTTCCAATTTTTTATTTCACACAATATTACCGAAAAGGTTTAGGAAATGCAAAACTTCTGTAAAAATACACTAAAGTAAATCTTAAGGCACACAAACAAAACAAATTACCCATTTTTTTTTAGAAAGTATAAAAGATGAGGTTGCACCAAGTAAATAGATACTCAACATGTCAAACCTTAAATTTGCGTGTGCCCGTGAAATGGCAACATTCTTTAGTACCCTATATTTTCCATAGGCAACACTTTACAGGCCCCCCTATAGGTCATCAGTTTAGTGTTACGGAGAAGATCTCATGCTAGAAATAATGCTCTGACTGCGGAATGCAATATGTAACATGTGTATCGCAATCAGTGTTTTAATGCATAGGTGCCTGACCTGTGACTTTACGTTTGTATGTGAGTATATGGGGGGCGTCACGGGGGGGGGGGGGGGCTTTTGTGTGCTTGGGTTTAACTTTTTTACAAAAAGTTTTTTCAGATTGAAAGTGTATCCTTACAGGGTGACACTGTGCATACACAAGTAATAGTATGCCAATGTCCCTATACTGTTTAGAAGAGAAATTGAAAATAGGAAAATGGACTTTATAGGCACACACATAAGATTTGTAAAAATGTATTGAAGTTTTTAATTGGATAGATTTAAAATCATTGTATACAAACACATATTAAAAAAACATTATAATGTTAAATGACCCCGAAGACTCTAATAACACCTCCAAGATATATAGATATCTATTTAACCAAATTGGTGCAATAATGAGAGTAACCAATAGCAGCATCCAATGGAGATAAAGTGCGTGGTGTGGTCACAATATGAGGTCGCACAGAAAATTTGCTCTACATGTTGCACGCATAGATGAGCTTCTTCAGGAGCTTGCAGATCTAATAGATGTGTTGATAAACATTAACCACTTCAGCCCCGGACCAATTGGCAGCCAAAGGACCAGGCCCCTTTTTGCGATTCGGCACTGCGTCGCTTTAACTGACAACTGCACGGTCGTGCGACGTGGCTCCCAAACAAAATTGGCGTCCTTTTTTTTTTCCCACAAATAGAGCTTTCTTTTGGTGGTATTTGATCGCCCCTGCGGTTTTTATTTTTTGCGCTATAAACAAAAATAGAGCGACAATTTTGAAAAAAATGCAATATTTTTTACTTTTTGCTATAATAAATATCCCCAAAAAATATATAAAAAAAACTTTTTTTTCCTCAGTTTAGGCCGATACGTATTCTTCTACATATTTTTGGTAAAAAAAATCGCAATTAGCGATTATTGATTAGTTTGCGCAAAAGTTATAGCGTTTACAAAATAGGGGATAGTTTTATAGCATTTTTATTAATATTTTTTTTTTTATTAGTAATGGCGGCGATCAGCGATTTTTATTGTGACTGCGACATTTTGGCGGACACATCGGACATTTTTGACACATTTTTGGGACATTTGTCATTTATACAGCAATCAATGCTATTTAAATAGCACTGATTCCTATGTAAATGACAGTTGTAGTGAAGGGGTTAACCACTAGGGGGCGGGGAGGAGTCAGTGTGACGTGTTGTGTTTTTTTTTTACAGTAGGGGGGGGCGTGGCTGTACGTCTGACGTCATTGATCGGAGTTCCCGATGACAGGGAACCGCCGATCACTGACAGTCAGTGTAGGAAGCGCGGGGAGAGGTTTGTTTACACAAACCTCTCCCCGTTCTTCAGCTCCGTAACCCGATCGCGGGATACCAGCGGCGATCGGGTCCGCTGGTCCCGCGGCCGTGGTCACGGAGCTCCTGACCGGGTCGCGCGCGCGCCTCTGGCGCGCGCGCGCGCCCCCCGGGCAGGCAAATTAAAGGGGACGTACAGGTACATGCTTTTGCCTGCCCGTGCCATTCTGTTGACGTATATCTACATGAGGCGGTCGGGAAGCGGTTAAATAAGTATATCATAATAACCAGAAAAAAAAACAAAAACGGATGTAAACAGTGAAATAATCATTTTGATGAAATCAAGCAGAGTACAAAGCCCAAATCCAGTGACCACTAGGGGTCAGGAAGCAAAGCCCTCCCGTGGGGACACATCTATATATGTAAAGAAGCTTGGTATATCCATAAAATAATATAAACAAAAAAAAACGAAAAATAATAATAATATATCTATATATATATATATATATATATATATATATATATATATATATATACAGTGGTGTGAAAAAGTGTTTGCCCCTTTCCTCATTTCCTGTTCCTTTGCATGTTTGTCACACTTAAGTGTTTCGGAACATCAAACCAATTTAAACAATAGTCAAGGACAACACAAGTAAACACAAAATGCAATTTGTAAATGAAGGTGTTTATTATTAAAGGTGAAAAAAAATCCAAACCATCATGGCCCTGTGGGAAAAAGTGATTGCCCCCTAAACCTAATAACTGGTTGGGCCACCCTTAGCAGCAACAACTGCAACCAAGCGTTTGCGATAACGTGCAATGAGGCTTTTTTTACAGCGTCCTGGAGGAATTTTGGCCCACTCATCTTTGCAGAATTGTCCTAATTAAGTTACATTAGAGGGTTTTCGAGCATGAACGGCCTTTTTAAGGTCATACCACAACATCTCAATAGGATTCAGGTCTGGACTTTGGCTAGGCCACTCCAAAGTCTTCATTTTGTTTTTCTTGAGCCATTCGGTGGTGGACTTGCTGGTGTGTTTAGGATCATTGTCCTGCTGCAGAACCCAAGTTCGTTTCAGCTTGAGTACACGAACAGATGGTCGGACATTCTCCTTCAGGATCTCTTGGTAGACAGCAGAATTCATAGTTCCTTTTATCACGGCAAGTCTTCCAGGTCCTGAAGCAGCAAAACAGCCCCAGACCATCACACTACCACCACCATATTTTACTGTTGGTATAATGTTCTTTTTCTGAAATGCAGTGTTCCTTCTACGCCAGATATACTTGGACACACACCTTCCAAAGAGTTCCACTTTTGTCTCATTGGTCCACAGAATGTTGTCCCAAAAGTCTTGGGGATCATCAAGATGTGTTGTGGAGAAATTGAGACGAGCTTTGATGTTCTTTTTGCTCAGCAGTGGTTTTCTCCTTGGAACTCTGCCATGCAGGCCATTTTTGCCCAGTCTTTTCCTGATGGTGGAGGCATGAACGCTGACCTTAACTGAGGCAAGTGAGGCCTGCAGTTCCTTGGACGTTGTTGTGGGGTCTTTTGTGACCTCTTGGACGAGTCGTCGCTGCGCTCTTGGGGTAATTTTGGACGGCCAGCCACTCCTGGGAAGGTTCACCACTGTTCCATGTCTTCGCCATTTGTGGATTTTTCACCTTTAATAATAAACACCTTCATTTACAAATTGCATTTTGTGTTTACTTGTGTTGTCCTTGACTATTGTTTAAATTGGTTTGATGTTCCGAAACACTTAAGTGTGACAAACATGCAAAGGAACAGGAAATGAGGAAGGGGGCAAACACTTTTTCACACCACTGTATATAGCCATTTAAATGTTACATACTGTGTTATGAAAAAATAGATACTTACATAGTAAGAAAAGTTTATAAATAACACAGCACAGAGACTGTATAGAGATGCAGGTCAAACAAGTTGTCCCAGATATTCAAAAAATAGAGTCTATAAACAATAAAGAAAGATATGGTAGCAAAATATATATTAAGATGTATATATATATGCCAAGCATGGCAAACATACCAATATGCATAGATAAAAAACGGGCAGGCATAGCATACAGGTCCTTCTCAAAAAATTAGCATATTGTGATAAAGTTCATTATTTTCTGTAATGTACTGATAAACATTAGACTTTCATATATTTTAGATTCATTACACACAACTGAAGTAGTTCAAGCCTTTTCTTGTTTTAATATTGATGATTTTGGCATACAGCTCATGAAAACCCAAAATTCCTATCTCTAAAAATTAGCATATCATGAAAAGGTTCTCTAAACGAGCTATTAACCTAATCATCTGAATCAACTAATTAACTCTAAACACCTGCAAAAGATTCCTGAGGCTTTTAAAAACTCCCAGCCTGGTTCATTACTCAAAACCGCAATCATGGGTAAGACTGCCGACCTGACTGCTGTCCAGAAGGCCATCATTGACACCCTCAAGCAAGAGGGTAAGACACAAAAAGAAATTTCTGAATGAATAGGCTGTTCCCAGAGTGCTGTATCAAGGCACCTCAGTGGGAAGTCTGTGGGAAGGAAAAAGTGTGGCAGAAAACGCTGCACAACGAGAAGAGGTGACCGGACCCTGAGGAAGATTGTGGAGAAGGACCCATTCCAGACCTTGGAGGACCTGCGGAAGCAGTGGACTGAGTCTGGAGTAGAAACATCCAGAGCCACCGTGAACAGGCGTGTCCAGGAAATGGGCTACAGGTGCCGCATTCCCCAGGCCAAGCCACTTTTGAACCAGAAACAGCGGCAGAAGCGCCTGACCTGGGCTACAGAGAAGCAGCACTGGACTGTTGCTCAGTGGTCCAAAGTACTTTTTTCGGATGAAAGCAAATTTTGCACGTCATTCGGAAATCAAGGTGCCAGAGTCTGGAGGAAGACTGGGGAGAGGGAAATGCCAAAATGCCTGAAGTCCAGTGTCAAGTACCCACAGTCAGTGATGGTCTGGGGTGCCATGTCAGCTGCTGGTGTTGGTCCACTGTGTTTTATCAAGGGCAGGGTCAATGCAGCTAGCTATCAGGAGATTTTGGAGCACTTCATGCTTCCATCTGCTGAAAAGCTTTATGGAGATGAAGATTTCATTTTTCAGCACGACCTGGCACCTGCTCACAGTGCCAAAACCACTGGTAAATGGTTTACTGACCATGGTATTACTGTGCTCAATTGGCCTGCCAACTCTCCTGACCTGAACCCCATAGAGAACCTGTGGGATATTGGGAAGAGAAAGTTGAGAGACGCAAGACCCAACACTCTGGATGAGCATAAAGATAAAGTCACCTTGGTTCCTGTAAGGCTTTCCTAGCCACGGATTTTTTGAGCTATGGACTGTTTTCTTTTTTCTGTACTCTGTTGATTTTGTCTCCTACTGGGCTGTTATAAATTATGAAGTGATAAAACCACAAAGCTAGCCTTTTGACTCTAATACTAGCTAAATACAGCCGTGGGTCTGGTACCAGGACACCCCGACCATAGCAGGGAGTCAAGTGTTACTACTGTCAAGCACCTTATTGCACTATCAATCAGCTGCTTCTGGTCAATGGTTTGCTGGCACATAGAAAGCTATAAAGTCACAAAGGTGGATCTGTATGAGTATAAAGATAAAAGTCATTTTGATTCCTGCAAGGATTTTCTAAACATGGATTTTCTGAGACATGGACTGTTTTCTTTTTGCTTGTTTTGATACTCTGTCTCTTGCTGAGCTGTTTTAAAGTATGAAGTGATAAAACAATAAAGTTAACCCCCTGGGTCTGGTACCAGGACACCCTGTCCATAGCAGGGAGCCAAGTGTTACGATTGCTAAAACATCTTATGGCACTATCAATCATCCGATCCTGGCCAATGTCTGCGCGCAAATAGAAAGCTATAAAACCACAAAATTAATTCGCCCTTGATCTTATTCTGCAAAACATAGACAGGGTGCGTGGTCATCCTAATTACAACGAGGAGCCAAGTATTACTACTGATAAATACCACACGGCACTTTTTTCATGAAATACAAAGGCCCACAGCTAAAAGCTACGAAACTGCAATATCAGCGGTTAAAGCGTGAAAAGCCATTGACAATAAAGAGGATCTAGTATAGTAAGAGTGGGTGTGGCTGAGAGACTCTGGTGAATAGGGAAGCAGGAGGAAAAGGCTATACACAAAGCGTGCAAGGGAGGCCACGGTACCTAGACACACAGAGATAGACGTCACGAAACGGGCAGACCGGGATAAAGCAGCTTTATTTGATGTGCAACCCCCTACATACATCTAATCATTCCAGGGTAAAATGTCTTTCTCCCCATTGGACTATTAGTAAAATATGAAGGGGAGGACGCAGAGGGGCACTGATCCAAAAACCCCTAAAGAGAGCTTGAATTCCAGCTCTATCCAAAAATATCTCAAAGACATCAGCCTTAAAAGCCCCGAGATGGAAAAAAAACAACCAGGGGCGAAGGAAAAAAAGAAAGAGCAGGAAAAACTAAGGGCAGAACAGGCGGAGATATCTAGACTGGAATTGGAACAAGATAAGTCGGGGGCGGCTGAAGCTACCCTAGACCAGAGAGACATTGCACAAATTCCCACAAAAACAGATATGGCCGAGATGTTCTCCAAATTAGAGAATTCTATCAAATTGGAAATTTTAAATGTGAGAGGGGACATGTGCGCCCTATTAAAAAGAGTGGAGACAGTAGAAGAGTCTATAACAATACAAGCACAAGTAAACCAGGAATTAAGAACACAGATGGAGCAATTACTAATCCACCAAAGAGATATGACCTATAAAATGGAACACATGGAGGACCAAAGTAGAAGGCAAAACCTAAGGATTAGGTCTTTGCCTGAACAGAGAGGGGAAGATTTAAAAGAAAAAATGCTAAAACTCTTCAAACCCCTGTTAGATAGGGGGGAAGATTCTGAGCTAAAAATTGATCGGATCCATCGGGTTAGGAAACCCTTGGCTATGGGAGAGGAAATACCGCGTGATGTCCTCATAAGATTCCACTCTTACGAAGATAAATTGCAAATTTGGAGTAAGATCAGAGGAAATCCTCTTAAATACAACGAGTGCGAACTACAGGTTTTCCCTGACCTTTCTGCAGGAACTCTCGCAAGACGTCGACAGATGAAGCCTCTATTGTCCAGCCTAAGGGCTCTGAATTTGAAATATACTTGGGGCTTCCCTACAGCATTGATTGTGGTTAAAGACGGGAGAACTTTTCGCCTGAAGTACCTTGATGAGTTACATAACTTCTGCCAAGGATTGGGGATTCCTACCCCAATAATGTCAGCCAACCGGAACTAAAACAATAAACCCCGGGTAGACGAAGAGATGCGGGGTGGAGGGGTTAAAAAAAAAAGGGTTCAGTAAGTGGGAGAAAGAAGGGGGGAGAAGAAGAACGGAGATAGGGGAGGCAAGAGCTGGTGGGGAGGAGAGGTAGACCCTTTTTTTTTTTTTATTTTTTTTTTTTTTTTTTTTTTTTTTTTCTTCTCCTACCTCCCTTCCTCTTCCTAACATCTCCGTGAAAAAAGATTGGGACCTGCAATAAATACAGGAGCGAATGGAGGCGGTAGGGGTGGCGGGGACCCCGGGGAGGCCATGCGGCATAGGTAGACTTTCCCTTCCTTTTTTTTTTTTTTTTTTTTTTTTTTTTTTTTTTTAACGAGGGGGGACTCTACTGCTAGCCGCCAACACCGCAACTGCACCCTGAAGGCGCAGTGGACAGGGGGAATCTTGTATAGATGCCTCGCTGTCTACAAGGGGTCGAAAATAGACCCAAGGGAGGGAGGGGGGGGGGGAGGAGGAGGGGAAAAGGGTGAGGGGATCCGGGGGGGAGGGAAAAGAACAGGAGGGGGGGGGGGGGAGGGAAGGGAGGGATTAAGGGGGTTTTCAGCCAAACGGGACCAGACAAGATGAATCGCCATACAAAATTATTAAACCAAGTACTTTAGCTAGAACCATGTCTGATAGCGACCTGAAACTTGTTACATATAATGTTAAGGGGCTCAACGCGAAGGTCAAGAGACATAAGATCCTGAAGGAATTAAAGTCATATCATGCTCAGGTCATCTTTTTACAAGAGACCCACATACCCCAGGACAGCAGCACTAGAATACTCTCATATGAGTACCCGCTGTGGTTCCAAGGTGATACATCGACCAGAGGGGCAAAGGGGGTGGCCATAGGGTTTGCAAGAGGAATCAAATTTGATTATACGGACAGGCTGGTAGACCCCGAGGGGAGGTTCTTGTTCTTAAACGGAAGAATAGGAAATAAAAAATTAACACTAGCAAATATATATAGCCCAAACAAAAACCCGACGGAATTTCTAGCACAAATGTTGAGACGCCTAACAACATTTCGCACAGGCGAAATTATTCTTGCAGGAGATTTAAATTTTGGTATGGACCTTGAGAAGGACTCCACATCAAAAACACGCTCCTTGAATACCCGACAACGAAAAATGATAAAACAAAAATTAAGAGATATGCAGCTAATTGACGTTTGGAGGATGCAGCACCCAGACACTAGAGACTACACTTTTTTTTCGCCGATCCATGGGACACATTCCCGGTTGGACTATTTTTTTGTGGAACATAAAAACCTAGATCAGGTACGAGAGTCTCAGATTGAGATAGTGACCCTATCAGACCATGCACCCCTGTCGATGTCTATTAGACTCACGGGCACCCCAAGGCGTCCAGCCTCATGGAGCCTCAATGACGGCCTACTGGCAGAGGCCGCCACGGAGGAAACCATCAGGAGGGAAATAACATCTTTTTTTGAAATAAACGATAATGGTGAGACCCGCCCGGCATCACTGTGGGAAGCACACAAATCTTATATGAGGGGGATCTTTATTTCAATTGGAGCAAGAAAAAAAAAAATTATTAAGGAACATAAAGAGAAATTGCTAGAAGAAGTCCGCAATTTAGAAAAAGAGCACAGGAATGAAATAACAAGAAGACAAGATACCTTCCATAGATTACTGAATAAAAGAGAAGAAATAAAAACGGAAATGGATATAGAAGCTAGGAAATGGTTCCATAAATTAGATACGGATCAGCACAGGTGGGGTAACAAAAATAGTAAACATCTGGCAAAGATGCTGAAAAATAAGAGAGAGATCAATTACATAGATAGGATTCAGAATGAATCGGGGTCAATGGTTAATGTCACCAAAGACATAGCCACTGAATTTAAACTTTATTATGAATCCTTATATGATGTAAGGCCACAAGAGCAGAATACACAAACCCAGTTAGAGGCATCTAGGAATTTCGTCAGGAACAGTGCGGTTCCTGTTTTACCACTAGAGGATAGTCTCCACATGGATAGGCCTATGACCGAACAAGAAATCGCCGAGGCATTGAAGAACTCCCCTACTGGCAGAAGCCCGGGGCCAGACGGTTTCTCATTAACTTATTATAAGAAATTTGCAGATATTCTAATCCCCAGGCTCTGCCAGTATTGGAATCAACTGGGAGGAGAGCATAGAATGGACAAAGAAGCCCTAATGGCCTCAATAACACTTATATTAAAGGAGGGGAAAGATAAAACGCTGTGCTCAAGCTACCGCCCCATCGCCCTATTGAATACAGACATAAAGCTCTTCGCGAAAGTCTTGGCGAATAGAATTAAAATTAAGATGTCGGACTTGATTCACCCAGATCAAGCTGGATTTGTGACTGGAAGGGAGGGCAGGGACAACGGGATAAGGGCATTACTGCTGATGCAGGCAAGTAGGATTAGGGATGTCCCCAGTCTATTCTTGTCGCTAGACGCCGAAAAAGCGTTTGACAGAATAGACTGGGGACATATGTTTATAACATTAGAAGCCATGGGAATAGGGCCAAGGATGAGGAGTTGGATTGAGATTTTATACAATTTCCCACAAGCGAGGGTGAAGGTGAATGGCGTTTTGTCACCAGCCTTCACCATGAAGAACGGCACACGCCAGGGCTGCCCCTTGTCCCCGCTCCTATTTGTTCTAGCCCTGGAGCCCTTACTATCAACAATAAGGAATATGCCCGATATCGGAGGGATTAAGGTGGGAGATGAGGAACACAAGCTTGCCGCATTTGCGGACGATGTGCTCTTCTTTCTCACTACCCCCCGGATCACGCTTCCTAACCTACTTAAAGTCCTGAACACATATGGCCAGCTGTCCAACTTCAAAATTAACACCGCCAAGTCGGAGATTCTGAACATTACCTTAAAAAAAACAGAAGTGGCCCAATTAAAAGGGGAATTTCAATTCCCATGGAGGGAGAGCATCAACTACCTAGGGGTTAGATTGGCAAACACACTGAAAAAAACATATCTGATAAATTATATTCCCTTGCTGGACCAGATAAAAAACGAGACAAAAAAGTGGACAACGAAATCTCTTTCTTGGATCGGAAAAATTAACGCGGTAAAAATGATCATCGCTCCGAAAATAAATTACAAACTTCAAATGCTTCCATTAGCAATTCCCAGAGCGTACTTTGGGACCCTTAAAAGCGTTGTCTCGAGATTTGTCTGGTCCAACAAGAAGCCGCGTATTGCAGCGGAAATCTTGACAAGAGAAAAAAAATCGGGGGGCTTGGCTCTGCCGGATTTCGAAAAATATTATAATGCTATAGCACTTACTCGGGCCATAGAATGGACAAAAGAAGAGGGAAAAAAAAGATGGGTAAATATAGAAAATACACTTAGTAATACTAATTTAGGACACGTTATATGGAATCCACCGGAATTTAGGGAAATAGGTTCAGGAATACACGAGATTACACGAGTCACTTTGAAAGCATGGAATAACTTGCACAGAAATAATAGATGGGATTATAATTCACCACTGATTTTTTTAAAAAATAATATTTATTTTGAGCCAGGAAGAAGTAAAACTTGGGGTAATTGGATTAAAAAAGATGACGCACGATTAAGGGATATTATGAAACACGGGAAATTAAACACTTTTCATGAATTAAGACAAAGGCGGGATTTGCTGTCGATTGACACCTGGAGATACGCCCAGTTGAAGCACTTCATAGAAAGACTACCCCAGCCAATTAGAAGCGGGGAAGATTCTACTGAAATAGAGAGGATTTGTTTGCGAGCATCTACTAAAAATAACATCTCCCGTATATACAAAATCCTTATAAGAGAAGGCACAACTGGAGTTCCCCCGGGGGTCAAAAGATGGCAAAAAGAACTGGGATCTTTATGTAACAAAGCTAGATGTGATAAAATTTTTAAGTATATGCACGGGGCAGCATTAGATATTAAAACTATAGAAGTAAACTATAAATGTATATCCGGATGGTATATAACCCCGGTCAAGATGAGTAAATATCAGAAGGACAGCTCCCCCGTATGCTGGAGAGGCTGTGGCGACATAGGCTCTATGGCACACATATGGTGGTACTGTCCCATAATAAAAAAATTCTGGAGATCAATTCTTGGATTGATTAAAAAGATAACAAAGCAGAGTATCCCCGAAGAACCATGGGCAGTACTGTTCCATGGGAATGATATCCCCCTGAGACAGTATCAAGCCTCCCTTGTGCCCGTTCTCCTAGATGAGGCAAAAAAATTAATTCCGAAAAATTGGAAGAAAGCTGAGAGTCCTCAAATAGGAGAATGGTTAGCTCGAGTGAATATACAGCAAAGATTGGGAAAAACAGAATCTAAAGGAGTTGAGGGATCGAGAGATGAGTCAGGAGAGGGAAGGTGGGGGAGCTGGATTAAATACAAAGACTCGTGGAGTTACTACGAAGAGATAACTCAGCAAGGAGAAAGCCCACCTCCGTAAATTCTATTAAATAGCCCACGTTAGGGGGAGAAAGTGATGAGATGACATGGATTCCTACGAGTGAAAGATAGAAGTTGTTAGGTGCGACCTCATATTGTGACTCAAGTACACCACGCACTTTATCTCCATTGGATGCTGCTATTGGTTACTCTCATTATTGCATTAATTTGGTTTAATAGATATCTATATATCTTGGAGGTATTATTAGAGTCTTTGGGGTCATTTAACTTTATAATGTTTTTTTAATATGTGTTTTGTATACAATGATTTTAACTCTATCCAATTAAAAACTTCAATACATTTTTACAAATCTTATGCGTGCGCCTATAAAGTCAATTTTCCAATTTTCAATTTCTCTTTAATTTTTTACAATTAAAAAGAAAAAAAATTACTTAACTAATGATTTTTTGGTGACAGGTTCTCTTTTAATGAGACACCAAGGGTCTAAAATGTCTCTCCTATGCTCCACTGAATGTAATGCACAGTGTAATGTTAATGAAGCCGTGTGGAAGCAATCAGATGGCAGAACTGGGAATGTGTGTAAAACTGTCAGTACCGTACAACCATAGAGCTTTATTCTTCAAGTGCTGAATTAAGATTTTAAAATCAATGAAAAGAGCTCTATAAATGGAAGATGGGCAGATGAATGAAACGATCAGGGCCACTCTGTGCAATATCCTGGCACAGAGGAGGTAAGCATAACATATTTTTTTTACGTTAGTAGAAAAAAAGGAGCCTTTAGTATTACTTTAATGCCCCGTACACACGGTCGGACATTCCAACCACAAAATCTGTGGATATTTTCCATTGGAATTTGTCTGAAACTGGTGTTGCCCACACATGGTCGGACAAAGTTGTCGGAAAATCCGATCGTACGGAACGAGGTGACGTACAAAACGTACAACGGGACTACGTAGAGGCCGGTAGCCAATAGCTTTCGTCTCCAAATTTCTTCTGAGCATGCGTGGCACTTTGTGCGTCGGAATTCTCTACACACGATCGGAAAAAGTCAGATCGGATTTTGTTGTCGGAAAATTTAAGGTCCTGCTCTCAAATTTTTTCCATCTGAAATTTTGACGGAACAAGTCCGCTATCCGACTGTGTGTACGGGGCATATGTTCTTCAAAACATTTTCTCAATGCTTCATGACTGTTTTGTAAATGCTTACTGAAATTAATGCTCATTAGATTGTTACCCAGTTAAAATAAAGAAATGGCAGTTTGTTTGATATCACATTTTATTATAAATGTTATACATCATCCTATCAAACCCTTACCTGTCCCCATGTGGAGCTCATAAGGTGCCAACTGTTGTTTATCAGGTAAAGCAAATTCATAAATTCTTTATCTCTGTAGTCAAATCGGTCTCCAAACACCAGAGAGCAGATTATGTTAGAGCCTGCCGAGCTGAATCCAAAAGTAGGGTCAACGGGCTTACCTAAAAAATAAATATATGAAAGAGTATGTAAAGCCAACATTTCATATTCGTGATATGTGCTTGCTGTACCATGTACTTGTATGAGAAAGTATCCTGTTCTCTTTGTATTGCTTCCTTTGCATGAAATCCCTGGTGTTCCTGCCAATTACTCGGCATTCCTGTTAAAGACTGACCACACTAAGCAGGGGAACACACTGTGATCTCTAGCTGTGGAGGGATCTCAACCTGCTCTCCTCCAATGATCAGACTTGTCCTAACATGCCACCACTGCACAGCCATTCACTGGGAACCTCAGCATGCTTGCTCCATGTCTTTATGGACTTTGCTTTGTACACTGGTGTGCAGTCATGTTGGAACAGGAAGGGGCCATCCCCAAACTGTTCCCATAAAGTTGGGAGCATGAAATTGTACAAAATGTATTGGTATGCTGACGCCTTAAAGTTCCCTTCACTGGAACTAAGTGGACAAGCCCAACCCCTGAAAAACAACCCCACACCATAATCACCCCTCCACCAAATGATTTGGAGGGGTGGCCAAATAATTTTGGCAATATAGTGTGGATGAGCAAGTTTGGGGTGGAGGAACTTGACTGGCCTGCACAGGTCCTGACCTCAACCTGATAGAACACCTTTGGGATGAATTGGAGAGAAGCCAGGCCTTCTTGTCCAACATCAGTGCCCGACCTCACAAATGCAATTCTGGAAGAATGGTCAAACATTCCCATAGACACACTCCTAAACATTGTGGACAGTTTTCCCAGAAGAGTTGAAGCTGTTATAGCTGCAAAGGGTGGGCCAACTCAATATTGAATTATATGGACTAAGACTAGGATGCCATTAAAGTTCATGTGCGTTTAAAGGCAGGCGTCCCAATATATTTGGCAATATAGTGTAAGTGCCAGAGGTAGCTTGGACTGAGACTGCTCTCATAGGGTCTTAAAGTAATGGCACTTCCCTGTCCTCAGCAGTGTCCTAGACTGTGAGCTTTGAGAAGAGTGACCTCCTGTACCATGCAGTGTTGATGAGATTGCACTGGGTGCCAATAGCTGTGCAGTGGTGCATGATAACCAGATACCAAAAAACTTGCCTTATGGTCTATCTGTGAGACCTTAGATTGTCAAATATTTCTAGTTGCTTAACGAGAAGATTGTAGTCAATTACTAACCTTTTGGAGTATCCTATGCCCTAACCCCACCCCACACCTCCTGTTGCAGGTTCTACAAGCAATAAATCACAAAAAGACAACCCCAATTATTGGAGCCAGATTGAATGGACTGCTGCTTTGATAGATGGTGGCCTCTGTACTTTTTGGGGGAGAATCAGCTAAAGTCAGAGGCTTCCGCGGGGATAGCGCTATGGGTGACTTTGCCAGGCAGCCCTGTTCAAATGTACTTTTCTCCAAATTTTACAGCCAGCCAGTAAAGCGTAATCAAAAGCCGCCCATCTATAAATAATGTTCCAGTTTCTGCATATCTGCTTTCTGAAAGAACATATTGTAGTGGTAAATGTAACTTTACTTTGGCAGTGAGATGCCCTTTACCTTCACTTTTTCGAAACTCTGCTATTAGATACTGGGCCTCTTCTTTCACCCTTTCCTCCAGGCTCCTCTTCCCCATTCCAAAATTCTTCAAAGTATGGATAGCAAAGCGTCGAAGCTGCCTCCATCTTTCTCCTGTCCCGTACACAATCCCTGAAGACAAAAATCACCAGCTATTAACATTACCGATTTAAATACTTGCTTTAGAAAACAAGAAAATTTATTTTACATTTATACATGTTTGTAATTTATAATATGTTTTAAGAGAAACCATCATTGTTTTTGCTCAATTAAATGTACACTATTTACTTTATATAACATTTATATATTTTATAAAGTTTATATAACATTTTATTTTTCAGATACACACTTATTTCAGGTTGCACAGTGAGTGACCTAAGCTGGTCATATACTGTCCATAGGCATTGTTTTAAAAGTCTTTACAGGTTATCATTTTAGAGTTAACCAACCATGAATGATGTTGGCTTTCCAGCCACTTCCACTTAAAAGCCCATTGCCAGCTGAACAAATTTCAACAAAGTCCCGGGTGCTATAGCAGTGGTATAGCAATGTGTTTAAAATCCTGATCACTTAGTAACAGTGGTTATAGACAATTGGTTCAAATGAAACATTAAAAATGCAAAGTTCCTTTAACCACTTCAATACCGGACACTTTCCACCCTTCCTGCCCAAGTTTTCTCCTTCACTGATGGGCACTGGTGAGGCTGCACTGACAGGCACTGATAAGGCGGCACTGATGAGTTGGCACCAATGAGGTGGCACTGATAGGCACTGATGATGGCCACATGGCCACATATATACGGTCAATCAAAAAAAGCTATTTAATATCATCCGCGGCTAATGAATTGCTGGCTCCCATAACACAGAGAACAGTCATTCATTGAAAGTCATTGATAAAAAAAAAGTCATTGATAAAAAAAAAAAAGCGTGGGGTTTCCCCCAAATTCAATAACCAGGTCCTTCAGGTCTGCTATGGATATTAAGGGGAACCCCGCTTCAAATAAAAAAAAATGACGTAGGGGTCCCCCTAAATATCTATACCAGACCCTTCAGGTCTGGGATGGATTTTAAGGGGAACCCCGGCCAAAAAAAAAATGGCGTGGAGTCCCCCTCAAAATCCATACCAGACCCTTATCCGAGCACGCAACCTGGCAGGCCGCAGGAAAAGAGGGGGGACGAGAGCGCCCCCCCTCCCTCCTGAACCTTACCAGGCCACATGCCCTCAACATTGGGAGGGTGCTTTGGGGGTCTGTGACCCCTCAAAGCACCATGTCCCCATTTTGATGGGGACAAGGGCCTCGTCCCCACAACCCTGGCCATTGGTTGTAGGGGTCTGCGGGCGGGGGCTTATCGGAATCTGGAAGCCCCCTTTAACAAGGGGACCCCCAGATCCAGCCCCCCCCCCCCCCCTGTGTGAAATGGTAAGGGGGTACTTTTGTACCCCTACCATTTCACAAAAAAAGTGACAAAAATGTTAAAAATGACAGGAGACGGTCTTTAACAATTCCTTTATTAAAATCTTCTTTCTTCTGGTCTTCCTTTCTTCATCCTTAGGTTTCTTCATCTTCTTCTTCTTCCATCTTCTACCATCTTCTTACATCTAATTCTTCCATCTTCTTCTTCCTCCGATCCGCTTCTTCTTGCTCTGGTCTTCTCGTCCGGCATCTTCTTCCACGGCGTCGGTGTCTCCTCTTGGGCCGCTCGGTGCAATGGGAGGCTCCCGCTGTGTGAGGCTTCGCTGCGTCTGACAGCTCTTTTATAACGGAGGGCAGGGCCACCTGGTGACCCCGCCCCCCTCTGACGCACGGGGACGTCATGGGGACTTCCCCCATGACGTCAGAGGAGGGCGGGGTCACCAGGTGGCCCCGCCCTCCGTTATAAAAGAGCTGTCAGACGCAGCGAAGCCTCACACAGCGGGAGCCTCCCATTGCGCGGAGCGGCCCAAGAAGAGACACCGACACCGTGGAAGAAGATGCCGGACGAGAAGACCAGAGCATGCGGGGTCACAGTGCATGCTTGGCCAATCATCAGCCAGCAATGCACTGCGACTGGCGCAGTGCATTGTGGACCGTTCACATCACACAAATTTGATGCGAATGGCCCACATAGTTCTGGGCTCGACGAGCGGACGAACGGCCGATGTTCGATTCGAACATGGGTTCGAATCGAACACCAGGCCTATCCCTAATGAGGACAAAGACCCCTTCCTCACATCAAGGTGGTTGTTCGACTGCACTCATCCCTACTGCCCACATGCTGAGTGAGTATGCACTCATATTGTAGGTTAGAGTCAAACTTTGAGCTGGCATATGGCAAGTATGAAAATATATTTTATATAATGGTGTTAGCTGAAAAATTTGTAAAACTTTTGAAGGCAAGCATACATATACTTAAGGAAGGTTTTGGTGCATTTTCACTGCATTGTCCTTAATTACTGACTCACTTACCATTTCCCTTGCTGTATTGTTGGACTGCTGGAAATTCTCCCCTCCCACTGAATTCTTCAGCATGGTCTATTAGAGCTTCCTTTAAAATCTCATATCCGCACATCACCACAGTGGGGCGAGAACCAAGATAAAAAGTGTACATGGGTCCATACTTTTTGCTAAGCTTTTGAAAATTAATATAGAAAAGCAGTTAAAAATATAAACAGTTTATTAAACAATTTTTTACAAATTAGCAGTACTGAAAGCTATATCTTGTATAAGAACAATAGACAGTTTTACATAGTTGTTGTTTTTTACATAGTCAGGTTGAAAAAAGTCCACCTAGTCCATCAAGTCCAATAAAAGGGAAAAAAAGAATCATACTATCCCATATGCACAATCCTATACCCACAGTTGATCCAGAGGAAGATGAAAAACCTCAGCAAAGCCACAGCCGGCCGGGTGCCCACAGTAAGAATGCCGGCGCCACCGAGCGGAGGGGGGAACGAGCAGGGCTTCCTTCCCCCGCATCGCTGGACCCTGGGGCAGGTAAGTGTCTGATTATTAAAAGTCAGCAGCTGCAGTATTTGTAGCTGCTGACTTTTAACTTTTTATTTTAAGGGGAACTCCTCTTTAAGTTTACACACATTGCTCTAACTTGATAATAAAACATGTAATGATTTTTCCCCACACAATGAAAGCCAGAGATTCTGTCTCTAATGCCTGGGCTTCAGCTTGTATAAGAACAGTGTGAATAGCAAGGTTTGACAAAGCATTTGCCGAGCTTTCAGCAAGCTTTGTTGAACCTTTTTAAATACCATAAGCTCCAGTTTGTAAATATTGAACACAGATGCTAATGGGAGTGCTGATGGCCACTTTAGGTAAGCACCTAGCAGGCTTCAGCAGTCTTCCACAAGCTTCAAGAATGCTGAAGCCTGCTAGCAGCTTGTTTAAAATGGCAATCTGTGTTCAACATTTTACAAACTGGAGCTGATAGGTACTTTAACATTTTTAAAAGCTCTAACAAAGCTTACTGAAAGCTCTGCACATATTTTGTCAAAGCTTGCTGTTCACACTGCTCTTTTACAAGGTGAAGCCTGTGTGAAACATTCCATAGGCAAAAACAAACTCACATCCCCTTTGTTCGGTTTGCACTGCAGTGTCTGTTGCCTGTAGCCTGTAAGCCCTCGTACACACAGTCATTCCGACCACAAAATCCGTCCAATTTTTTCAGACGGATTTTGTCCGACACTGGTGTTGCATACACACGGTTGGACAAAGTTGTCGGAAAATCTGATCATTCTGAACGTGGTGATGTTCGTTGCGTACAACGGAACTACGTAGAGGCTAGTAGCCAATAGCTTTGGTCTCGTAATTTGATCTGAGCATGCGTGTCACTTTGTCCGTCGGAATTCTCAACACACGATCGGAAAAAGTCCGATCGGATTTTGTTGTCGGAAAATTTGAGAGCAGGATCTCAAAAAGTCCAATGGAGCCTACACACGGCTGTATTTTCCAACAACATGGTCCGATTGGACATTTTCCGACCGTGTGTACGGGGCATAAGCTGTCTCCTCCCCTGGACTTTACCAAAAAATTCTGGGCCGTATATATAACGAGTTGTCACATCCTGCATTCCAACCTCTATGGAACCTATCTGAGTCTCAAACAAAGCAAAAAATGCAGTGTTTTTATTTTTTTAGTTTCTCTGCACGCCATTGGGTATTCTTTGCAAAGTAAAATTTCACCGCATTCACTGAGCTCTGGGAAAATTCCCTTGTGAACATCCTATTTGCCTTCAATGAATCAACCCCAATGTTTAAAGGGATATTTTTTTAGGCACTGGAGCCCTCCATGTAGTACTATGGATGGTTATTCTCTCCCGCACTTCCTTATAAACAACAGTTAGATATTTGTCACCCATAAGGCTCCATGCACACTGAAGCTCATAAACTTCAGTTTATTGGAGTTTGGGTGTTTTTTTTAAAAGCCCATAAACTCCACTGTATGTTAGCCTATGTTTCCATGCACACATGGACATTTTTTAGCTTTAATGAGCAGTGGAGTTTATGGGCTTTTTTCTGAACGCCAGAAATTCGCGTTCAAAGTGACGTTTTTCACCGCCAAAAAAAGCTAAACGCTAATAAACGCTCATAAACACTCATGAACGCGCGTTAATTAACGTTCAGCGTTCTATTTTTTTCAATGCATTGTGGGAGTTTGGAATACATTGTGGGATTTCTCAAGCAGAAGGAATGTACCAATTTTTATCCAAAGAATTTGGGCTTTCATTTACATTTTAGGGAGCCATAACTTTTGTTTTTGGTTTCAATCAGAACCAGCCTACAGTAGACTACATTTAACATACATCTCAAATTCTAGAATTAAAGTGGTTCTAAAGTCTCAAGGTTTTTACCTGCATGAATTATATGCATGCAGGTAAAAAACCTTCTCTATGCAGCAGCCCCCCTAATACTTACTTGAGCCCCATTGCGATCTAGCAATGTGCATGAGAGCCCCAGCTCTCCCTCCTCATTGGCCAAATAATTACATTTTTGTCTCATCTGACCACCTTAAATGCACTTTGATTCTGTGGCCAGATGGAAAAAGGTGTTATGGTCAGATGAGACTAAAATTGAATTATTTGGCCTCAACACAAAACGATATGTCTGGCAGAAATCCAATACAGCTCAGCATCCAAATAACACCATTCCTACAGTAAAGCATGGAGGTGGTAATATCCTGCTATGGGGGTGTTTCTCTGTAGCAGGGACTGGAGTACTTGTCAGTAGGGAGGGGCCGAACACCCCCCCCCCCACCCCGTTCGGTGCGCAGCAGAACATGCGAACAGGCAAAAAATTAGTTCGAACACCGTTTAAAGTCTAAAGGACACGAACATGAAAAATCAAAAGTGCTAATTTTAAAGCCTTATATGCATGGTATTGTCTTAAAAAGTGTTTGGGGATCTGGGTCCTGCCCCAGGGGACATGTATCAATGCAAAAAAAGTTCTTTTCATCCGGCTTCCTCCGACTTCTTCTCTGCTTCGTCCTCCGCACGATCCGCCTCAATGGGAGTCTTTCTCTGTGTGACGCTTCTGTTCAGGTGACAGTTCTTATATAACGGAGGGCAGGGTTCCCGGTTTCGCACGGGGACTTCCCTATGGCTTTCCCCGTGTTGTCAAAGGGGGCGGGGTCACCCGTTTACATAAACGGGGGACCCCGCCCACTGAGGCGGATTGTGCGGAGGACGAAGCGGAGAAGGAATAGCCGGAGGAAGATGCCGGACGAGAAGACCGGAGGAAGATAGAGGAAGAAGTGGGGGAAGAACAAGATGGAGGAAGAAGAAGAACACTGAAGGAAGACCAGAAGAAAGAAGATGGAAGAAGAAGCGGGGAAAGAAGAAGACATAAGTAAAGGAATTGTCAAAAACCATCTATTGTCTTTTTTAACATTTTTGACACTTTTTTTGTGAAATGGTAGGGGTACATTTGAACCCCATTACCAATTCACACAGGGGGGGCGGGATCTGGGGGTCCCCTTGTTAAAGGGAGCTTCCAGATTCCAATAAGCCCCCCGCCCGCAGACCCCCACAACCACCATCAACATGGGGACAAGGTGCTTTGGGGGGCTACACCAAAGCACCCTTCCAATGTTGAGGGCATGTGGCCTGGTACGGTTCAGGAGGGGGGGGGCGCTCTCTCGTCCCCCCTCTTTTTTTCTGCGGCCTGCCAGGTTGTGTGCTCAAGTAAGGGTCTGGTATGGATTTTTCGGGGGACCCGTTGCCATTTTTTATTTCATTTTGGGGCAGGGTTCCCCTTAATATCCATACCAGACCTGAAGGGCCTGGTATGGAATTCGGGGGGACCCCCACGCATTTTTTTTAATTTTTTTATTTTGGTTCGGGGGTTTCCCTGTGGGGAAATCCCATGCTGTTTTTATCAATGAACTTCTATGTGTATTGCCGGACCGACAATTAATTATAGCCGCTATCGCTAGTACTTTTAAATGACTTTTTTTCCTTTAGAAATGTCATTTTGCACTCGGACTGTTCTAAACACGGGAAACATGCACCACTTTACAGGCATACTATAGACACCCCCCAGGTACGAAATTTAAAGGAATATATTACACTTTTATTGTTTCACTTTAAGCATTATTAAAATCACTGCTCCCCAAAAACGGCAGTTTTTAAAACTTTTTTTTGCATTGATACATGTCCCCTGGGGTGGGACCCAGGTCCCCAAACACTTTTTTATGACAATAACTTGCATGTTAACCTTTAAAATGAGCACTTTTGATTTCTCCTATAGACTTTTAAAGGGTGTTCCGCGGCTTTCGAATTTGCCGCGAACACCCCAAATTGTTCGCTATTTGGCGAACGGGCGAACAGCCAATGTTCGAGTCAAACTCACGTTCGACCTGAACATAAAGCCCATCCCTACTTGTCAGGTGAGAAAAAAAATGGATGGGGCAAAATACCATGAAATTCTTGAGGAAAATCTGCTGCTCTCTGCCAGACTTAAACCCCATTGAAAATCTGTGGAATGACTTGAAGACTGCAGTCCACTAACAGTCACCATCAAATTTAACTGAACTTGAGCAGTTATGCAAAGAAGAGTGGGCTAATATTGCAAAGTCTAGATGTGCAAAGTTAGTAGATACATATCCCAACAGACTAAAAGCTGTAATTAAAAAAAAGGTGGTTCAACAAAATGGGGGTGATCCTTTTTGGCTGCAAAGCAACAAAATGTGATTATTTTAAAGGAGTGATTCCCCTTTTCTATACCCATTGTACATTGAAGCACTGACATAAGACCAGCTCACCTCAACCAGAGACTTGATGAGATCATTCATCTGGACTTGGTGCATGTTCCCTATAAAGGGAAGTGGCATGGGACCAGGGGGTAGCCTTCCTCTGACTTTCCATCTTGAACGAAATAGGATGCTGGTTATGATGAAGATGATAATGAGACAGAGAACCACACTAAGATCCATGATGATGGCCCAGAGCTGATGACTACAGCAAGGCTGGATGAACAGATGAAAAGAACTCTATGTACTCTAATTCCAGGAAAATGTAATGACTGTTATGCAACACTTTCAACACTGATGTTTAGCAAACATTGTTCAAAATTACAGGTGCCACTGTGTCATCACACTTGGTGCAATGCCACTAGTGTACAGAGTGTAGACAACTAGTATAGGACTCCATCCAAAGGATGGCAATCAACATAAAGTATCTCTTTAACTTCTTACATGCTAAATGTCTAAAACATACCAGACCCTTATCCTCAATGAAGGTCTGGTATGAATTTTAAGGGGGACCCCACATAAAATAAATATGTGCTGGGGTCCCCCACAAAATGCATACCAGATCCTTCAAGTTTGATATTGATTTTAGGAGGGTACTAAAATCATGCAATTATGCAAAAAAAAAAAAAGAAAAAGCTTGCCCCCAAGTCAATTAACCGCTTCCCGACCGGCCACTGCATATATACGTCAGCAGAATGGCACGGGCAGGCAGAATCACGTACCTGTACGTGATCGTGCATGTGCCTGCCCGTGGGTCGCGCGCGCGCCGCTAGCGGCGCGCGCGCGACCCGGTCGGGAGCTCCGTGACCCCGGCCGCGGGACCAGCGGACCCGATCGCCGCTGGTATCCCGCGATCGGGTTACGGAGCTGAAGAACGGGGAGAGGTCTATGTAAACAAACCTCTCCCCGCGCTTCCTACACTGACTGTCAGTGATCGGCGGTTCCCTGTCATCGGGAACGCCGATCAATGACGTCAGACGTACAGCCACGCCCCCCTACTGTAAAAAAAAAACACAACACGTCACACTGACTCCTCCCCGCCCCCTAGTGGTTAACCCCCTAACTACAACTGTCATTTACATAGGAATCAGTGTTATTTAAATAGCAGTGATTGCTGTATAAATGACAAATGTCCCAAAAATGTGTCAAAAATGTCCGATGTGTCCGCCAAAATGTCGCAGTCACAATAAAAATCGCTGATCGCCGCCATTACTAATAAAAAAAAAATATTAATAAAAATGCTATAAAACTATCCCCTATTTTGTAAACGCTATAACTTTTGCGCAAACTAATCAATAATCGCTAATTGCGATTTTTTTTACCAAAAATATGTAGAAGAATACGTATCGGCCTAAACTGAGGAAAAAAAATGTTTTTTTATATATTTTTTGGGGATATTTATCATAGCAAAAAGTAAAAAATATTGCATTTTTTTCAAAATTGTCGCTCTATTTTTGTTTATAGCGCAAAAAATAAAAACCGCAGGGGCGATCAAATACCACCAGAAGAAAGCTCTATTTGTGGGAAAAAAAGGACGCCAATTTTGTTTTGGAGCCACGTCGCATGACCGCGCAATTGTTAGTTAAAGCGACGCAGTGCCGAATTGCAAAAAGGGGCCTGGTCCTTTGGCTGCCAATTGGTCCGGGGCTGAAGTGGTTAATATAAAAACAAATGCGCAAACTCATAATGGATATTTACTATATGAAACAAGCAATAAAAATACTAAAGTGCAGAACAAAGTAATATGTGCTTAGTTAGAGAAATAGCAGCTACTTCAGTCTTCCTTCAATAAAGAATAAAGTGCCACATGCAAACAAGAGTTCATCTTGATAATTTAGATCAATGCAGATCTTCCAACAGCTCTTTACACCTACTGCTGTGCATCTCCACCACAAATGTGAGCATACAAGTCTCTTACCAGAGGCTGAGGTCACAAAAAAGGCCCAAACGCTCTTATGTATAAATTATAATCCTCCGGCAGCACCACCCAGCTCCAAGTAGGTATAATATATAACAATTTCCAAAGATATGCCATCCGAAATCATCAACCAATGACCACAGTCATATTTGTTCATACAAAGATAAAACTAACATAGTGCCCTTTACAAGATATTTACAAAATATTTATTAAAAGCTCATATTGTGCACTTACAATACTAAAATCAATAACATGCCCATCACAAACCATCCAAGAGCCTCACGCCAATCTGGACATGGTTGTGATGACGCCACTGCCTCAACTTTCTTCAGCTCTGTGTATACAAAGGAGCATGGGGGAGCTCATGTCCATAATGGGGGTGGTAGTGACACAACCCCAAATGATTCACAATTGCTCAAAAGGTAGAAATCAGTGCTATTTAAATGCACTGATTCCTGTGTAAATGACACTGGCAGTGAAGGAGTTAACCACTAGGGGGCAGGGAGGGGTTAAGTATGTCATGTGTGTGTTCTTTACTGTAGGGGGCGTGGCTTGGCATGTGATGTCACTAATCGTCTTTCCCTATGACAGGGAACAGACGATCAGTGACAGCCTCACTAGGAGGCATGGGGAGAGGTTTGTTTACACTTACCTCTCCCCGTTCTTCAGCTCTGTGACCCAATCGGGCCACGGTCATGGAGCTCAGGACCGGGTCGCGAGCGCGCCGCGGCTGGTCTCTTAAAGGGCAACGTACCTGTACGTTGATGTGCAGGGGCGTCGCCAGGGGGTGGCTAGGGGGGGCTGGAGCCCCGAATGGGTCCCCGAAAAGCCCTGAGTCTCTGAAATGTGTTTTACTATTAGTAGCCCCGAGTCCCCACGGTGCCGCACTGCGCATGAGTGAGATGAGTGAGAAGAAGGAGCGAGCGGCGGCGGGACGTGTGACGTGGTGAGTCACGTGACGTCGATACATGAGGCGACGGGCTTCACGCACCGTGACACGTAAGGGGCGGCGGCGGGAGAGAAAGTACGCGCATTCATCTGACAAGACAGTGACACCACACTAGGCAGCGCGTGCGCCGGGCGGTCTGGAGCTGGAGCAAGCTAGCTGGAGGACTAGAGAGAGGACATCACGTCTGGACAGGACTGGACAGACAGACACACAGACTGCTCAGCTCACTGCTGGAAGAACAAGAACAACCTGACTCTCAGACAGTATCTCAGAGGAGCACAAGCACTCACTCACTGGCAGGCGTAGGAGGAGGACTAAAGTAAGGAGTTGGGAATCTGGAGTGGATACACTGTGGCTGTTCCAAAAATGAATTAGTGACTAGCTATTCCCCTAATTGACCCCCTAATTGGAACCCCTAAGGAGCCAAAGGTTAATACTTAATAGAAGTAGCTGCAGCCTGCATCGGCGGGTAATGGTGCTCCCTAGTGATAAAGTGAAACACCAATATATATCATGTGTGTATATATACACCACATAAAAATCCTGCAGTGCACAGGCACAGTGTATACCTGCTAGAGCAGGTCAGGTGATATCCTCATACACACTACTACATACAAGTGGTGTGCACCTGTTATTATCACCTACAGGTGAATATGCAATAATCCACGTGTAAACCAGTGTAATCCCAAAAAAAGGTGGTGTGTGTGTGTGGATACCTATTTGTTATACACACATACGGTTTTGGGATTACACTGGTTTACACCTGTAGGTGATAACAGGTACACTGTATGTAGTGTGAGGATATCACCTGCTCAGGTATACACTGTGCACCATTTGGCCTACCACGGGGGTGGCTACTGGTATTACTAATTTACATTATTTCACTCTGTGTGTTGGATTTTTATACTGGTGTGTGTGTGTATATGTGTGTGTATATGTATATATAATAAAATATATATATATACTATACCAGTGACATGCCACCCCACTACTGCTCTACCTTAGATTGTACAGTCAGATTGCATAATACACTCAGCTTTCTTTAGGCTAGAGCTACTTTTGATTGAAAAGAGATTTGTCTGCAACATTTTTAAGTCATATCAGTATAGAGCCTAGAGCTAAAAAGATCTTCCTGTACCTGCATGTGGATTGTGGATGATTAACCACCTATTCCCAGTCTAAAGATAAGTAAAATAAAAACACTTCTTTGAATGTCTGCAGGGTTGGTTTACGGCCACGCCACACATGCAATCCAGTGTTTTGTTTTTTATTTTTTTTTTCCTGCGTCAAACGCATAGATAGTAGGTTAAATCGGTTTCCAATGGCATAGTTCACACGAGTGTGTTCCTGTCCAGAAAGAAATGTAGAACATGCTGCATTTTTTTTCTGCACTGAACTGCACCGGAAAAAAACGCATCGGAGCGCACGTCCTTATTTAGGGTGAAGAAAAAAAAGGGGAAAAAACGCACTGGAACACATCAAAAATGTACATGCAGAAACATCTCCGAACTGCGTTTCTATGTTGTGAACTGGCCCTTAGGGTCTGTTCACACTGCTCGCTTTCCTGTGTGGTCCCACATATTCCGATTTTGACAGCCCATTCATTTCAATGGGCTGTCAAATGTACTGGAATGCATAAATAATTAGTGTAGTTTGATAGCTGGACCGTAATGAATTCCAAGATGACTTTGGGGTTCCATTAACAGTTGCCACTCGCACGATTAATCGCTAAGAATCAATTGCAATATTTTTTCCCTTCCGAACTTCAAAACAGCATGTCTTTCTAACAAGTTCCTCTTCTCCAGGCCTAGCTGGGCGGGGGCGGGCCTTGTCTGGACTAGTCTCAGAGTTGTCTCATCAATCGTACCTGCTGCCAGTGGTGGACACGGTCATCATGCTTCTGCTTCATGAGATGGGCGCAATAGCGCACTACAGGTAACTATATGCAACTGCATGCATGGAGAAAATGCTGATGTCTGATCAAATTTATGCTAAAACAAAATCCTATGCTATAGTTAAATTTAAATCTCAGACTGTTTATTAAAATAATTTTGTAATTAAAAGTCTTTATAGTCTGAAATAAATTAGAACATTACGTACCTAGATTAGTCATACGGTATCCTTACTTACCTTACCCATTTAATATATACTTAAATATATAATTCCACAAAGGGAATGGGGACAACTTGGCAAGCGACATTGTTTTGTATGTATTAATCACAATTTAAAGCGGTTCTGCACTGTGTGTGTTTTTTTTTTTTTTTTTAAATGTAATGCATAGGATTTGGAGGTCAATTCTGGGACTCACGTGTTCCATGTTCTTAATCGATTGCTGGCGTTTTTTGTCCTATAAAATATTTTTTAAAAATGTATTCTTGCTGGGTGCCATCTTGCCTGTGGGCATGTGAAACCCCACAGGCACTTCAGATGGGCCAGCATGCACCGCCGTTACTGCGCCGAGCTCGCGCGTGCGCAGTAACGGCAAAGTGCAGCTCACGTTCTCCGAAATCTCGCAAGATTTCGGCACATCTGCCGACATCTCGCGGGATTTCGGAAGATGTGCCCGAAATCTCGAGAGATTTCGGAAGATGTGCCCGAAATCTCGCGAGATTTCGGAAGATGTTCGCACTGACTCCTGGGATCAATGACACCAGATCCCAGGAGACAGTGCGGCGTGACGACGATCGACGCAGAGACCCCGCCCACCGCCGCAGAGACAGAGGAAAGGAAGTCAGCGATTACAAGGTAAGTGGGAAAAAAAACACACTTCATTTAGTACTCTTTGCCTGATTTGGAAGGCAAAGAGATTTACTAAATGAAATGTGTGCAGAACCGCTTTAATGCTTGGAAATGCTGACAACCATAAAATATTCTTTTTTATTGCTTTTGTCTTTTTCTAATAGTATTTTATGTGCAACATACAATCAAATAGTTTTTTTGGAATGGCAGCGAAACACAAGTCAACAATGCATATGAATATGCAACAAAACAGGTACAAATCTCTCTCTCTCTCTCTCTCTCCCTCTCCCTCTCTTTCCCTCTTTCCCTCTTTCCTCAATTGAAACACTGTGTGGTTTGTATATTGCATAATGTTTTTGTCCAAACACAATGCAGCTGTTGACAGATTTCTGCTTTCCCTTTATCAGATGTTGATCAGGCTGAGTTGATGGGCACAGGTGAGGCTGAGCCTGAATGGAAGAGACAACAACAAGTCAAAAAACCCCTACGACAACAGGTAAGACATTCAATTTAAACCCAAAAAATCGATTTTTCTACATCACCTATGCAATTTTTTGTTGTGTTTTCAGTTTTGATAAAGCACACACTACAATACATTTAAAGTGTAACACCGTTAAAAAAAAAAAAAAAAAATCATAAATGGGCCTTAAAGAATGAATGCCTACATATCACAAAATTTATATCCGCCTTTGAGAGCTCAAAGAACTGAAACAGTGTGGGCCAAGCAATTTTAAAATTTATAGTGGGATGTTGGCAGCGCACTCTTGAGAACACTGCTGCAGCCTGTAGTGAATAGTGGGGGTATACTTTTTATATACCAGAATAAACTAATAAATACACATATGAAGTTAAAAAAAAGACGATTTAAACATGGAGAAAAAAAAAATATACCAAGTTCAGGAAAGCAAACTCTAAATTTGAAATAATTTCTTCATCACACAGACAATTTTTTGCCCAAAAAGGGTCTAACGCAGCAGAAGAAGCTGAGCCTGAGTCTCATGAAGAAGCCGTGAGCAGCACGGATCAAGTTTCAGAATGTGATGACAGTATTTTACTTGCAGAGGAAGGCACTTCTAGTACCACAACAGATACAGAAGTGGGTGATGGAGCAATTGATATGACTGTAGTTTCTGATGTTACTGATCTAGGAGATGTGGATAGTGGTTCTATGCAGCCTAAACTAAAGCAATATTCCTATGAAATGTTTGGTTCACAAAAGTGATCATTCCAATATCAGTGGTTTGAGAAATATATTTGGCTAGAATATTCGTGTAACAAAAATACTGCATTTTGTTTTGCTTGTAGAAATTTTGCCCCAAAAGGCAAGAGGCACAACCTGGACGCATTATTAACCACACAAGGTTTTAAAAATTGGAAACGTGCTTTAGATTCCTTTAAGGAGCATGAAAGAAGTGCTCTTCACAGGTCTAGCATGTTGGCATGGGCAGCTTGTAAAGCTTCTAAACTGCGTGGAAATGTTGTAGAACAAATAGAAAAAGCTACTGAACTCCAAATTCGAGAAAGGTGAGAGTATCTAAAACGAATAGTTGCAACCACAGTGCTTCTTGCCAGACAGGGCATATCATTTCAAGGTCATTTAGAAGGAGAAGAGAGCCTAAATAGAGGCAATTTCAAAGAGTGCTTAAATCATTTACGTAAATTTGATCCTTTCCTTCAAAAGTACAAGCCTCCAGGCAATGCTACCTATACTTCACCTTCATCACAAAACGATCTCATACAGTGCTGTTCAGAAGAAGTAACAAGTACAATTGTTAGCGAGTTAAAGAACTCTGGAATGTATGCCATAATGGCAGACGAAGCAAGGGATAAAAGAAAAGAGCAACTTGCTATCTGTGTACGCTACGTTGAACCTGACACAAGTGCTGTAAAAGAACATTTCCTGGGATTTTCTGAACTGAAAGATTTAAGTGCAAATTCAATAACAGAATCTTTGGAAGATTGCCTCACAGTTAATGGTTTAGCCAATGTCCTCTGTGTTGCTCAAACGTACGATGGAGCTGCAGTTATGAGTGGCGTAATTGGTGGTGTACAAGCAAAGTTTCAGAAAAAACATCCTGAAGCTATTTATGTTCACTGTTATGCCCATGAACTAAACCTTGTACTCTGCTATACCTGTAAAGCATTCCCAGAGGCTTCTGATTTTTTTCAAACACTAGAAAACCTTTATACTTTTTTTAGTGTATCTTTTACACAGCACCAAAAATTCATTGATGTTCAGGCGCAACTTGGACTAAAAGAAACAGAACTAGTACAGCTCTCAGAGACACGTTGGTCTTGCCAGATACGTTCCATTACTGCTCTAATACGCAACTTTCCAGCTGTTGTGCAGTGTCTTAAAGAGGAGAAATCTGCCATAGCCACTGGCTTGTTGATTAACTTGCGTAAGTTATCAATGCGCTACTGCCTTTTTACGTTTCAATTGTTACTGGCTACTACAGAAGGTTTCCATAAGTTGCTTCAGAAGGAAAACCTAGATTTGTCTACTGCATTAGAGTATAAAAAAGATGTTTGTACTTCATTAAGATCTCTAAGAACCAATGCCAAATCAAGAGATATACTTCAAAAAGCTGTTTCTTTGTTTGACATTGACACTGAGAATTCACAAGCATCCAGGCAAATTAAAAAAACAAAAATGATGGAAGACTTTGTGTACGAAGCCAGACCAACACCACGTGATCATTTGTCAAGTGAAGATGATCTTAGAACAAAAATCTTTTACCCTTGCTTGGACCGAATGCTCTCTGAACTTGACCATCGTTTCTCTAGCATTAAAGAAAATTTGGTCAAGGGCATTGAGGCATGCAACCCACTTTCTTCATCTTTTCTGTCAGAAGACATAAAGGCACTTGCAGAACATTACAAAATGGATCTGCACTATGAAGAAGTAGTTGTTGCTAAAAACTTCTTTGAACGCAAAAAACAGGAAGGTGCGGTACTAACAGTACAGCACATTTGCAAACTTTTGGATCCTTTAATGTTTCCAACGGTTAAAAAAATCACGCAAGTTGTCCTAACAATTCCTGTGAGCAGCTGTTCTGGCGAAAGATCATTTAGTGCTTTGAGACGTCTTCATACATGGCTCAGAGGTACAATGGGGCAGTCAAGGCTTCATCATCTTGCAGTTCTTTCAATTGAAAAAGGTGTTTTGGAATCTGTGTCTGATGAATGTGTAATTGATCATTTTGGTAACAAACAATCACGAAGGCATACCTTGGTTCTCTCAAGAGATTAACTTCAACTGCCTCCGTAAATTTAATTTGCTCTTGAAATTATAAGATTCTAAACTATACGTATAGGAGGGTAGTTCAAGAATAACAGTTAATGGTGGTTGGCTATTTTGGATGCTATGTACAGTATCTCACAAAATAAGTACTCATACACCTCACATTTTTGAAAATATTTTATTATAGCTTTTCAGGTGACAACACTGAAGAAATTTCACTTGGCTACAATGTAAAGTAAAAGTAGTGAGTGTACAGCTTGTATAACAGTGTAAATTTGCTGTCACCTCAAAATAACTCAACATACAGGCAGCCATTAATGTCTAAACCGCTGGCAACAAAAATGACTTTACCCCTAACTTAGTGCAATTGTCAACATTGGGTCCAAAGTCTTACTTCTTTGTAACTTCTTTGGCCGACCATTGGCGAGGCCTGATCTGAGTGGAACCTGTCCTGCTATACCACTGTATGGTCTTGCCCACCGTGCTTCGGCTCAGTTTCAGGTTATTGGCAATCTTGGAGCCAAGGCTATCTTTATAGAGATCCTCAGTTATTTCCCATGAGGTTCCAGTGCCACCGTGGCATGTATTTAGATCTTCCCGTATGAGAGCGATAACATAACAACACCAAGGATCAAACTTGACCTGAGACCTTGTTATAAATAACACTAAGGACTAACTAATCACATGAAAATGGGGGGGGGGGGGGGTAATGGCAAATTGGGCCCACCGGCCACATTTGAACATTTTACATTTTCACTTGGGGGTACTCTTGACACTGACAGTGGTTTAGACTTTAATGGCTGTTTTTTTTAGTTATTTTGAGGGGACAGCAAATTTACACTGTTTTACAAGCTGCACACTCCCAAATTGTAGCAAAGTGACATTTCTTCAGTGTTGTCAGATGAAAAGATGGAATAAAATATTTTCTAAAATGTGAGGGGGTGAACTTTTGTGAGATGCTATATGTACCCCTTTATTGCAAAATTCTTTACTACAGTAAAACAATGTCTGAACTAGTACAATTGTTAGTGAATTTAATCGCGAATGTATGCCATAGTAGCAGACAAAGCAAGAAGATAAAAAGAAGGCAGCAACTTCGTATCTGTGCAAGCAATGTTCAACCTGACCCAAGTGCTGTCAAATCTTTCAGTTCACAAAATCCCAGGAAATGTTCTAAGTGCAGATCCAATAACAGAATCTTCAAAAAAGATTCTCTGGCGTGTCATATTTGTAGACCATCTCTACTCTGTCTTGCTCAGACATTACAAATTGGTTACTGAAAATGGAATATTGTAATACCTATACTACAGTTTAAAAAGGATGGCACTTTACAGTACAGATTGTTTTCTATATGGTTAACAAGTTGTAATTGTAGTTTTACTACAAAAAATTGTTTGCACTTTTATTAAGTTTTAAACTGGTGTATTTTCAACTCATAAAGCACCTTGCACTTTTTTTTTTCCAGAAACTCCAAATTGTAGTGAACCAAAATACAAAGGGTAAAGACCAAGCTATGACTACTACTAGTACTACAGTCAAGTTGGAAAATGTCTCCATATATGGAGTTACAAATAACCAATATGGACCATATTGGTTATTTGTAACTCCATTTTGAATTTTGATCTTTGCTATCGTTTGGAGTTTATTGAATAAACCACTGTTATGTGTTAAATGAGTGTTATAACAAGTGTCTTAAATATAGACTAATATAAACCCATGCCATGTAGGGTATTCTCTCCTTCCAGTATACCTCTGAGTCTCACCCTAAAACTGGGATAGTTCTATCTAAACTCTTTAAAGATATACTATAGGCACCAAACTAACTTTAGCTTAATGAACAATTTTTAGTGTATTAATCATGCCCTTGCAATCCTGCATTATGTATCAATGCTCAATTCTCTGCCATCCAGGGGGGTGTAACTAAGACTGGCTGCATCCATTCCATGGACAGAAACAAAAGTGATTCATTCAACGCCTAAATGGCTGAGAAACTAAAGGTGTATATGCAGAGGCGTATCTAGTAAAAATGGCGCCTATGGCAAACACTGACACTGCGCCCCTGTCTCGGGCACTGTGCACATCAGTGTACTGTCTTCCTCTGCCGGGCCGGCTCCCCCCCCCAGTAATGTCCTCCTGTGGCCTGTGCCTCCTCTCTGCACCGTTGCACCACTGCGTCACCGCCGAGAACGAGTGCCTTCCATTTAAAATTGGTGCCAGGCGGCGACATCACGTTACTGCACATGCGCTGCCTGGTCAAGCCTGTACGATCTTTCCTAAGCCCTGCAGGCTTTGGAATCGTTGCATGTCCGGCCCACGGCTATCGCTGCCCGTAACAGGCTTTTACGGCAGAAAAGACCATACCTCCCAACTTTGAACTTCAGAATGAGGGACACATGAGGGAGGAAGCATCCGATGGCACGTGGCAAAAGTGGATGTGGTCAAACTCTTAACAGTGAGGGGGGGGGCTTAATGGGCCTGGCTAAACAAAACCCAGGTTTCCTTGTACCTCTAAAATATGCTTTGATTGCTGTGCCACAAGATAAAGTCTCACGGACACATGCAAACCCCAGCACAATAATAAAAAAAAAAAGAAAAATCTTCCATTACAAATGGTTTTGCATAAACTATGAAAGTGTGCATTACACAAAGTGTAAAAGGATTCAGGAATGCATTATGTACAGGGTAAGTGAAGTAAGGGAAAGTGGCGATCTGAGCGTGCAGGGTTACACAAGGCTGAAAACCCCCTGGGGAGGGGAACACACAATTGCTCCTGACACTTTACATCTTTGTCCCAGCCAGCGATATATGTCAACTTCTGGCTGAATTGGACCTGCAGCAGTGTGAACATCCAGGGATTGGTGAGCAAGCCCGGTGGATGTGCACTGTGCAGCTCCAATCAGAGACTTCACCTGTCAGATCCAAGCTGTGATGTCGGTTATGGGTGGGACTGCTACTCAGACCCACCCCCTCTGTCAAACAACCAATATAATGAAAGAATTGCCCAGAGCTGTCAGTTTTTTTTTCCATTCAGCCTGCTGGTTGAATGAGAAAAATTGAATAGTGTGTACCCAATTAAATTTTCGGGTAAATGTCAGCTTTAATGTGTCCCCACACCAGGGATGGGACTTGGCACAGAGCAAAGCATTCGCCAGGTGCCTTACAGACAGACAGACAGATGGCAGTTGAGTGCAGGGATGGTGTCAGCAATGGAGGCGCTCAGCTCTAGTATTTATCATTTACTTTGATCTGAATGGATGATGACAGGTTCTCTTTACTGCCAGACACCCCTCTCAGATCTCCTGTAGGGGGCCCTGGAGCCCACACACTGGACAGATCCAATCTTCAGAGAGATATAGTATCTGCAACGAGAGATCCCACTAATACATACTGAGAGCTGAGGGGGTGGCCAGCCTGACACATCATTTCCCCCCCACCAGCACAGTGAGTGGATGGAACATCACACAGCATGTTGTACCCAGGAAGTGATGTCCTCAGCACTAGTGATGGCACAATCACAAACCTCCCCAGAAAGCAGCTGACATGCTGGGACCTGTAGTCCCTCCTGTGAATGTCTGATACCCCACTGTCCTATCAGAGCTCAGCCTCCTCTCACTATACACTCACCTTACATTCATGTGCAGTGTTATCCCTGTGTATACTGACAGAAGCTGTTCATGCTGGAAAGGAGGGGGAGGGGCGGGGTTTAGATACAACGTTCTAGAGGGGAGGAGCTGCTGTGCTCTGTGAAAGGGAGGAATGGGGAAGTGTGGTGTGTGGGATGTGATAGGGAGGGGGAGGAGCAATACATGTAGTACCATGTGAGTTGGCTCTTTCATTACATTGGTTGTTTGACAGAGGGGGCGGGTCTGAGTAGCAGTCCAGCCCATACCCGACATCACATCTTGAATCTGACAGGTGATGTCTTTCATCGGAGTTGCACAGTGAACATCCAGCAGGCTTGCTGGCCAATACCTGGATGTGCTGGGTGTTCACACTGTTGCAGGTCCTATTCAGCCACAAGTTGGCATATAAGCAACATAATTATGCAGGACAACACCTTGCTGCCCAGCCACTCAGCAGCGCCCACTACATATGGCGCCCATGGCACTTGCTATATGTGCCATACCCTGGATACGCCACTGTGTATATGGGTGGTCTATACACAAATGGATTAAGCTAATTTTGTTGCCTCTACCTATAAATATGAATTGATGTGTGTAAGCAGCCTCTTAAGGATAGTTTTGGACTTTAATATTTTAAACTGATGTTTTTTTCACATCAGTGAGTACCTTAAACTTTTTTTTTTTTTTTACTAAACTCCAAATTCTAGTGAACCGGAATCAAAAAGGCAAAGATTAAGCTAAAATTGTCAAGCTAGGGCATGTCTACAAGGCAAGTTTGATAATTTCTCCATATTAGCTATTTTTACAGGCATTTTGCTCTTTGCTTTAGTTTGGTTTTTATTGAATAAACCAGTTATGTGTTAAATGAGTGTTGTATAACACGTTTCTTAAATATTGCCTGAGATACCCATGTGGCATCGGTTCATTGACTTGAGGTAGACTGGATGAGAGAATAACCTAAACATGGCATGTGCCATGCTATGTTTAGTGTATTTTCTCCTTCCAGTCTACCTCTATGACCCTTGGGCCTGGTTCACACCTGTGCTTTTTGCATTATGCATATTTGCACTACAGTCCATTTTTACATGGTTTCCAATGGAGCACATTCTGTAGTGCAAATATGCAAAAAGTAATAAAGATGCATAGGTGTCAATCAGGCCTAAAGTGTATGGTCTATACACAAACTGATTAAGCTAGTTTTGTTGACGATTACCTGTAGTAACCCTTCTAGGCAGTGAATTGATGCGTGTAAGCTTCATTTTATGGGTAGATTTGGAATATGTAAACAGATGTGTATTTCACATCAGTGAGTACATTGCACTTTTAAGTTGTGAATTGATGTGTGTAACCTGCATCTGTTTTTATTGGATGTTGATAACTTTGTTTTAAGTATAATAAAAATCCAATTTATTAAGAAATTTTGTATGCATATTTTTTTACTTAAATCTAAAATTTACTCTTCTGACAATGTGTTTTGGTGTGTGCACTGCACAAAGGGAATATGTGTGCGCAATGCCCATGCATATATTCTATTTTGCTCCCTGCATAAGACTACTACTGACTATACGTATGGTATGTATAATACTCGTTGTGGGTGAGTTCAGTGTATGTCAGTTAGCCAGGTCAGTGTACTGTATGTATGTCAGGTAGCCGGTAAGGTGTATGTATGTCTCTACTGTCCGTCACTGTATGTATGTCAGGTAGGTGAGGTCAGTGTGTCAGGTGGGTGAGGTCAGTGTGTCAGGTAGGTGAGTCATTGATGCATCATTGATGGGCAGCACTAGTAAGCCAGGCAGCAACCAGACAGTTAGCTTACCCCCTGGCACACAACCCCACCGCTCTACCATAAACACCCATGACACGACCACCCCGGGTCCCCCCACGGTGCCACTATCGGCCTTCGGGCTGAAGCCCCTGGTCTTTTGGGAACCTAGCAACGCTAGGCGCTGTTGATGTGCCCAGCCATGCCATTCTGCCGACGTAAATGTGCAGGAGGCGGTCCTTAAGTGGTTAATAAAGGACCACATAGATGAGTTCTTGCTGTAAAAAAATATTTTAAGCAACAGACAGCATGGATTCATGAAAGACAGAAGTTGTCAAACAAAATGATTTCTTTTTATGGGGAGGTAAGTAAAACCTTGGACAGAGGGGTGGCTGTGGATGTGGTATACTTGGATTTTGCAAAAGCGTTTGACACAGTTTCCCACACACGGCTCATGTGTAAGGTAAAGTCTACAGGCTTGGAAATATCAGTTTGTAAATGGATAGAAAACTGGGTAAAAGACAGTAGTCAGAGAGTAGTGGTTAATGATTCTTACTCTGAATGGTGTAAGGTTATCCCCAAGGTTCAGTGTTGGGACCAGTGGTGGCCCCTGCACTGTGGGCGCATGGGTGCTGCCTCCATCCATGCGCCCAGCCCCTTTCAGGACGCTGGACGCATGGATTCCTATGGCGGGGGTGGGAGGGGGTCGTACTTTATGAAGCACCTGATTAGAGCCAGAGGCTCTAATAGGCTTCAAAATAGGGTGGGCTCAGGTAGAGCAGAGAGTGCGCCCTGATACCACCCAATTGTGTGACGATAGCAAATAAATTTTCGCTATTTCCACACTAACCTTCCTCCCTGCCAATTAGGTGGCAGGGCGTCAGGCCGGCTTCCTGATTGGCCAAAGCGCCAGGCAACCCTATTGGATGGGGGGGGGGATGTTTGGTGCTGCCAGAGCCGCAAACCCTGCAAGTGGGGGGGGGGGGTCAGTGGGCACAGTGGCTGCATTTGATGGGCTCAGTGGCTGCATATACTGGGCACAAGTGGCTGCATTTGATAGGCAAGTGGCTGCATATGATAGGCACAGTGGCTGCATATACTGGGCACAAGTGGTTGCATATGATGGACACAAGTGGCTGCATATGATGGGCACAAGGGGCTGCATTTGATGGGCACAGTGGCTGCATATGATGGGCACAGTGGTTGCGTTTAATGGGCACAATGGCTGCATATGATGGGCACAAGTGGCTGCATATAATGGGCACAAGTGGCTGCATATGATGGGCACAGTGGCTGCATATGATGTGCACAGTGGCTGCATATGATGGGCACAAGTGGCTGCATATGATGGGCACAGTGGCTGCATTTGATGGGCACAAGTGGCTGCGTATGATGGGCACAAGTGGTTGCGTTTGATGGGCACAATGGCTGCATATGATGGGCACAAGTGGCTGTATATGATGGGCACACGTGGCTGCATATGATGGGGCACAGTGGCTGCATATGATGGACACAGTAGCTGCATTTGATGTGCACAAGTGGCTGCGTTTGATGGGCACAGCGGCTGCCTTTGATGGGCACAATGGCAGCATTTGATGAGCACAGTGAGGCTGCAATTGATGAGGGGGGTTTCAGTATTTTTTAGTTTGTTTGCGTCCCCCAAAAAATTTTGAGCACCAGCCGCCACAGGTTGGGACCATTACTTTTTATTATCTTTATAAATAATATTGGGTCTGGGATTAAAAGTAACATTTCTGTCTTTGCAGATGACACCAAGCTATGTAGTGGAATAACGTCCTTACAGGATGTCTCCATTTTACAAGCCAACCTCAATGAACTGTCTAATTGGGCGACTATGTGGCAGATGAGGTTTAATGTTGATAAATGTAAAGTTATGCACTTGGGGGCTAGGAATATGCATGCATCATACATACTAGGGGGAGTACAACTGGGGGGATCCGTAGTGGAGAAGGATCTGGGGGGTTTGGTAGATCATAAGCTCAATAATAGCATGCAATGCCAAGCTGCGGTTTCCAAAGCGAGCAAAGTCCTTTCTTGTATTAAGAGAGGTATGGACTCCAGAGAGAGAGATATAATTTTGCCCCTGTACAAATCAATAGTAAGACCTCATCTGGAATATGCAGTTCAGTTTTGGGCACCAGTTCTCAAAAAGGATATCGGGGAACTGGAGAAAGTACAGAGAAGGGCAACCAAACTGATAAGAGGCATGGAGGAACTCAGCTATGAGGAAAGATTAGAGGAACTGAATTTTACATCTAGAGGAAAAGAGATTTCATCTCCAAATACAGAAAGGTTTCTTCACAGTAAGATCTGTGAAAATGTTGAATAGACTCCCTGCAGAGGTGGTTCTGGCCAGCTCAGTAGATTGCTTTAAGAAAGGCCTGGATTCTTTCCTAAATGTACATAATATAACTGGGTACTAACATTTATAGGTAAAGTTGATCCAGGGAATGTCCGATTGCCTCTCTGGGATCCGGAAGGAATTTTTTCCCCTGCTAACAAATTGGATCCTGCTTTTCTGTTTTTTTTTCCGCCTTCCTCTGGATCAGCTGTGGGTATAGGATTGGGTATATGGGATTGTATGGTATTTTTTATTTTATTTATTTATTTTTTTATGGTTGAACTGGATGGACTTGTGTCTTTTTTCAACCTGACTTGACATGTAACTCCACACTGACGCACTCCACCCAATAGTGTCCTCAGGGGAATGCCATATCAGACCCCCAGTTTGCATGCACCCCCCCTTCACTTCCCCAAACGATAACAGGCCACACCATGAAACATAGCAGGGTCTGGTGGAGATGAAGACAATCCTTGTCTTCTTTGTTTGCAAGCAGAAGAAAGTCACCAGGAAATTTCCTTTAGCAGCTACAGTGTTAATTTTGTCGACTAAAACATTTTAGTCGACTAAATGAATACTTTTTTAGTCGGCTAAAATACGACTAAAACTAAAACAATTGAGATGACTAAAATATGACTAAAACTAAAATGGCATTTTAGTCAAAAGACTAAAATGGGACTAAAATGCAATTTTAGTCAAAAGACTAAAGCCCCATACACACGCTCGGACAATCCGCGGACCAGGTCGGTCGGATTCTGTCCGACGTACTTTGTCCGATGTTGGTGTTGCGTACACACGGTCGGACTACGTTGTCGGAATATCCGGTCTGGAAGAACGTCGTGACGTAAGTCGTCGTCCACGAGATTACAAAAGGGAAGTTCAGCACCACGTCAGGCACCCGTTGGGCTCCTTCTGCTGATCCCGTGTTTATCGAGAGTTAGTGGAAGTTTGGTGACTTAAGATTCGCGCTTCTCAGTTTTCTGACTCAGATCGTTACTGCTCTTCAGTTTGTGCTTGTCGTGCGTATCTGTTTATTAGTGCGTGTAGTCAGTTCGCATTTGTTGGTCATTGCGGCCTATATCTTGATATAGGACGCTTTGATTTGCACTGCTTATTGTCTGCTCGTTGCTGGTATTCATTTCGTTCTTTCAGGCCTTGCTGTTTATCGGTGCTTTCTGTTTGTCCGTTCTGACCAGCCGACCTTTTGTGACCTTCTGAGCGATGTTTCCCGTGCGTACTCGTCGCCGAGTTCGTGCTGTACGCGGAATTGGTGTCGGGCTTTTAGCTTTGAGCCAAGACCCGTCCATGAACAGAGTGACGAGGAGTATGTGGACCAAGAATTGGTTGCTTCAGCGTGACCAATTCTCGCACATGCCTTTGCTTCGTGAGATCCGGGAGAATAATCCTGATGATTTCAGGAACTTTCTCAGGATGACGGACCCCGATTTTCACCGTCTTTTGGCTTTGCTGACCCCCTTTATCAGCCGGCAGGATACCTGCATGAGACAAGCCATTACTCCGGAGCAGAGGCTTGTTGCCACGTTGAGGTACTTGGCGACAGGGAGAAGTCTTCAGGATTTGAAGTTCTCTTCAGGTATCTCTCCCCAGGCCCTGGGAATCATTATTCCAGAGACCTGTTCTGCCATCATTCAGGTCCTGCAGGAGGACTATATTAAGGTAACATTTATACTTTACTATTCCCTTCTATGTATGCTCTGTTTGCTAATGACTTGTATTTTTGACCTCCTTTCCTAATTACCATGATTGCAATATGTTCTAATATGCTGTGCCCCTTTTCTCCTTCATGCATTTTTCCCTTCACTTACCTCCCCAGCATGCTCTTCTGCCCCAATAGACACCTATGGCCTAGTCACTTAAGCAATGTCTTTTGTCTGCTGCATAGTATTGTTTGCCCCCAAACACCCCCTAAAATATGCACAAATGTTTGCTGTGTGGTTTACTTCATGTAGAGCCCCCCTTTTTTTTTTTTTTTGGTGGGGGGGGGGGGGGGCAAACTCATTAGGAACCCCCTCCCCCAACTGCTCTGTCAGATGGTACCAATCCTTTATCTGCTGGCTTTCCCAAGGTCCATACACACTATATACCTACCTCTTTATAGTGCGCATCTTTAGGGATGAATTCAGCAAAGCATGTAGTGCAAGGGGCTGCCTCCAAACATTCCATTTCCTATTTTTTTGTCTTCTTTCCCTCCTATTAGCTTGCTTGGTAATTTAATAATGTCACACTGTGCCTGCCTTTTTTTGGGGGGGGGGGGGGGTTGAAATGTTATTTTATCTTTCCTGTGGCCTGCCAATAGTGTTAAGTACAGAGGGTCTGGCCAAACTAGCCCACATTATTGAGCCATTTGCCAATCAATGAAGTGCAGAGGGTTACCTGTCCACCACCCCACCCCCCCAAAACCCTAGTTATTGCCAATGTCCCCTCAGAAGTGGGGGGATTGATGGGGGGGTGAGTAATCTGTGAAGGGGAGCCTCTACTTTTCTGTGCAAATACTTTCCAGCCTCCAATTTTATACAATGCTCTTGTTCCAAGATGTTGATTGTCTAATCTGCTTGCAATGTTTAGGTGCAAAGTGACTAATTTTTTTTTTCTTGTTTCACTCCACAGTTCCCTTCCACGCCACAGGAATGGCAGACTGTGGCCTCCCACTTTGCCAGCCGTTGGGACTTTCCTAACTGCGGAGGGGCAATTGATGGGAAACACGTCCGCATCGTCCCACCGCCCAACTCGGGGTCCTACTATTATAATTATAAAGGGTTTAATAGTGTAGTGATGTTGGCGGTGGTGTCGGCAACATACGAGTTTATGTATGTGGACGTGGGGATGAACGGCCGGATATCGGATGGTGGTGCCATTACGCACACGGAGTTCTACTGGCGTCTCCAAAGTGGCAGTCTGTGCTTGCCACCTCCAGAGGAGAATGCCGAAGGACTCCCCTTCGTCTTTGTCGCAGATGAAGCGTTTGCGTTGACTCCCCATGTGATGAGGCCGTTCCCGATGAGGACCCTCACCCCGGACCAGAGGGTCTTCAACTACAGGCTGTCCAGAGCCAGAAGAGTGGTGGAGAACACTTTTGGCATCCTGGCCAGCCGCTTCCGCCTGTTCCTGACGGCATTTAACTTGGCGGAATACAAACTGAACCACATAGTTCTTGCCTGTTGCATATTGCACAACTTCCTCAAAAGACATAACAGGAACTATGTGGTGCCCGTTGGCCCAGATGTGGAGGGCCCTCCAAATGCGGACCTCACAGCCCTTCGAGTGGCACGTCCAGGCTTGCCCCCTCTAAATGCCCGCGTGGTCCGCGACCAATATATGGAGTACTTTGTGGGTAGGGGGGCCATTGCTCTGCCTGACGATGTGTGAGAGGCATTTTTTTAATAAATCTGATATTTGAACCAACCTATGATTTCTTGCCTTTTTAGTCTTCTTTTTAGCTTATTTGACCTTGACATTTTTTCCCTTTGCCTTCGACAGTGGGAATGCACTTTCTGGGCAAAAGGAGGTAACAGTCTCTTCTTCCCAAAAAGGTTATTCTCATGTTGTGTGTTTGCTACCTAATCTTTGGTCTAGAGAAGGTTTGTCCTGCATAACTGACACCCAAAATACTCCTTTTCAGCACCAGGTCTGACATGTGTGTATTCTCAAAAATGCTGGGCTCCGTGTTTTCGTACAAAGCACTGTGGGTGTCATTTACATAATTCAAATCCGCTATGCTCTACAAGTGCATTGAAAAAGTTCCCAGGGAAAGAAAATTGCAGTGCAAAGTGGATTTGCCTTTAGTAAATAACACCCATTGCCCCCCATATCCTTTACATTTTACATACATAATGCATTGTGTTTTTTAAATAAGGAAGCCACACATTTAGAAAAATAAAAAAGTTTACTAGGAAAACATTCACAAGTGCGTTTACAATCTTCACGCCAAAACTGACAACATCTTGGTTATTTACAACATTGTTTACAAACATTCCGCAATTGGTAAATCCAGGCATGGAGCAAAACAGAACCTATGAACTAGGAAAGTTCAACTTTGTAAAGTGAAGACAAGATCAGACATGACTATATGTTCAAAGTGTGTTTGATCTTGCCTTCATCAAATGGGGGGGTCACCCCCGGAAAGTGGAAATTAAGAACATGCACACAATTTGGGTCTGAAAATGGTCATTAGATGGTAAAACACATGCCTAGAAGCTTCAAAAGTGCCATTTTCCATCATGGGGATGAATGGACGTTTTTTGGGGGTGCAACCCCTTCACCACAACCACTTTCGTAGTTTGTAAAGTGTTTGCACCCCCAAAAAAACGTTGGCATTCATCCACCATGATGGGAGCTAGCACATGTGGACACAATGTGTGCATGTTCCAAATTTCACACAGTTTTTAAGTTGCAAATGTGTTCAGAAGCTGGCACAAATGTGTGTTAATTACTTGGTGCGTTTTCATATTTTTCCTAAAACATCAATGATGTTCTTCAATTTTTGTTGAACATCATTGATGTTTTGCTTTATGTAATCTAGATCTCGATTGCAGACCATTATCTCCCGATGAGTACGTGGGCACTCTCTGTGGTAAATTGCGATTTTTCTTCCACAACATCCACGTCACCTAAAAACCACAAACACACAAAAATGGGGTGTTGGAAATGAGCCAGCCATACATGGATTAGCTTACCAGTAGCTGTGTTCTCCCACACTCACCTGTTGTGGTGACAATTTCTCCAAGTTCGATGATCTCTCCTTCCTCCTCCTCCTCCTCTGCTTCTGCTCTTTCCCCTTTTTTGGGAGGTGTTGGTTTGGGGGTTTCCTCAGACGGCCCAAGTTTTCGCTCCCCTATGAGAATGTACAAAAGGAAGATTTAGCAACACAATCTATTGAAGGCAGAACTAGGAAATGACAAACATTGCTTGAAAGTGACGGACACTATTTTTGTTTGGCCAGTTACAAATGACAACTACATGAATGTAGTCACTTTGTAAAGGTGCTAAACTGACTAGCTTTTCTGGAGAAGTTTGTGTGATGGAGACACCCCTCTAGTATCCACTGGAGCACATGTGTGGAAAAGCATAATAAAAAGGGGGTTTGGGTGTCCCAGCACTAGTGCTCTAGAGTCCAGATGGGTAAGCAGCTACTGGGTGACCTCTCCTTTACATTGAATAAATTGGCTTTACATTCTTGATGACATTTCTAGTGAGAACAAACTTCCTTTCCCCATAAAAAACACCAAACCACGTATTATAAGTGGCCGAACGTTCGAGGTTGCGTACGATCGAATGGACACACACACACGACCATGACAGTAGCAGAAAGATCGAGGCTGAGTACGATCGAATGCACAGACGAACATGAAAGTGGCCATTTTGGAATGTACAACTTTGTAAAAATCAAACCACATGGAGCAGTATGCAAGCAAGAAATCAAACACAAAACACAACTACTTACTTTTTTGAAGAATTCGCTTGATCTTTCTGTACTGATCGGCCTCCCTCAGTTTCAGGTCTGACCAGCGTTTCCTCAGTTGCTCCTTGGATCGTTGTACCCCAAAATTATTGTACAGCCTTCTCACAACTTTAGACATGATCTTGGCCTTGCGGACATTGGGGTTGAGGTAAGGCCCATACTTCCCATCATAGTCGCTCCTCTTTAATATGTCCACCATCTCCAACATTTCTCCAAATGACATATTTGAGGCCTTGAATTTCAGGCTCCGGGATCGGGACGTTTCTGCCTCCGGACTTTCCTCGTCCTCCTCCTCGTTGGGGGGATATTTGGGGCGCACCTGCTGTGTCCCCGCCATGTGCTCTCCCCACTGCGCCGTAAAGAGAAGGGGTGGGGAATAGACGAGAAAGATCGTCAGGGGCGGGCGGAGTTTGACGCATGCGCACTGTATATAAAACGTCACACGCCTGTGTCGTAGCCACGATCTGGGAGACAAGGGGAGAGAAAGCTCACGCACGAGACGATCGCTACAAACGAAGGTACAATTTGACGTTGGTACATAACTAGCCTAGACTGATTAGAACTTGAGGCTTCTTTATGGAGAAGATTAGGAGAGTTTAGGCTAACATTATTTATATTGTTTTGTGTGGCGTTGTGTCTTGCAGAGGTGATGGAGGCCTTCTACGACGTGAGCTTTCTACCCCACTTCATTGATAAATACCGGCAATTCCCCCTCTTATGGCAACCTAAACATCGTGACTACAGCAACAGACCAAAGAGGTACGCAGCCCTGCTGAAACTTGTGGCATTTGTAAAGCCTAACCTGCCCATGGCAACCGTGGCAAACTTAAAAGTGAAGATAAACAACATGAAGAGTACCTATTTCCGGGAGCGCAATAAGGTCCTGAAGTCCCTAGCATCTGGAGCTGCAGCAGCTGATGTCCATGTCCCCACGCTCTGGTACTATGAGAGGCTCCACTTTCTCAAAGACCAGTCTACTGTCAGGAAGTCACTCTCGACTCTTCCTTGCACGCGTCCTTCCGCGCACGCCACCCCTGATGAGGCTTCCGAGGACCAACCTGGCCCTTCCAGTATGGAATCTGTGCAGGAGCCCAACTTGTTCCAGGTATAGTAGTTTTGTAACCAGTTTGGGGAATAATGAATGATGTTCAGTTAATTCAGGATCCCCAATTGCTTAGTTCCTAACGTGATTGACATATCAACAGACAGTGGTGTTGGAGATATTTTTGGGAAGAATCTAAACTGCAGGGCTGAGAATTGTATGGTTTTCTATTTGTAAACATTTTGCAACAGTCACTAGATGAGAATTTGTGTGTGTTTGATGAACAAATAACTGAAACTATGTCCCTTTTTCATACACAGGAAGACCTCAGCCAGGAGGTGGCTGTGGAAGGTGGCAGTCAGGAGGAGGCAGGGGTTAGTGGCAGCCAAGAGGGGGGTAGGCGTAGGAGCCTGACTGTCTCCCAAGTCTCTCCCCTCCGCCTTCACATGGGGGAGGTGGGAGAGTCAGCGCTCCAGCTGATAAAAGATGCCTCAGCCTCCCTCTATGCCACACCCACCTACGAGGAGGCCTTTGCCTCCTTGGTTGGCAGTAAATTTACGGGTATGGAGGCGGGGCAACGCAGCATGTGTGAGGAGGTCATCCTCAAAATACTAAATGAGGGGATGACTGGGAAGATGACTCCCCTCACACATGTTTGCGAGAGTGACCTTGCTCCGCCTCCTCCTCCTCCTTCTGCCACCCCACCAGCACCAGCACCACGGCGTGGAAGGAAGCGTACAAGGAAGACAAGAGAGTGATGACCTTGATTAAGTCTGGTCTGAGAGAAGATGGAGCCTCTCGTAGGACCAGAGCCTGGGAACCTAGATGGCATCTGCTGCAGTTCCGGATGTTTTGGACTTCAGGACCAGATTGCGCTCCCTTATTATTTAGATAGGTACTCTTCATGCCCCCAGCGTGAAAAATGATGGTTGCCATGGGTGTCCAAGGCTTTGCAAATTCCCCAAGTTTCACCATGGCTGCGTTCCTCTTTGGTTTGTTGCTGAGACCTAAATAAATGTTTTTTGGATTTGAAATAATCATTGACTATTGTGTTTTACTTTTCTACAATGACAGTTTTTCTTTGAGTAGGCAGGTACATTTCACTAATCCTAAAGTAGAATTAACAAGGGGCACCAACAACCAACAAACTCCTATTAAATTTAAGCAAGAAATACAAATGTTAATAATGTGGTTTTGCTAAGTTGAGACACACAACCCCCCTCCAAAAAACAAAAAAAAAAACTCCTTCAAATATGTATTCCCCCCCCAAAAAAAAAAAAAAAAAAAAAAACATGGTAAAAATATAACAAAGATTCTTTTACGATCTGAGTAAAAATAAACATGTAGTGTATAAATGCTGCAAAGTAATAAAGAACTAAGTTTGTGAGAAGTGCGGGTGAATAGGAGCAGCTAAAACATGTCATTCTTGTTGCATTGTAAAGAAAAAGAGAATGCGCTGCATTAAAGACATTTTAACATTGCAGCGTGACGAATGTGCTGTGTCGATTAGGAAAGGTAGTTTTACCTGACCGAGCGCTTCCGTCACAGAATTTCTTCTGAGCATGCGTAGCACTTTGTCCTTTGGACAACCGTACACACGATCGGATTTGGTGTGATCGGACCGGGTTGACGGCAAATCTTTCCAGCAAGAGATAAGACTTTGTCCGTCGGACAAACCGACGAACACTGTCCGATGGTGCATACACACGGTCTGATTTTTCAACAACCTTGTCCGATCGGACAGAATCCACGAAAAAGTCCGACCGTGTGTATTGGGCTTAAGACTAAAACTAAATTGAAATTTGACTTAGAAATTAACACTGGTCTGTAGTGCATGTTCATACCTCAATACCATAAATAATAACATATGAGATTTTTCACTCCAGCAGTATATAATGAGTTTGGAAATTGTAGAGAAATGTTCACTAATGCATTACAATTTAATTACACCCATTCAATTTTAGACGACTAAAATTAGTTTTAGTGGACTAAAATGTACTGGAGATTTTAGTCGACTAAAACGTAGGACCTTTTAGTCGACTAAAATGTCCTGGAGATTTAATCAACAAAATACGACTAAAACTAAAACAATTGCAGAAGACTAAAATGGGACTAAAACTAAAATGCCATTTTAGTCCTAAGACTAATGCCCCGTACACACGGTCGAATATTCTGATGGAAAAAGTCTGATCGGATTATGTTGTCGGAAAATCCGATCGTGTGTGGGCTCTAGCAGGCTTTTTCCGTCTGACGGAAAAAATTTGAGAGCAGGATCTAAAATTTTCCGACAACAAAATCCGATCGGATTGTAGAGAATTCCAACGCACAAAGTGCCACGCATGCTCAGAAGAAATTAGGAGACGAAAGCTATTGGCTACTGGCTTCTACGTAGTCCCGTCGTACGTGTTGTACGTCACCTAGTTCTGAACCAACCATGTGTGTGCAACACAAGTTTCGGACAAAATCAGTCGGAAAAAATCCGACGGATTTTGTGGTCGGAATGTCCGACCGTGTGTACGGTGCATTAGACTAAAACTGAATCTAAATTTGCTGCCAAAATTACCACTGAGCAGCTAGCAATTTAAATGGTATCTTATCTCACTGTAAATGTCACTTCATCCCCCAAGCAAGGTATTCTTTATGTGGCCCTTTAAGCCTTATTAAAATAGTTGCGCCTCACTGAATGGTAATTGTTCAATTTTTTTTACTGCATTGGTACATGCGCCAGGGCAGTGCTCAGCTCCTTATTCCCTGTATTTGATTTTGTAGGGGTTTTAAAGGGTAAGTTCACTGTGATGGGAGGGCACATGGAACCAAGAATCCCTTGGAAAGGTTGGGAAACCCATGTATCAGCTCCCCATAAAACTCTTATGTCTAAGCCACCCTGTGCCATCCTGGTACAGGGTGAGTGAGAAAATATATCTTGGATTACTTAAAATATAAGTAAGTAATATTTATCCACATTGCTATATTAATCTCTTTTTGTTACATTTTTGAGAGACTGTTTTCTTGGATGTTAATTTTGAACAATACACAATCCTTGAAAAAGCTGATCTGGAGACGGACTGTCTGGTCACCTAGGCTGCCTTAAGTGCTGGGTTAATTAACATGTTAATTATGTGATTGTCTTTTAAGTTGTTGCTATAGGGGAGGGGGGAGTATCCATGAGCAGCCCTACCTCATTATCAACCCCTTGTGTTAAATGTGTATAAAAAGGCTGTTTTCTGTCCAAAAAATGAGTTCAAGATTCTACAAGCTATTTTCGGGTAGACTTGTATTCAATGCAGCTATAATAATATATCTCTCTGAGGGTCAGATTGGAGGAGCAGTATTACTGACGGAATCACTCAGCGGAGTGCGGAAAAGGATCCGTCACAGTCACCTTTTATAAAAAATAAATACATGTACATCTTTTTGCAGGTAATGAAATATATATTTATTATTTTTTACGCTGCAGCCTGTAAAGCATTGTGCCTGCAATCAGCAGACTGACGAGGTGTGAGTTTTATTTTCTGCTGCCTGGTTTGAGTTCTGGTACTGCAGAGAGGAGTTGATTGTGAGCTGAAGCATATTACCTTAGATGACCCTTACCTGGGATGACCCTTACCTGAGATGACCCTTACCTGGGATGAAATGCTGTGTTTGCTACATTTATTGTAGCATTGTTTTCTGGTGAGCGTCCACTTCATGAGGTAGTGGTGTTTGTAGATATATGCCCATACACTGAAATATCTGGCAGCAGTCTTGGTTAGTGGGTGGAGGATTCACAATTTACAATTCTCAGACTGTGATTAAAAGGACTTGTATGCATTTTCTATGTATACTGGCACTTAGGCACTTGTATTTCACATGAGATTTTGATAATAAATACTTTCTATGGTGCACTTTATGTGAATACTGACATGTAGCAACTTTATGCACTTCACATGAATATTGTTGTGCGGTAATCTTAGGCACTTTACTTGACCTGGCGCTGCATACATTTATGTGTTCACAGTTTTTAAGATTTGTATATCAACCTTCTTTTTTGAAAAACAAATCTTTGTGCTTAGGAGCCAGTTAAGAAGGAAAAAGTAAACTATTAGCACTATACTGTGGAGTATATTAAGAAATTGTTATGGAAATGTGCAGCGCTATATTAAACTAAAAGTGCATACAAATATAATGCAATTAAGCAGCATATCCAATGTGGAATATATAAAACATCCCACTTAGGTCCCTTTCACACTTGTGCGACTTGAACTGTGTCGCATGACAAGTGGTACCTCATGATTTCCAATGAGTACCATTCATATCTGTGCGTCTTCAAGTCGCATCGACTTTAAAGTAGTCCCTGTACTACTTTGGTCTGATGTGACTTGAGGTCCATAGAACTCAAGATTACCAGGCATTGCTTCAAGTCACGTCAAAATCGCGGCATAAATTGCTCGACTTTTAAGTCGCACATTTGTGAAAGGAGCCTAATAGTGTAAAATTTCCAAATAAAGTGCAAAGTGCATATGTCCTAATATTGCTGTGCAGACACATCCAAAGAAAACGGCAATGAAGAAGCTCAAAGTAAAAATAGTAACTCCAGCTCAAAAAATAGGGATCATATAACAGTCATTAAGGTAAAGTATTAAAAGGTCCAGTTAGCCAGTGTATTTCTACAGTGTCCTTCTACAGATGGAAGGATCACCCAGAGGAAGACTGAGAAGATAGCTTGGAAAGCCCTCTAAGGAAAAAACACTCCACCACGTGGCAGATGGTCCCAGCTTCAAAAACGTCCTTGGTTACTGGATTATGCTATGGTTGGTCTTCCATTTATACACTCTGCATATAACTTGACATACGTGGGTTGGAGGTCTGACTGAGGACGTATTGACCATCTGGGACCATCTGCCATAGAATTTGAGGTGTCTACTGGTGTTCCTACATGTGCATTGAGTTTGTTTTGACCACCTTAGCTGGGGCTCAGAACGATCTGGTAAGTCTTCTACCTTACAGCACATGGTGGAGTGTTTTTTCCTTTGAGCTATATTTTCCCACTCGTCCACTAGGTGATGCTTCCATCTGTAGAAGGACTGTGATGCACTGGCTAACTGGACCTTTTTCTACTTTCCCTAATGACTGTAATATGAAACTTCTGTTTTGCTGGTGACCATCTTTTCACCACATAGCAGACTAGTTAGCCAGATATTTGTGACTTTAAGTAATACTGAACACACACTGTTTAGTTCACATTGTCCCATATATTCCTGTATGGGGATGATGGCAATGTAATTATTTTAATAACAAAAAAAAAAATCTAAGTGCCTTTTTCTTATTGATATACAGCTGTCACATGACCCAGCTCTTTCCCTGCCTGTCTGCAGGGAAACATAAGCAGGAGAAGTCTCTAGTCCTCTGCTGCTGGCCAAATAGTTACATAGTAGGTGAGGTTAAAAAAAGACACAAATCCATCAAGTCCAAACTATGTGCGTGATTATATGTCAGTATTACATTGTAAATCCCTGTATGTTGCGGTCGTTCAGGTGCTTATCTAATAGTTTCTTGAAACTATCAATGCCCCCTGCTGAGACCACCGCCTGTTGAAGGGAATTCCACATCCTTGCCGCTCTTACAGTAAAGAACCCTCTATGTAGTTTAAGGTTAAACTTTTCTTCTAATTTTAATGAGTAGCCACGAGTCTTGTTAAACTCCCTTCTGCAAAAAAGTTTTATTCCTATTGTGGGGTAACCAGTATGGTATTTGTATATTGAAATCATATCCCCTCTCAAGCGTCTCTTCTCCAGAGAGAATAAGTTCAGTGCTCGCAACCTTTGCTCATAACTAATATCCTCCAGACCCTTTATTAGCTTTGTTGCCCTTCTTTGTACTCGCTCCATTTCCAGCACATCCTTCCTGAGGACTGGTGCCCAGAACTGGACAGGATACTCCAGGTGAGGCCAGACCAGAGTCTTGTAGAGCGGGACAATTATCGCTTTATCTCTGGAGTTGATCCCCTTTTTAATGCATGCCAATATTCTGTTTGCTTTGTTAGCAGCAGCTTGGAATTGCATGCCATTGCTGAGCCTATCATCTACTAGGACCCCTATGTCCTTTTCCATCCTAGATTCCCCCAGAGGTTCTCCCCCCCAGTGTATAGATTTTATTCCTATTTTTGCCACCCAAATGCATTATTTTAAATTTTTCTACATTGAACCTCATTTGCCATGTAGTTACCCACCCCATTAATTTGTTCAGATCTTTTTGCAAGGTTTCCACATCCTGCTTAGCTTAGTATCATCCGCAAATACAGAGATTGAACTATTTACCCTATCCTCCAGGTCGTTTATGAACAAATTAAATAGGATTGGTCCAAGCACAGAATCCTGTGGGGCCCCACTACCCACCCCTGAGCATTCCGAGTACTCCCCATTTATCACCACCCTCTGAACTCACCCTCACAGTTTTGTAGCCAGTTTTCAACCCATGTACTCATTCTATGGTCCCTGCCAACGGACCTTATTGTGTACAGTAAATTTATGGGGAACTGTGTCAAATGCTTTTGCAAAATCCAGATACAACATCTACGGGCCTTCCTTTATCTAGATGGCAACTCACCTCCTCATAGAATGTTAGTAGATTGGTTTGGCAAGAACGATTCTTCATGAATCCTTGCTGATTACTGCTAATGATACCGTTCTCATTACTAAAATCTTGTATATAGTCCCTTATCATCCCCTCCAAGAGTTTACATACTATTGATGTTGGGCTAACTGGTCTGTAATTCCCAGGGATGTATTTTGGACCCTTTTTAAATATTGGTGTTACATTGGCTTTTCTCCAATCAGCTGGTACCATTCCAGTCAGCAGACTGTGAGTAAAAATTAGGAACAATGGTCTGGCAATTACTTGCCTGAGTTCCCTAAGTACCCTCCGATGCAAGCCATCTGTTCCCGGTGATTTATTAATGTTAAGTTTCTCAAGTCTAATTTCAATTCTGTCCTCTGTTAACCATGGAGGTTCTTCTTGTGATGTGTCATGAGGGTAAACACTGCCGTTTTGGTTACTGAAACCCCCCGATTCCCTTGTGAAGACTCAGGAGAAGAATAAATTCAATACCTTCACCATCTTCCTATCCTTTATAACCAGATGTCCTTCCTCATTCTTTATGGGGCCAATATGGTCTGTCCTCCCTTTTTTACTGTTCACATACTTGGGAATTTCTTGGGATTATTTTTGCTCTCCTCCGCTATGTGTCCTTCATGTTCTATCTTAGCCTTCCTTATTGCACCATTACATTTCTTGTTGCATTCTTTATACAGTCTGAATGCTGATGATGATCCCTCAACCTTGTATTTTTTTGAAGGCCTTCTCCTTTGCATTTATATGCATTTTTACATTGGAGTTAAGCCGCCCAGGACGTTTGTTCGCTCTTTTAAATGTATTACCCAGTGGGATGCATTGGCTAATGCCCTTATTTAATATGCTCTTAAAGCAAACCCATCTCTCCTCTGTGTTCTTTGTTCCTAAGATTTTATCCCAATTTATGCCTTCTGCCAAGGTTCGTAGTTTAGGGAAGTTGGCTCCTTTGAAATTCAGTGTCTTTGTATCCCCCCTTATGTTTCCTATTTGTGTGATTTATACTGAAGCCAATTGACCTGTGATCGCTGTTACATGTCACATGTTCAAAATAAAAAAACTGAGTAAAAATAAATAATTAATATCAATAAACTGTTTTTTATTGTCATACAAATATATATATTTGAAATCAAATCTTTATTATTTTTTGGCAATAACATGGTATGAGTGAATTTCTGCCAGTCACAGGCTGAGTCACACTCCTCCAGCCTGTGTCTTAGAATAAGAGGGAGGGGAAGCCTCCAACAATCTACATGTAATATGCTACCCCCATTCTGTTTAGCTGGTTAGTGTACATGGAGGAGGAGGGAGGGAGTTGGCTGTCATACGCCCACATGTGTGACTCTATAGTCACATCAGTGTAGCCAACTATCAGTATTTTTATTGGTAGCCAATTACAAACAGGCACTTTTCTCCTGCCAGTAAATACCAGTGACAGGAAAAGGTTGCCATTAAAAAATATGGCTGTGACACTTGACTCAGAACTGTGCATGTGCAGTTCGGGGCCAGAGCTGACCGAGACCATCCGAGTGCCTGCTACAGTGTGTTCAGGAGATGAGTATGGTGGAGGCGGTGCCTGGACGTGTCGTGATGTCATGGTACAAGGGAGCAAAGTGGAGCGGCCGGAGCCATGTGTGCGGGTCTGCGGGAATGGGAGCAAGCCAGTAGTGGGTCTGTCAGTGCTGTTTGGACTGGAGTGGACTAAAGGGATCACCTGGCGTGGAGAGAGAGACTGTGAGGGACGAGTTGTGTCAGTGAGGTGTCATCATTATCTGTGCTGTTGCACACTGCTGTCAGTGTCATTGTGAGAATCAGTTTCATGTGTGTGCGCCTGTCCATTCTAATTTTCTTGCCCTCCTGAGTCCTGTCCATAACCTACTTACTATATCGATAAAAAAAAAGGAAATATGTTTTTTGCCTTTAATATCTACATAAAATCACCTTGTCAATTGCATTTTGTATTTGTTTGTGGCCTAAATACTGAAATTTGCAACTGTACTTGAAATTTTCCAAAACTGTAATTTTGTAACTTTTGGAAATGCCAGTAAAAACGTGGCTGCGCCAGTACATTCATTTTTGGTGTTGTGTCAGTAAATTTCAGTTTGGCAGGTTAGCAACACTGAGTCACATTGGCTGCTCAGATGTGATAGGAAGGAAATGCTCAGCATAGAAACTCACTTAAAACTGAGCATGTGCAGAGTTGCAACCACAGCTGCAAAATCCCTAGCTGAATTGGGCTACTCATGTACTTACTTTTGTTGCCAGCGGTTTAGACATTAATGGCTGTGTGTTGAGTTTTTTTTGAGGGGACAGCAAATTGACACTGTTCACTCACTACTTTACATTGTAACAAAGTGTAATTTCTTCAGTGTTGTCACATAAAAAGATATAATAAAATATTTACAAAAAATGTGAAGGGTGTACTTACTTTTGTGAGATACTGTGTATATATATATATATATATATATATATATATATATATATAAACACTTTATGTAAATTTCAATCTATTAGGGAGCATTTCCTGTTTGAGCCCCTAAAATAACAAGTACAATATAAAGTTCCATAGTCCTATTAATTAGCGTGGTATGAAACACAGTTCGTAGGGATGTGGGATGTTTCCAAATCCACTCATTTGTGGTGTAAGGTCTAAGTCTTGTGGGTCTACCGGGGATCTCAAGGTGAAGTTCTGTAAAATTGTAGCAAAAAATAGGAAGAGCTCCATTTTTGCAAGACCTTCGCCCAAACAAATCCGCTTCCCTGTAAAGTGAAAGAGAATTATAAATGGCTAAATGACAACTACTCATGACATTTAGTGCAAGTGTAGTAAAACACGGAACAACATGGAAAATGCAGTAATCTGTACCAAGCAATCGGAAAACATCCTTTATTTACCAAGTGCACTGCATGAATAGAAGCAGATTAGTTGGATTAGGTCCCTTTCAAATGGACAGTCTGATGAAGCCCGCCCATTGGATTTTCAGGTTGACCTGATTGAAAACTCCATTTATGTCTGCAGACAATCAGATTTGTGTCAATTTACATCTGATTACCTTGGAGTACTAGTCCCAAAAAAAGAAAAAATGGTAAAAGGTCCGCTTCTGACTTTTTCCCCCGAATGTAAACATGACTGATTGGAGGTAATCTGATGTAAATGTGTAGGCAGGTGTAGTTAGCTACTTTGCCACTAGGTGGCTCTGTACCAGAGTAGTGTCTTGTTGTAATAAGTAAAGTCATCAGGTGCTATACCCCTCTTAGGTAGCCCCCTCCTACAGTGATGTCGGGGGTGAGGCAGCACCCATTTATGTCAGGGAAGGAGAGGCACAGTCTCGGGGGAATGGGAGCTGAACACCCCACACCTAGGAAGATGTAGCCACTAGACATCAGTCACTAGGAGGTCAGTGGAGTAAACCTGTACTCAGGAGGAGCTGGCTGTAGATTTTCTGTCTCTTACAGAGGTTGGGGTTAGGGCAGTTTGCAAAAGACCTTTTAGGCCAGGACAGAGATCCCTGTGTGAGGCTGCTTCCCTGGCGGGTTCCCATAAGGGATGTACCTAGCAAGGAAGTGACTTCAGAGAGCACAGTCCAGTGAGTACTAATGACCCTGGGTGAAGGAGAGACTGTAAGAGAGATGGCTGCTGAGGTGCTGCTCATGCTTTTACTTGTGACTACTCCGGACTGTCTGCTAAATGTGATTGACTATGTAATGTCAAGTGACTCCGGAATGTATGTCCTTGTGATGCGACTGTAATGCCGATTCCTGAATACTGTCAGTAAAGTTCAGCAAACTACTTCTTGTGTAGACATTCCTCCCTTGGGGGATACAAAGGTCTATGGCCAGGAATGTTATGTGGAGGCCTCTGGCAAGGAGCAGGGCACAAGATGGTGGAGGGTTTGGCCTCAGCAGAAGGCACAGTGTTCTAGCAGGACTGGAGCAGGAGTAGGGACTTGTGCTCTTGATGCCAAAGAGAGCCAACCATGAAGTACCTATTACAAATGGATGCAAAAATAAAAGTCGGTTTTACATCTGAGTGCCCATGGATCTAATATGACTTCAGTGAAATTACCCCTCTGTACTACACAGGAATGATCAATAGTGGTGCTGGTCTTACCACTGTTGCTGAATTTTTGCTTTAGCCTACCTAATGAATACAGGAAAAATCAATGGGTTAAAGGCACAGAAGGAAATGTTTAAGCAGGGAGCTTGGGTCACTTTGGATGCTTAATCCCAGTGGCATTCAAAAAAACAGTTTTGGGTGCACTGTTACATTAAACTCTTGCTGACCATGTAACGCATATACGTGGCAGCATGAAAGGTGGGCTTTAACACTAAGCCGTTGTGAAGAAGAGGAAGAAATTGTGTGTCAGTGACAGCGCTTGGTCAAGGATTCTGATCAGGAGCCAGTGGTACGGGCTCTCAATCATGTGTCTGGTGTGAGAGCCAATCACAGCGATCACATGATAAGGAAACTGAGCCATCTCCCAGACATTAAATCCCACCTAAAAGGCCACCAGGAGGCAGTGGTAATAGCTTAATGAACATATTTTATTTTTGCACTTGTTCTTTTTAGCTTAATTTCACATTTTGAAACAGAAGCTTAGAATCTTTCAAGGATCAAAGGCAACAGGTCACAAAGACATTACGTTTTTGAAAAGATATCTAAAGTAAGTTGCTATTATCTGAATCAAAGGTTGTACAGAAACGTACATCAGCTGTCAAAACAGTAAACACATATTTTCTATTTCCTCAAATTTTTAGTACCTGCTCCCCAGTATGTCCGCACTGTGCTTAGTTTCCATGCTCTGCCCTGGATTTGTTCTTGTCATCTGATTCCCTCATCCCAGGGATTACTAAAAAACCCTAAATCAATTGCTACCCATTATATACTTTACAGTATGTAAAACGTAATATGAAAGATTTGGCTGTTGGGCGCTCAATCCAACAAACTGACACCATTGAAAAGGTGTCATCAATGCCAAACATATTTAGGAGCCAAAGCCAAAAGCCTCAAGCTTTCTTCCTTTTGCATGATGTCAGTGGAAGCTCCTGTTGCCTGGTTGTTTAAAATTGCCTGCCATTTCAATCCTTGCACTAATTCCTGAACTCTCAAAACATTTATGCATCCTAGGAGCCATCAGATTATCTGCAAAGTGCAATGATACAGGTAATAGTATGTGTGTAGTAATGCATATGGCACACAGGTAGGTATGTTGAACCTATATAGTAATGCATACCTGAAGAGAAGGGCATGTATCCATCGTTCCTATAGAACTTCCCATTTTCATCCAAGAAATGTCCGGGATTAAACTCTTTGGGGTATTTAAACTGCTTGGGGTCTTGGAGAACAGAGCCGAGCATGGTATATACAGTGGTGTCCTAGGAAAGAAGAATCATTATGATATACATTACATAAGGTCAGTTGTTGCCTCAACGTTTGTTCTGAAGATTGAGAACTACTGTTTATAATCACACCCATATTCGTAGTACAGGATTGCTATTGATGAATGTGTTCAGACACCTGCATACTTCATACTGGATACCAGCAAGACAAATACTGGTTTGTTCTTGTTTTATTCATTTAGTGGGATTTAGGCTAGGCCAGTTACGTATCTCATTTAAATATTTTCGGGATCATAATGTTTTATGTCAAGAAATTTTGTGTCCATAAAATAAATGGAAAACCTAAAGTGGAACTTCACCCTAAAAGGTGGAGAAAAAAAACAAGGAGAGGGGCGCCTCTGAATATATATCATATAGACATTTATTAATAAAAACAATATCCACTCACATCTAGGTAAGGAGTGTTGCATCCAGGAGGATCTCAGTAGATGGAGGGCTGGTAGAACTGCAAGTCACAGGAATTATTCCAGGAGGCTGTCATCCTTTTCAAGTCATGTTAAAAAGGCGATCTTGCATTTAGGCACATCTCTGGATAAGGAGGTCCAGCAGGACTACAGGTCTCAGCAGAATCCACTCTAAGCTGTCGTATCTTATCCCGGTGGAGATGGTATAAGGAGATGGGCACAGCAGGTGGGTGTTCTTAGGTCCTCCAGAGGGGGGGGAAAGGGGTTTTTTTCCCATCCAATGATAATCCAGTCCGTCTAGGTCTCAGAGTATGAATGGGTTCCAAAGTGGGATAGGGTACAGTTACAGTATGGGGAATAAGATGGGTTTTATATTATATTTTATATTCAGCCTCCATCCTTGCCCCCACACTCCCCCTGCTTGAGAAAGGAGCGCCGCTACCCATTCCATCGATAGCGCTGCTAGCTCTGAAACGCGTCGCTGTATGATGACGTCACACCGCTGCGCCTGACTCTGCTGTGCGGGCCAAGCCTCGTTCCTAGCTTCCTGTTACACGGCCGTGTTTACCATCACACGGAAGCGCTCTTGGCTCTGCTGATCCCACAGCACAGTGGGCGACTGTGCTGACGTCCCTCCCCACTCCCATCTTATTCCCCATACTGTAACTGTACCCTATCCCACTTTGGAACCCATTCATACTCTGAGACCTAGACGGACTGGATTATCATTGGATGGGAAAAAAACCCCTTTCCCCCCCCTCTGGAGGACCTAAGAACACCCACCTGCTGTGCCCATCTCCTTATACCATCTCCACCGGGATAAGATACGACAGCTTAGAGTGGATTCTGCTGAGACCTGTAGTCCTGCTGGACCTCCTTATCCAGAGATGTGCCTAAATGCAAGATCGCCTTTTTAACATGACTTGAAAAGGATGACAGCCTCCTGGAATAATTCCTGTGACTTGCAGTTCTACCAGCCCTCCATCTACTGAGATCCTCCTGGATGCAACACTCCTTACCTAGATGTGAGTGGATATTGTTTTTATTAATAAATGTCTATATGATATATATTCAGAGGCGCCCCTCTCCTTGTTTTTTTTCTCCAGCTTTTATTGGACCTGGCTTCAGGCCTCTTCGGTGGCAGCCCTGACAACTACATATGCCTTGCTGTGTATACCATATATACACATTCAGCCGCAACAAAACCCTTTCCCCCCCCCCCCCCCTCCGTTTTTTTTCCCTTTTTTTTTCCTGGACTATTGGGAACCTCTGCATAAAAACGAGGTACTGTGACTTTGCGCCTTTGTACTAGTTATTCACCCTAAAAGGGAAGATCTACTTTAACACCTCCTTGCCCCCTCCTCTCCCACTTTTGAAGGAGGTATTTTTATTCTTTGGGGGTGGGGAACGGGTGCCTAGTTTTGGCATGTACCTGCTCCCACTAGGCAGTCTGCCTAGGCAGTCAGAGCGGAAGTTCTCACCCCTCTCTCCCCACTTGCAACCTTCTGGGACATGTCACAGGTCCCAGGAGGCTGCAGGACCATTTATACAGTACAGTGAGAAGCCAATTGTAAACCCAGAGGAAGTCACAGCAGGCTTCCCTTAGTAAACATGCTGGCACCAGGATTCCAAAGACCGGTGAAGAATCCATCTGGGTGAAGACAGTATTTGTAGCTACTGACTTTGATTTTTTTTTTTTAAGACTTTTTTTTGTTTTCAACAGTAAAGATCCTCTTTAATAAAACAAGTATTTTATATACAAAGAGATCATAATAGTACTGTATAAGCCTGATTATGAAAGAATATAAAGCGGCATGGTTTATCTTTTGTATTAAAAGTTTCTCCAGGCTTTTAGAAATGTAGATGTACCGTAGTTAATGTATTATTATGTATTGTCACCAGTATGCATTTATTTGCATTTCACAACAGGTAGACAAACGTGATCTTGGCCCTAAGCGCCATCCTAGATAAAGCCAAATGTGAGCTCAGCTAGTCTATATGAGTTTGTTTATTTATTAAAGATAAAGAGCAAAATGCAATAACCAATAGAGACTATTCACAATCAACTTTTTATTGATGTATCTTCAGTAAAGTTAAGTAAAATCTAACTGGTTGTTATGAATTACTGCACTTCGCATATTATCCTTGCTTTTTCTCTGCCTTATTAAACTAGCCAAAAACTAGAAAAGCACATGTTGTTTCACCTTTGGAATGAGGAAATCTCGGAAGTGCACGTCACGAGTCACTTTGTGTGGGATTCCCATTGGGATGAGGTCAATGAATCTCTGAATCTCATGGATCACAGCATCCAAATATGGCATATGAGACCGATCTTCAATACAAGGAGCTCGGTTCCGCCCAATGACATGGTCTATCTCTTTGTGGATGCGTTCTGCAAAGATAAAAGCCAAATGGCAGATGATATAAAGCCAAATTACTGTTAATTTTGATAGGTTGATTTGTGCCACTAACACTTAAAAAATTAAAAAGTCTAAAGAGTTAAATCCCCACATCGTAGCCACACCCCTTGACCTTACCTCTTTCAAATAAGCCCAATCTGGGTGAAACATGTCAGAGGGGGTGTGGCTAAGATGGGACTGTAGCTGAATCCTCTGTTAGCTTACCAGTGGATGTGGTTGATCTATGTGGTGTGAACTCACTAAATTTGCTATAGTGATTGTTTTATTACATGAGAACTAAATGTTGCTAGATTGAATGTATGTAGTTCCCTATTAGTAAAAAATAGTAGTATAGTAATATAGCTAGTATAAATGCCTGAACTGACTATCTTAGCCTGTGTCAAAGGAAATAAACAGACCACACACCAATGCCACCATGATTACATACATTAGGGTAGGATTTGCTGTACACCTGTGTTTTTAAATGTTACTTTGAGCTATTAAGTTCTGCAATCATGGGGTTTTTACATTAAAGAAATAGCAAAATAATCCAAAACTCTACCCACTGGCTCAAAGCAGAATGCCAAACCTTAATATAAATATTTCTTATTTGGCACACGTGGCTGATCACAAATCAAAATCTGGAAATGAACACTTGCTAAATGCTTGCTTGGGTGTACAGGGTGGTTCCTTGCAATATCTTCCCTCCGCTTTCCCATTCCCTCATGACCTTTGTTTCATGCTCCTTACATCTTGTTATCCTTAGTTCCCTGAGATGCCTTATTCCACTCTTCCCTCTTTCTCACATTTTTTCACTACCTTCCCTCCCCACATACCTAACACATTCCCCTTGTTGTCACCAATTTCCTTCTCCCCATCCTTTCTACTTCCATATTCTCCAAATCCCCAAATCAGTAGTACCCTGATTTTCCTTAACAGACTCCCAGACACACTGCACATCAACTCTCTCTTCTAGGTTGATCTTCTCTGAACGTCCTAGCAAGAAGGAAACATAGAAAGACTGGACAACCCAAGCTTTATTTTCGCCTCATACTGGTTTCGCTTCAAGAAGCTGAAATCCTAACACATTGTACAGTCTAAATTAGCTCTTCCTCAGGATGTTTGGGACCTTGAGGACGGCCATTTCTGCCATACTACATCCTTATATACTCCTTAAAAGGTAATATCTGTACTCTGTTATTCAATGTACTGCTTTGTAATCTTGGTTAAAAAAAAAAAAAGTTTGTTTCAATAAATAATTGTTTGGAAAAAAATAAATTCATATTTATTTGACAATTTTTTTTAGTTTTGTGTTTTTTTGTTAGTTATTTAAATTATTGAAGAACACCACAAACCTTCAACATCTGCGTGTTTGAGAAGAATTAACAGTCCATAACGCAACGTTGTGCTGACGGTTTCTGTACCAGCACCAAACAAATCAAATGTGCTATTCACAATGCCTTCCATGTGAAATTCAGTTTGTGGCATATCTTTTTCCTAAAGAATTAAGAAGGAAACTTAGATGTAAAAAAATGAAACTTAAGAGCTGGGCAAATTTCTGGATTCACGTGTCTATATTAACTACTTTAGCTCTCGCACTAGTACACACTAGATCAGCGATGGCGAACCTTGGCACCCCAGATGTTTTGGAATTACATTTCCCATGATGCTCAACTAGAGAGTGCCTGAGCATCATGGGAAATGTAGTTCCAAAACATCTGGGGTGCCAAGGTTCGCCATCACTGCCCTAGACCAAGGGTGTCCAAACTTTTTTCAAAGAGGGCCAGATTTGATGAAGTGAACATGCGTGAGGGACGACTATTTTGTCTGACATTCTTTGAACCATTAAAATTAAATTCAAATTAACTATTTTATGCAATTTTTATTGCAAATAGCATACTTTTCATTTCGTAACATGGATGACAAATCTAAACAGGTGTTAAATCACTCTGTCTTTCATATATGAAGTCCAGGACGCTGAAATATATGTCAGGAACATTGTAAAGTACATTACATACTATTGGTAATAAAGGTTCTCTGTCAACTTTTAAGTTCATAAAATATGAACAGGAACATAACATAAGTATACATGTTGTGTTCAAATATATTTATAACTAATTTAGACCAACTGACATCAACTGAGATTTTACAATGTATTCATCTCAATTGAAAAAAAAAAAATGCCTGCACTAATGTGATATTATACTTTCCATCTGTCCTGAAAGCGGCCGCCCTCACTGTCAACTTTCCTTCTCTTATTTACAGTAGCCCTTTAAGAAATTGACCAGAAGGGGATCATGTGAGCGCAGTGCCAGAGGTTTTGGTCTTAAGCCTCATACACACGATCGGATTGTTGGCCAAGAAAACCGTGGACTTTTGCCTGAAGGGCATTGGCCCAAACTTGACTTGCATACAAACGGCAAGGAATGGTCGGCTAACAAACACGAACTTACTGACATAATACGTGTTTTTTCAGCTCTTTAGCGCCATCCTTTGGGCTCCTTCTGCTAATTTCGTGTTAGTAGAAGTTTGGTGAGTGTTGATTCATGCTTTTCACTTCGCGCTTTTCACTTCGCGCTTTTCAGTTTGTGCTTTTCAGTTCGTTTCTGAACAGCCATTCGTCAATCAGACATGTTGCGGAATCGGAGGAAATAACGTGTTATTTATTATTGGCCTTGGAGTTATTGCTTTGACATAATTTTTTTGGTTGAAAAATGATTTGATTTGGTATATTTTCTATATTTTTGGATGCATAGAATGCACTTTTTGGTTAAGTTCTATTGGCAGATAGCATGTCTAATTTTATTTGTTTTCTTTTTTTAATGCACAATAAAAAAATTGTGGAGAATAATACTTGGCTATGTGTTTTACTTCAAATAACAGTTTGGGAGTAGGCAGTTACATTTAAAAAAATACAATGTAAAATTGACAAGGGACACCAACATAGTTGTATCTTTGATCTTTAAACACTTCAGCCCCAGACCAATTTGCAGCCAAAGGACCAGGACTGACAATTGCGCGGTCATGCGACGTGGCTCCCAAACAAAATTGGCGTCCTTTTTTCCACAAATAGAGCTTTCTTTTGGTGGTATTTGATCGCCCCTGCGGTTTTAATTTTTTGCGCTATAAACAGAAATAGAGCGACAATTTTGAAAAAAATGCAATACTTTTTACTTTTGCTATAATAAATATCCCCAAAAAATATATAAAAAAACTTTTTTTTTTCCTCAGTTTAGGCCGATACATATTCTTCTACATATTTTTGGTAAAAAAAATCGCAATTAGCGATTATTGATTTGTTTGCGCAAAAGTAATAGCGTTTACAAAATAGGGGATAGTTTTATAGAATTTTTATTAATATTTTTTTTTTTTTACTAGTAATGGCGGCGATCAGCGATTTTTATTGTGACTGCGACATTATGGCGGACACATCGGACATTTTTGACACATTTTTGGGATCATTGTCATTTATATAGAAATCAGTACTATTTAAATGCACTGTTTATTATGTAAATTACACTGGCAGTGAAGGAGTTAACCCCTAGGGGGCGGGGAGGGGCTAAGTGAGACGTGTTGTATTTTTTTTTACAGTTGGGGGGCGTGGCTGTACGTCTGACGTCATTGATCGGCTTTCCCGATGACAGGGAACAGCCAATCAATGACAGGCAGTGTAGAAAGCGCGAGGAGAGGTTTGTTTACACAGACCTCTTCCCGTTCTTCAGCTCTGTGACCCGATCGCGGGACACCAGCGGCGATCGGGTCCGCTGGTCCCGCGGCCGTGGTCACGGAGCTCCTGACCGGGTGGCGGCACGCTCGCGACCCCACGGCTAGGCAATCAAAGGGGACGTATATATACAGTGGTGTGAAAAAGTGTTTGCCCCCTTCCTCATTTCCTGTTCCTTTGCATGTTTGTCACACTTAAGTGTTTCGGAACATCAAACCAATTTAAACAATAGTCAAGGACAACACAAGTAAACACAAAATGCAATTTGTAAATGAAGGTGTTTATTATTAAAGGTGAAAAAAAATCCAAACCATCATGGCCCTGTGTGAAAAAGTGATTGCCCCCTAAACCTAATAACTGGTTGGGCCACCCTTAGCAGCAACAACTGCAACCAAGCGTTTGCGATAACGTGCAATGAGGCTTTTACAGCGTCCTGGATGAATTTTGGCCCACTCATCTTTGCAGAATTGTCCTAATTCAGTTACATTAGAGGGTTTTCGAGCATGAACGGCCTTTTTAAGGTCATACCACAACATCTCAATAGGATTCAGGTCTGGACTTTGGCTAGGCCACTCCAAAGTCTTCATTTTGTTTTTCTTCAGCCATTCGGTGGTGGACTTGCTGGTGTGTTTAGGATCATTGTCCTGCTGCAGAACCCAAGTTCGTTTCAGCTTGAGTACACGAACAGATGGTCGGACATTCTCCTTCAGTATCTCTTGGTAGACAGCAGAATTCATAGTTCCTTTTATCACGGCAAGTCTTCCAGGTCCTGAAGCAGCAAAACAGCCCCAGACCATCACACTACCACCACCATATTTTACTGTTGGTATAATGTTCTTTTTCTGAAATGCAGTGTTCCTTCTACACCAGATATACTTGGACACACACCTTCCAAAGAGTTCCACTTTTGTCTCATCAGTCCACAGAATGTTGTCCCAAAAGTCTTGGGGATCATCAAGATGTGTTGTGGAGAAATTGAGACGAGCTTTGATGTTCTTTTTGCTCAGCAGTGGTTTTCTCCTTGGAACTCTGCCATGCAGGCCATTTTTGCCCAGTCTTTTCCTGATGGTGGAGGCATGAACGCTGACCTTAACTGAGGCAAGTGAGGCCTGCAGTTCCTTGGACGTTGTTGTGGGGTCTTTTGTGACCTCTTGGATGAGTCGTCGCTGCGCTCTTGGGGTAATTTTGGGCGGCCGGCCACTCCTGGGAAGGTTCACCACTGTTCCATGTCTTCGCCATTTGTGGATAATGGCTCTCACTGTGGTTCGCTGGATTCCCAAAGCTTTGGAAATGGCTTTATAACCCTTTCCAGACTGATAGATCTCAATTACTTTCTTTCTCAATTGTTCCTGAATTTCTTTGGGTCTCGGCATGATGTGTAGCTTTTAAGGATCTTCTGGTGGACCTTACTGTGTCAAGCAGCTCCTATTTAAGTGATGCCTTGATTGTGAACAGGTGTGGCAATAATCAGGCCTGGGTGTGGCTAGAGAAATTGAACTCAGGTGTGGACAACCACAGTTATAGTATGTTTTAACAAGGGGGGCAATCACTTTTTCACACAGGGCCATGATGGTTTGGATTTTTTTTCACCTTTAATAATAAACACCTTCATTTACAAATTGCATTTTGTGTTTACTTGTGTTGTCCTTGACTATTGTTTAAATTGGTTTGATGTTCCGAAACACTTAAGTGTGACAAACATGCAAAGGAACAGGAAATGAGGAAGGGGCAAACACTTTTTCACACCACTGTACGTGCTTTTGCCTAGCCGTGCCATTCTGCCGACGTATATGTATAGGCGGCGGTCGGGAAGTGGTTAAAACTACGAGATAATGGTGTTCTGGTAACTTGCACCAAAAAAAAAAAGCATAATAATATTATTCTTGATATCACTAGAAAAATAAAGCCTTTGAAAATTAGTTTGCAATAACTCCATCAGTATCACCAGCAACGCAGCTTCATTATTACCCCATTACAGAAAAAGAGAATCTGCGCTGCATTTGGAGATTTCATAATTTGCCACGTCACGAATGTTAATTCTTCATTATGAACGCTAGTTTACAAGACCGACCGATTCTGACTCGCCCTTGCTTCCGAGCATGCGTGTTTGTACTTTGGACTTTTGTCTGACGCTCTGAAAATCCGACAGACATTTGTCTACGGAAAATTTAAAACCTGCTATACAACATTTGTCTGTGGAAAATTCGACAACAATTGTCCGATGGAGCATACACATGGTCGGATTTTCCACCAAAAGCCTGTCATCACCCGTCAATCCGATCGTGTGTTCGTCTGATACACTGCCAAACAAGAATTTTCTTGCCTTTGTGGCATGCATGTGGCGAAGGGAGAAGGAATGCACCAAATCCCGCAACGTCCGAGAGTTCGCGAGAGCACAAACTGAGGACGTCCAGTTCCCCGGCGTCTGAGAGATCGTGGGAACACTGACTGAGGACGCGCAGTTCCCGTGGCGTCCGAGAGATCAGGAGAACGCTGACTGAGGACGTGCAGTTCCCGCGGCATCTGAGAGATCGTGAGAACGCCGACTGGGTACATGCAGTTCCCACGGCGTCCAAGATATTGTGATAATGCCGACTGAGGATGTGTAGTCGCGCGGCGTCGGCATTGAGAGATCCAAAAATCCCAGGGGTCGGAGGCCACAAGAGATGGCCACAAGAGATAGATTTTACAAAAATTCCTGGGGGGCCTCAATTGGCCAGCGGGCCGGACTTTGGACATGCCTGCCCTAGAGAAATGTTAAAATTTCAGCAATGTGCCTATTTATTCAGCAATACATTTGTCATTATTAAAAATGTTGAGGTAACAAATATAGAGTAATGGACTGGTGTGCCACAGAGAAGAAACCATGGGTAAAAATGGAACAAACAACGATTGATATTCCCTTGGAGGGGTTGGTATGATAGCAGGAACGGATATTCCAACGGCAGTGAGAAAACACCCACTGATAGGTGCAACTTTACGTACAATTAATAAGATTTTTAAAAAGACAAATATATCAATGTACCCGAGTCCTATCACAGTGTTGGGTACGCCAGACATCCAACCTGGCATAACAGACCGGAGATTTGAGGTTATAAGACGAAGGGGGTAAAATAGGATCATACATTTCTCAAGGGGCAATTATCTAATGACAAGAGGTGAGATAGAAGGAGAAGTAACACCAGACTTAGATTATTTCAGGGCAATGCAGTTAGGAGCATATATCCACTCAAAAATTAAAACATACCCAGAAATACGGAGACTATCGACTTTTGAGCAGATATGTCTAGACGGAGAAAGTATGAGACATTCTCTGTCATATTTCTATGAAGTACTACTAACGGGACTGTAGGTACCACAAGACCTGCATTTTATTCATGCCTGGGAAAGAGATTTGGGGACTGTGTTCTCCCAAAGGCAGAAGGATAAGATTCTAAATTCTACTCATAAAGTATCAGTGGCAAGCAGATACCAGGAGGGAGGATACAAAATCCTTACCAGAACACCAACTGTACTGCATAAAATATTCCCACAGGTTTCAAGTGTATGCTGGCGCTGTCTAGAGTCAGAGGGTACGATGCTGCACATCTTTTGTGAATGTGAAAAAATTAGGGAATTCTGGAGAATGGTTGAGGAAACGGTTAAGGTTATTACAGGTGTGTCTCTTGGGGAAAACCCAGCAGCGTTTTTATTAAATGATGTTCCTATGTCGGTGGGAAAATATAAACAATCCCTGCTGAAACATCTTCTCACTGCAGCGAGGGCCTGTATTCCAGCTCTGTGGAAAAGTGCAGCTCCGCCGACTAGAGCAAATAGAATAGAGTGGTGGGTCAGAATTGTAGAAATCCAACAAATGGAGAATCTGACATTGATGTTGAAAGAGGAGAAGGAGAAATATTGGAAGATATGGGGCCCCTACTTTGCTTATAGAAGGGGAGAAGATGGGAGGTAGACTGCTTGATCGAATGGGAGAGGGAGGGGGAGACTTTTTCGTTGTTTTAGAGGGAGGGGGAGGAGGGGACAGGGTTAGGAAAAGGGAAAAGGAAATCATATATGATCACTGAGTAGACGGGATCAAGCAGCACCGACTATAGAATGTATAATGATAATATAATTGGATGATATGGATATGGTGTAAGAGATGTGATGAAGAAATGATAAATGCTCTAAGTGAAGTGTAATATATAATGTGTGAAAAATAAAGAATTGGAGGTAACAAATATATAGGCATATTTAGAAAGCAGTGGATGTGACATTTACCCGACATTCACTTCTGATGTGCATGTGATTTAACTTACAGGGAACAGTGAAGCGATGGAGGTCCACATCAATCACGAATGATGGCCACCAACATGCACCAAAAAGAAAAAACCCTGCCACCTGCCGAATCCGACACTCAACGGCGCTGAATGGGATTGCCGGCTCTCCCTGTTGTTAAAGTAAACAAAGGGCAGAGGTCACCTGGTGATGTCACTGGATGGCCAAACACCCTTATGACAACATGTATGAACAATGATGTCACCGGGGGATGCCGCCCCTTTGTTTACTTTAGTGCCAGGAAAAGCGGGGCTGTCATTCAGCTGAAGTAAACAAAGGTGTGGCATCATGGGATGACACCGCGCTTATGATGGCATTGTACATGCATGAAGTCATAAGGGGGTGGGATCACCTGGTGACTCCACCCCTTTGTTTACTTCAGCAGCTTGGCTGAATGACAGCTCTTCTTTTCCCACCGCTAAAGTAAACTCCCTGGCAGTGATGTAAAATGAAAACAGACTTCATATATTAAATTACATTTTTGTATTAATCATGTACATATATTAGAATACAAGACTTTTATAAATAGGTTTATTAAAAGTACATCTAAATGTAAAACATTTTTTTAGTTACAGATAGAACCCATTTCAGGTTACATTTACTCTCTGTGACCCATTGGGGATATTTTCGTTTACTTCCTGCCCAAAAGATATGACATTAAACAGGTCAATGCATTTCAGGGGATTTAAATACCCCTTCTTAAAAAATCGAATGCCTTGTACACACGGTCGGATTTTCCGACGGAAAATGTGCGATCAGATCATGTTGTCGGAAAATCCGACCATGTGTGGGCTCCATCGAACTTTTTCTGTTGGAATATCCGACAGAAAAAGTTTGAGAGCTGGATCTCAAATTTTCCGACAACAAAATCCGATCTGACTTTTTCCGATCGCGTGTCGAGAATTCCGACGCACAAAGTGCCATGCATGCTCAGAAAAAATTGGTGTCAGGGAAATACCAGGTCTCTCCGCCGGGTTCCAGGGCTGCGCACGCGCGGTAGAGCGGCGCAACGAGGTTTACAGGTACGCCGGGTAACAGGTGCGCATGCGCGGGTCCGCGGCTCTCGGGTATCTGTCACAACCCAGCCAGTACGCCTCACCACTGTGCGCGGCGCTGACGGAAGACGAGTGCGCATGCGCACTCGTCCGGGTATCCCACCTGACCAGTTACCTGGCCTATAAAAGGCCTTCCCTGTCCGCTTCCAAATTGCTGGTTTGTTGTCTCTTCTGAGTCCTGTCTCCAGTCCAGTATCCTGTATCCTGTATCCTGTATCCTGTACCCTGCATCTACCTGACTACCAGTGCCGACCCGGAATCCTCCTGACTACCGCTACCGCTACTACCTGTGTTTGAACCCCTGGCTTGCTTCCTGGATTCCTCTACTGCTTGATTACCTGTGCTTGACCCTATGCTTGTCTACCGGTCCTTCCGTGAGTTACTTACCTGTGTTTGACCTCTGGCTTGCTTCCTGGATACCTCTCTGCCTGATTACCTGTGTTTGACCCTCGGCCTGCCTACTGGACTTCCTCTGAGTTACTTACCTGTGTTTGACCCTCGGCTTGCCTTTTGGACACCTCTACTGCCTGATTACCTGTGCTTGACCCCCGGCTTGCCTACTGGACATTCTCTGAGTTACCTACCTGTGTTTGATCCCTGGCTTGCCTTCTGGACACCTCTACTGCTTGATTACCTGTGCTTTGACCCCCGGCTTGCCTCCTGGACATTCTCTGAGTTACTTACCTGTGTTTGACCCCCGGCTTGCCTTTGGATACTTCTACTGCCTGGTTGCCTGTGTTTGACCCTCGGCCTGCTTGCTGGACTATCTCCCGCTCAGTGTTCAGGACTTGCAGTTCTCTTATGCTCCCGAGGGTCCTCCTTCAGTATACGTGTTGGTACCTCTGCAACCTCTACCTGATCACAACCCTGCCAGGTGTCTACTCCCAGTGCAGCTTCAGCCTCTCCTGGTCTACGACGCTACTGCACACCACCTGCTACACTCCTGCTGGCAACCCGTGCATCTTTGAGCCCGGTGTCCTCTGTACCCACTCCAGAGGCATCGTGCGCTTAGTCGCAAGGGGAGCAGCTCTCAGCATATCGGCCCGGGTGAGTACCTCTGACAATTGGAGATGAAAGCTATTGGCTACTGGCCTCTACGTAGTCCCGTCGTACGTGTTCGACGTCACCTCGTTCCAAAGGATCGGATTTTTCGACAACTTTGTGTGACCGTGTGTATGCAAGACAAGTTTCGGCCAAAACCTGTTTGAAAAAAATCCAACAGATTTTGTGGTCGGAATGTCTGACCGTGTGTACAAGGCATAAGAGTTAGATGAAAGCCAAGGATTGCCAAGTGTTCTTAACACACTGTATGTAGCAGCTTAACATGGAATGCCAATAGTTTGCTTCTCCATGCAGTGAGCCCAGAAAAACTTGAAAGCCTTACATCCTGAAAAAAAAAAAATTTGTGATGTTTTAACAAATATATATATATATATTAAAAAAAATGTATTTTGTACTATTTCACATTTGGCACTTTTACAAATTTATACCTTGATCCAAGTTGATATGCTTTTTGGGCAGTCACATTAATCTATTTATTACCAATAAACTTGAACTTTCCAATCCAGCGCTACTGCAACACAGTCAAAAGATATGCCCACTTAGACAGTTGTCACTGGAAAAGATATCTTCATTGGAAGTTCCTTCCCTCCATTCCTGTTCCAGTGACAACTGTCAAAATGATGACTTTCAAGACAATGGTCATCAGGGCAAACAGGCTAAAACTAAACAAAAATGATTGGCTTCAGATACAGTTTAATGTTTTATCTCTTATTTGCCAGACAAACTTTCACCTTGTTGTATTTTTCACATATAGTCATGGGCGTCCGCAGGTAGGGGCAAGGGGGGTCAAGTGCCCCCCCTGGCGCTACCTAAAGACAAGTGTGCATATATATCGGGGGCACCGCACTGCATGTCCCAGGGTATCTGTGTGCATGGGGGTGTAATGTATCTGTGTGTATGTGTACTATGTCTGCAGTCTCTGACCATCTCCTGTGCTATGTCTGCAGTCTCTGACCGTGATAATGGCATTGTCGAAAAGGGCAGAGCATGGGTGACCTTAAAATAATGCCCCCCCCCTGAAAAAAGTTCTACGGACGCCCATGCATATAGTAACATTCTCTACGTGAAAGCAGAGTTTAGGAATATCATTTTAGATTCCGGCTAGCAAAAAATGTAATTTCCCAGCAAAACCCAGCAGAATAAATTGCCTTACCTGCTCCATCTTTAAGAGGAAACAATCAATGAAGTCTCTGGGAGAACCTGGATCCAGGGTTTCTTTATGCATTTTCACCCTTTCTGCAATAAAATTTTGAATGCCATCAATAGCTTTAAACATTTTGTGATGGGGTCCTGGAATCTTTCCAACCACTTTGGGAAACACATTGTACATCTAAGAGATATTTTAAGAGTAAGAACAAGAGAAATAAACAAGGGGGCAAAAATCACATTTGTGTATGCACCAGAATTAATGTGCAGAAACAAGGATTGAAATGTGTGCACCATATTAATAAACCAAATAATTCTACGCACAAGTTAAAACAAAAATTACTGACAGTATATGTTTCTCTCTCTTTGATGTTGTGAGATGAATCTCACTATGTATCTTTATATTTCTCACAGATTGAATATAATTACCCAACCTCATATTACCCCTGAAGAAGGAATATTATGATGTAAAATCAAATTCCGAAACATGTCGGGTTTATGTCACTTGAACTAGCCTACCAGGCTGCAACCAGTCTGATCTACGCTTCTTCCTGACAAATGAGTCTGGGTTACTGTAGAGTATATTCTGTATATCTGTAATGTTCATAAAATGTACAATATTAGGATTTTTTTACCTATTCATGTTTACATGATACATATTTCCTTTTTTCACAACTATATATAAATAAAGCTGGCACTATTGTGCCCCCTTTTTATCTACACCTTGTCAATTGTATTTTGATCTCCACATCATATTGCTACCATACAAAGTCCAAAGGGGCGTCCCTTAATGCACATTTGTGCATGCTTTTATATAATATTATTAGGATGCTGGTAGCAACAAGTTAATCTTCTTCCCAATAAACCAATAAGTGTATCTGAGAGACATTAAGTAGTAAGACTAGCGTGCCAATTTTTAAACGTGCCACACTCGGGTTGATTTACTAAAGGCAAATAGACTGTACACTTTGTAAGTGCAGTTGCGCCAGAGCTTAGTAAATGAGGAGAAGCCCTACTGACTTCCATCATACAATTATGTACAAGTAAAAATGTTTTTTTTAAATATTCATTGCATGTGATTGGGTATTGTCTGTAAAGTGAAGCTTCCCCTCATTTACTAAGCAATGGAGCAACTGCACTTGCAAAGTACACAGTCTATTCGCCTTTAGTAAATCAAGCCCAATGTTTGCCCAAATTAAAAGCCATGTGCATCATTTTCATAGTTGAAAACTATCTAAAAAGTAAACAAAATGCAAACTGGTATACAGAAATTAGAAGAAGGGAGTTTCTTCAGATGACGAGTCTCTGTAGCACCTGAGGTATACCAGCAAAAGCAGCATGAACAATTAGGTGGTCTTCACAGAACTGAGCCAATAGCTGATGACATTCTTATAGTTGGCTAAAGCTAAGCTAAAGTTATATAGTGTGTGTGTGTGTGTGTGTATCATGTTCATCAGATAACTGCCGATTTAATTTGTGAGGTAATCATTCTGTTTTTTTGCTCACACCTGCTATCCTTCGCTCCTAAATTGAAATGTGATTTTTTGCAACAAATTGCTTGTGCCACGTTTTGTCTCACAAAAAACGCATTTTGCCCCAACAGTTATTTAATTAGTATTACTACTTTGCACCCAAAATCATTTTTGTGCCATATTTCTGTTAAACTTCTATTCTGTGTTTATATTCCTGTGCACCAAATTACCAATATATTTTATTTATTAATTTGGCACTTTTTGCGTAGGAATAGTGACTATTCATTTACAAACGGGTGCACTTTTCTACATGTGCCAATTATTGTTAGTCCCCCCACACAATATATATATATATATATATATATATATATATATATATATATATAATATAAAATCTGATTAATGTAAACATTTACTTTTTAGAATGTTCCAAAGCTCTCTACTTACCTGTCCCCAAACAGAGCTAAAACCTTTAAAAATTTCATGTAAAAGGGCCAAAAGCTGGAGAAAAGTTTTGTCTTCATACTCAAACCGGCTTCCAAACACCACTGAGCAGATGACGTTGGAAACTGCCTTGGCGAAATAGAAAGTTGGATCCACAGACTGACCTGTGAGAGAGACATAGTAAAGACTTCAAAAATAATTTACTGTACTGTATACAACTTTATGGGTTTACTCCCATTAAAGCTGATATTTCAGTTTCTGGTAGATGTTCAATAGTTAAAAACGTATATAAACCCAAAAACAAGAAGTTACATGTTGCAGCTTATCAGTCTTTTCCAGTATATGTGCATTAGTTTAATTTTTCTATTTATTTTTCCCTGGTGATCCTGCAAGTAACACACTTCCTGTCCTAGGGTAACAGTGCTTACTCACTGTACTGTTTCTATGGAGGGACAACATTTTGGACTACAAACACCTTCCCTTCTCTTCAGCGCCATTACATAGGCCAGAAGGGTAGTGCAGTCCACAAAAGAGAACCGGGAAGGCTGCAAAGTCAGGTGAGGCTAAAGCTAGGAATAAGAAACAATAAAAAAAAAAAAACACAATTACTAAAATGGCATGGGGGGGATTTACTAAAACTGGAGCACTTAGAATCTGTTGCATGTGTGCATACCTCCCAACTTTTTTAGATGGGAACGAAGCACACTTATTACCAAAAGTACACTATATTACCAAGTATTGGGACGCCTGCCTTTACACACACATAAACTGTAATGGCATCCCAGTCTTAGTCCGTAGTGTTCAATATTGACTTGGTCCACCCTTTGCAGCTATAACAGCTTCAACTCTTCTGGGAAGGCTGCCCACAAGGTTTAGGAGTGCGATATTGCATTCCCTGGAATGTCCACAGAAGATAGTAAACTGGTGACGGAGTGACAGCTGCACGCGCCTGCGCAGGAAGGACATGATGGGGAGTGACTAGGATCTACCTTTAATGATGAAGGCCGTGGCCTGTTTGGCCGTGGTGAAGAGCATAGTCTGTCCAGCCCAAGTGTGGCCACAGACCTGGGCAGCTGCCACGATGGGATAAAGCTTGGGTGAAACCAGGGATTAACACAATTTCTGGGGGGCCAAGGTTCGGCGAATCAGTGGCGACCGAAAATGGCCGTGGAGGTGGCGGCATTGGTGACCACTCGTGGTCATACTGCTGGGATGAACATTGAAATGCTGTTCCAGCTCGTTCCACATAGCCAAGTTTGCTACTGCTTCTTGGTCTAGTTTGAGAACTTGGTCTGGATCTTGCACTGGTGTGAGAAAGACTAAAGCCGTGATATAAAGGAGCGTCCTTGAGGAATAACCCTCATCGCGAACTTCAGCTTCCCTAGTGAGGATTGCAGCTACCTCCTGGTGCACCCTTGTGAAGTCGTGGATTACTGTCCTGGTACAGGCTGGTTTGTCGGGAGGCAGGCCAGCCTGTATGCCATGCATGTCCAGAGTGACACCTAGGAAGGTGATTGAGTGTGCCGGGCCTTCCACTTTATGTTTAGCTATGGGCATACCTCCCAACTTTCTGAGATAGGAATGAGGGACACCTATTAGCAAGAGTTTGTAGGCTTAAGGCACACCCTTTGACCCGCCCCCTTAAAGGAGACTTGTACAAATAAAAATATTAGTTAAACCCACAGGTGCTTTTTTTACCACTGCTATTCCTTAATACTGGCTTTTGAAATTTACAAATGCTGCAATTTAGAAATTGGATGAAAGGTTTAGCACTGGTTAAATAGAAAATAGTGCATTTTATATACAACTATATAGATCAGACCAAAATGAGGGACAAATGAGGAAGAAAGAGGGACAGAGGGACATTGTTCCAAATTAGAGACAGTCCCTTAAAATCAGGGACAGTTAGGAGGTATGGCTATGGGCACGTTGTGGTTGCTGAACACTATTCTCAACCTGTCTAGATCTGCCAGGGGTGTGCCTGGTTGTTCGATGAGCAGGAAGTCATTTAGGTAGCAGATGACCATCTGACGGAGGGCCTGGTGTGACAGAATCCATGTGAGGGCCTGAGCGAAGACGTTGAACGTCCATGGGCTGCTTTTGGACCCGAAGGTCAGCTTGGTGGCGAAGTAATAAGACTCCTTAACACGGTGCCACTGCCAGAGGGATGGCTCGATAGGGAGGAGTTTGAATGCATCTGAGATGACTGCTTTGGACAGTCAGGTGCCGGGACCTATCCCAGTGATGGCCTGGATATCCAGATCAACTGAGGTGTACTTGTACTGCGTTGGTGGGTGGCTAGTGGTAAGGTGCTCCGGACATGTCCGTGTGAAAGAGCCCTTACTCTGAAACCGAACACATACCAACCACCCAGCCCCCCAGGCTAATCAAAGTGCAGACAAAGCACCAGGTGGGTCTAATTACTACCTCAATCAGCCACAGAAGCCATACAAACAATACATGCTTATCTCCAAATGGATGAGACGGCAACCCCATGGACAGTGAATCCTATAACCAGTGAAGCCTATGGCGAGTGATATCGAACAATGACCGAGAGCGGCTCAGAGGCTTGGATTTACAAATAATTTGTATTGTCTGTAGATGGGATGACAAACAAGGCAGAAGAAGCAGTCATCTCAGATGCATTCAAACTCCTCCCTATCGAGCCATCCCTCTGGCAGTGGCACCGTGTTAAGGAGTCTTATAACTTCGCCACCAAGCTGACCTTCGGGTCCAAAAGCAGCCCATGGACGTTCAACGTCTTCGCTCAGGCCCTCACATGGATTCTGTCACACCAGGCCCTCCGTCAGATGGTCATCCGCTACCTAAATGACTTCCTGCTCATCGAACAACCAGGCACACCCCTGGCAGATCTAGACAGGTTGAGAATAGTGTTCAGCAACCTCAACGTGCCCATAGCCATACCTCCTAACTGTCCCTGATTTTAAGGGACTGTCTCTAATTTGGAACAATGTCCCTCTGTACCTCTTTCTTCCTCATTTGTCCCTCATTTTGGTCTGATCTATATAGTTGTATATAAAATGCACTATTTTCTATTTAACCAGTGCTAAACCTTTCATCCAATTTCTAGATTGCAGCATTTGTAAATTTCAAAAGCCAGTATTAAGGAATAGCAGTGGTAAAAAAAAGCACCTGTGGGTTTAACTAATATTTTTATTTGTACAAGTCTCCTTTAAGGGGGCGGGTCAAAGGGTGTGCCTTAAGCCTACAAACTCTTGCTAATAGGTGTCCCTCATTCCTATCTCAGAAAGTTGGGAGGTATGCCCATAGCTAAACATAAAGTGGAAGGCCCGGCACACTCAATCACCTTCCTAGGTGTCACTCTGGACATGCATGGCATACAGGCTGGCCTGCCTCCCGACAAACCAGCCTGTACCAGGACAGTAATCCACGACTTCACAAGGGTGCACCAGGAGGCAGCTGCAATCCTCACTAGGGAAGCTGAAGTTCGCGATGAGGGTTATTCCTCAAGGACGCTCCTTTATATCACGGCTTTAGTCTTTCTCACACCAGTGCAAGATCCAGACCAAGTTCTCAAACTAGACCAAGAAGCAGTAGCAGACTTGGCTATGTGGAACGAGCTGGAACAGCATTTCAATGTTCATCCCAGCAGTATGACCACGAGTGGTCACCAATGCCGCCACCTCCACGGCCATTTTCGGTCGCCACTGATTCGCCGAACCTTGGCCCCCCAGAAATTGTGTTAATCCCTGGTTTCACCCAAGCTTTATCCCATCGTGGCAGCTGCCCAGGTCTGTGGCCACACTTGGGCTAGACAGACTATGCTCTTCACCACGGCCAAACAGGCCACGGCCTTCATCATTAAAGGTAGATCCTAGTCACTCCCCATCATGTCCTTCCTGCGCAGGCGCGTGCAGCTGTCACTCCGTCACCAGTTTACTATCTTCTGTGGACATTCCAGGGAATGCAATATCGCACTCCTAAACCTTGTGGGCAGCCTTCCCAGAAGAGTTGAAGCTGTTATAGCTGCAAAGGGTGGACCAAGTCAATATTGAACACTACGGACTAAGACTGGGATGCCATTACAGTTTATGTGTGTGTAAAGGCAGGCGTCCCAATACTTGGTAATATAGTGTACTTTTGGTAATAGGTGTGCTTCGTTCCCATCTAAAAAAGTTGGGAGGTATGCACACATGCAACAGATTCTAAGTGCTCCAGTTTTAGTAAATCCCCCCCATGCCATTTTAGTAATTGTGCTTTTTTTTTTTATTGTTTCTTATTCCTAGCTTTAGCCTCACCTGACTTTGCAGCCTTCCCGGTTCTCTTTTGTGGACTACACTACCCTTCTGGCCTATGTAATGGCGCTGAAGAGAAGGGAAGGTGTTTGTAGTCCAAAATGTTGTCCCTCCATAGAAACAGTACAGTGAGTAAGCGCTGTTACCCTAGGACAGGAAGTGTGTTACTTGCAGGATCACCAGGGAAAAATAAATAGAAAAATTAAACTAATGCACATATACTGGTAAGGACTGATAAGCTGCAACATGTTACTTCTTGTTTTTGGGTTTATATACGTTTTTAACTATTGAACATCTACCAGAAACTGAAATATCAGCTTTAATGGGAGTAAACCCATAAAGTTGTATACAGTACAGTAAATTATATTTGAAGTCTTTACTATGTCTCTCTCACAGGTCAGTCTGTGGATCCAACTTTCTATTTCGCCAAGGCAGTTTCCAACGTCATCTGCTCAGTGGTGTTTGGAAGCCGGTTTGAGTATGAAGACAAAACTTTTCTCCAGCTTTTGGCCCTTTTACATGAAATTTTTAAAGGTTTTAGCTCTGTTTGGGGACAGGTAAGTAGAGAGCTTTGGAACATTCTAAAAAGTAAATGTTTACATTAATCAGATTTTATATTATATATATATATATATATATATATATATATATTGTGTGGGGGGACTAACAATAATTGGCACCTGTAGAAAAGTGCACCCGTTTGTAAATGAATAGTCACTATTCCTACGCAAAAAGTGCCAAATTAATAAATAAAATATATTGGTAATTTGGTGCACAGGAATATAAACACAGAATAGAAGTTTAACAGAAATATGGCACAAAAATGATTTTGGGTGCAAAGTAGTAATACTAATTAAATAACTGTTGGGGCAAAATGCGTTTTTTGTGAGACAAAACGTGGCACAAGCAATTTGTTGCAAAAAATCACATTTCAATTTAGGAGCGAAGGATAGCAGGTGTGAGCAAAAGAACAGAATGATTACCTCACAAATTAAATCGGCAGTTATCTGATGAACATGATATACACACACACACACACTATATAACTTTAGCTTAGCTTTAGCCAACTATAAGAATGTCATCAGCTATTGGCTCAGTTCTGTGAAGACCACCTAATTGTTCATGCTGCTTTTGCTGGTATACCTCAGGTGCTACAGAGACTCGTCATCTGAAGAAACTCCCTTCTTCTAATTTCTGTATACCAGTTTGCATTTTGTTTACTTTTTAGATAGTTTTCAACTATGAAAATGATGCACATGGCTTTTAATTTGGGCAAACATTGGGCTTGATTTCAGTGGTGTAACTAGAACCTTCAGGGCCCCGGTGCAAGAAACCATGAAGGGCCCCCCTGAACCCCAGCCGAGGCCCTTCCCTCCGAGTCCGGTAGTGGAACTCCAGGGCACAGGTACGACTTTTGTGAGCCCTGTAGTTCCACTACTGGTATCAGCAGTTTTTTAAATTATTTTTTACAATTTTTTAGGCGTCCCGTTGGGGGACTTTGGTGAGATATCAGAGGTCTAAACAGACCTATGATGTTACACCTTTGAGACAAAGAAGGGAAAGGGAAATTAGGTCCCTATCCTCTGGGGAGAAGTGGGCCCTGTCCCCAGGAGAGATTGGGTCCTTGTCCTTAGGGGAGATGGGGTCCCTGTCCCTACGTAAGTAGGAGTCCCTGTCCCTAAGGGAAATGGGGTCCCTGTCCTCTGGGGAGAAGTGGGTCCTGTCCCCAGGGGAGATGGGGTCCCTGTCCTTAGGGGAGATGGGGTCCCTGTCCCTATGTGAGAAGGGGTTCCTGCCCCCAAGGGAAATGGGGTCCCTGCCCTCTGGGGAGAAGTGGGCCCTGTCCCCAGGTGAGAAGGGGTCCCTGTCCCCAGGTGAGAAGGGGTCTCTGTCCCCAGGTGAGAAGGGGTCCCTGTCCCCAGGTGAGAAGGGGTCCCTGTCCTCAGGTGAGAAGGGGTCCCTGTCCTCAGGTGAGAAGGGGTCCCTGTCCCCAGGTGAGAAGGGGTCCCTGTCCCCATGGAAAATAGGGTCCCTGTCCTCTTGGGAAATGAGGTCCCTGTCCTCTGGGGAGAAGTTGTCTCTGTCTCCAGAGGAGATGGGGTCCTTGTCCCCAAGGGAAATGGGGTCCCTGACCTTTAGGGAGAACTGGGCCCTGTCCCCAGGGGAGATGGGGTCCCTGTCCTTAAGGGACATATCTCCCAGAAAGACCTGTCAACATCTGTGTATGATGGGAAGGAGGGGGGGTGCTGGCAGCAAGCCTGCTGTGTCCTTTGGGGAGCCGGCTCTCATAGGGCTGCACTGCATCTGTGTACTTAAAGTTTGTTTGCCCGGGAGAAGCATGCAGTGCAGTGCAGTGTGAGCCGGACTCAGGGGGCGGGGCTCTGGCTGGGGAGGACAGACACCGGACTGAGCAGCACTGCATGGAGCAGGAGAGGGGGAACCCGGAGGAGCGACAGAGGACACAGATTGTGTGGGGAATGCACAACTAAAGAGCAGCCAGTGCGTTCTTGTTAAAAAAAGAGCAGCCAGTGCGGTAGTCAAGCATGGAGCTCTGCTAGTCACCCCCCACCTCCAGCCACCCGCGTGGCCGGTGCCTAACCGCCTATGCTGCCACCGACCATATGTAGAGGGGGCCACATGGGCCCCTTGCAGCACAGGGCCTGGTTGTGCTCGCGACTGCTGCACCCCCTATAGTTACGCCCCTGCTTGATTTACTAAAGGCGAATAGACTGTGTACTTTGCAAGTGCAGTTGCTCCATTGCTTAGTAAATGAGGGGAAGCTTCACTTTACAGACAATACCCAATCACATGCAATGAATATTTAAAAAAAACATTTTTACTTGTACATAATTGTATGATGGAAGTCAGTAGGGCTTCTCCTCATTTACTAAGCTCTGGCGCAACTGCACTTACAAAGTGTACAGTCTATTTGCCTTTAGTAAATCAACCCGAGTGTGGCACGTTTAAAAATTGGCACGCTAGTCTTACTACTTAATGTCTCTCAGATACACTTATTGGTTTATTGGGAAGAAGATTAACTTGAGAATTTGATAGATGTGTTGTTGCTACCAGCATCCTAATAATATTATATAAAAGCATGCACAAATGTGCATTAAGGGACGCCCCTTTGGACTTTGTATGGTAGCAATATGATGTGGAGATCAAAATACAATTGACAAGGTGTAGATAAAAAGGGGGCACAATAGTGCCAGCTTTATTTATATATAGTTGTGAAAAAAGGAAATATGTATCATGTAAACATGAATAGGTAAAAAAAATCCTAATATTGTACATTTTATGAACATTACAGATATACAGAATATACTCTACAGTAACCCAGACTCATTTGTCAGGAAGAAGCGTAGATCAGACTGGTTGCAGCCTGGTAGGCTAGTTCAAGTGACATAAACCCGACATGTTTCGGAATTTGATTTTACATCATAATATTCCTTCTTCAGGGGTAATATGAGGTTGGGTAATTATATTCAATCTGTGAGAAATATAAAGATACATAGTGAGATTCATCTCACAACATCAAAGAGAGAGAAACATATACTGTCAGTAATTTTTGTTTTAACTTGTGCGTAGAATTATTTGGTTTATTAATATGGTGCACACATTTCAATCCTTGTTTCTGCACATTAATTCTGGTGCATACACAAATGTGATTTTTGCCCCCTTGTTTATTTCTCTTGTTCTTACTCTTAAAATATCTCTTAGATGTACAATGTGTTTCCCAAAGTGGTTGGAAAGATTCCAGGACCCCATCACAAAATGTTTAAAGCTATTGATGGCATTCAAAATTTTATTGCAGAAAGGGTGAAAATGCATAAAGAAACCCTGGATCCAGGTTCTCCCAGAGACTTCATTGATTGTTTCCTCTTAAAGATGGAGCAGGTAAGGCAATTTATTCTGCTGGGTTTTGCTGGGAAATTAAATTTTTTGCTAGCCGGAATCTAAAATGATATTCCTAAACTCTGCTTTCACGTAGAGAATGTTACTATATGCATGGGCGTCCGTAGAACTTTTTTCAGGGGGGGGGCATTATTTTAAGGTCACCCATGCTCTGCCCTTTTCGACAATGTCATTATCACGGTCAGAGACTGCAGACATAGCACAGGAGATGGTCAGAGACTGCAGACATAGTACACATACACACAGATACATTACACCCCCATACACACAGATACCCTGGGACATGCAGTGCGGTGCCCCCGATATATATGCACACTTGTCTTTAGGTAGCGCCAGGGGGGGCACTTGACCCCCCTTGCCCCTACCGGCGGACGCCCATGACTATATGTGATAAAATACAACAAGGTGAAAGTTTGTCTGGCAAATACGAGATAAAACATTAAACTGTATCTGAAGCCAATCATTTTTGTTTAGTTTTAGCCTGTTTGCCCTGATGACCATTGTCTTGAAAGTCATCATTTTGACAGTTGTCACTGGAACAGGAATGGAGGGAAGGAACTTCCAATGAAGATATCTTTTTCAGTGACAACTGTCTAAGTGGGCATATCTTTTGACTGTGTTGCAGTAGCGCTGGATTGGAAAGTTTAAGTTTATTGGTAATAAATAGATTATTGTGACTGCCCAAAAAGCATATCAACTTGGATCAAGGTATAGATTTGTAAAAGTGCCAAATGTGAAATAGTACAAAATACATTTTTTTTTTTTTTTATATATATATTTGTTAAAACATCACGAAAAATTTTTTTTTCAGGATGTAAGGCTTTCAAGTTTTTCTGGGCTCACTGCATGGAGAAGCAAACTATTGCCATTCCATGTTAAGCTACTACATACAGTGTGTTAAGAACACTTGGCAATCTTTGGCTTTCATCTAACCCTTATGCCTTGTACACACGGTCAGACATTCCGACCACAAAGTCTGTTGGATGTAACCTGAAATGGGTTCTATCTGTAACTAAAAAAATGTTTTACATTTAGATGTACTTTTAATAAACCTATTTATAAAAGTCTTGTATTCTAATATATGTACATGATTAATACAAAAATTGAATTTAATATATGAAGTCTGTTTTCATTTTACATCACTGCCAGGGAGTTTACTTTAGCGGTGGAAAAGTAGAGCTGTCATTCAGCCAAGCTGCTGAAGTAAACAAAGGGGTGGAGTCACCAGGTGATCCCACCCCCTTATGACTTCATGCATGTACAATGCCGTCATAAGCGCGGTGTCATCCCATGATGCCACACCTTTGTTTACTTCAGCTGAATAACAGCCCCGCTTTTCCTGGCACTAAAGTAAACAAAGGGGCGGCATCATCCGGTGTCATCACCCTTATGACATCATTGTTCATACATGTTGTCATAAGGGTGTTTGGCCACCCAGTGACATTTCCAGGTGACCCCTGCCCTTTGTTTACTTTAGCAACAGGAAGAGCCGGCAATCCCATTCAGCGCCGTTGAGTGTCGGATTCGGCAGGTGGCAGGGTTTTTTCTTTTTGGTGCATGTTGGTGGCCATCATTCCTGATTGATGTGGACCTCCATCGCTTCACTGTTCCCTGTAAGTTAAATCACATGCATATCAGAAGTGAATGTCGGGTAAATGTCACATCCACTGCTTTCTAAATATGCCTATAAATTTGTTACCTCCAATTCTTTATTTTTCACACATTATATATTACACTTCACTTACAGCATTTATCATTTCTTCATATCGCATCTCTTACACCATATCCCTTCCACATATCATCCAATTATAGTATCATACATTCTATAGTCGGTGCTGCTCGATCCCGTCTACTCAGTGGTCATATATGATTTCCTTTTCCCTTTTCCTAACCCTTTCCCCTCCTCCCCCTATCTGTAAAACAATGAAAAATACTCCCCCTCCCTCTCCCATTCGATCAAGCAGTCTACCTCCCATCTTCTCCCCTTCTATAAGCAAAGTAGGGGCCCTATATCTTCCAATATTTCTCCTCCTGCTCTTTCAACATCAATGTCAGATTCTCCATTTGTTGGATTTCTACAATTCTGACCCACCACTGTGCTCTAGTCGGCGGAGCTGCACTTTTTCACAGAGCTGGAATACAGGGCCTCGCTGCCGTGAGAAGATGTTTCAGCAGGGAGTTTTTCATCGTTTAATAAAAACGCTGCCGGGTTTTCCCCAAGAGACATACCTGTAATAACCTTAACCGTTTCCTCAACCATTCTCCAGAATTCCCTAATTTTTTCACATTCACAAAAGATGTGTAGCATCGTACCCTCTGACTCTAGACAGCGCCAGCATACGCTTGAAACCTGTAAGGAATATTTTATGCAGTACAGTTGGTGTTTTATACCATCTGGTAAGGATTTTGTATCCTCCCTCCAGGTATCTGCTTGCCACCTATACTTTATGAGTAGATTTTAGAATCTTATCCTTCTGCCTTTGGGAGAACACAGTCCCCAAATCTCTTTCCCAGGCTTGAATAAAATGCAGGTCTTGTGGTGCCTCCAGTCCCGTTAGTACTTCATAGAAATATGACAGAGAATGTCTCATACTTTCTCCGTCTAGACATATCTGCTCAAAACTCGATAGTCTCCATATTTCTGGGTATGTTTTAATTTTTGAACGGATATATGCTCCTAACTGCATCGCCCTGAAATAATCTAAGTCTGGTGTTACTTCTCCTTCTATCTCACCTCTTGTCATTAGATAATTGCCCCTTGAGAAATGTATGATCCTATTTTTTCCCCTTCGTCTTAGAACCTCAAATCTCCGGTCTGTTATGCCAGGTTGGAAGTCTGGCGTACCCAACACCGGAGTCATAGGACTCGGGTACATTGATATATTTGTCTTTTTAAAAATCTTATTGTACATAAAGTTGCACCTATCAGTGGGTGTTTTCTCACTGCCGTTGGAATATCCATTCCTGCTATCCATACCAACCCCTCCAAGGGAATATCAATCGTTTGTTCCATTTTTACCCATGGTTTCTTCTCTGTGGCACACCAGCCCATTACTCTATATTTGTTAGCTCGATATTTTTTTAAATTAATGTATTGCTAAATAAATAGGCACATAAGTGAAATTGTAACATTTCTCTAGGGCGGGCCAATTGAGGCCCCCCAGGAATTGTTGTAAAATCTATCTCTTGTGGCCCCCAACCCCTGGGATTTCTGGATCTCTCAATGCCGACACCACGCGACTGCGCGTCCTCAGTCGGCATTATCACAATCTCTCGGATGCCGCGGGAACTGCATGTACCCAGTCGGCATTCTCACAATCTCTCAGACGCCGCAGGAACTGCATGTCCTCAGTCGGCATTCTCTCAATCTCTCGGACGCCACGGGAACTGCACGTCCTCAGTCGGCGTTCTCACAATCTCGTGAACTCTCAGACGTTGTGGGATTTGGTGCATTCCTTCTCCCTGTGCTATGTCTTTCCCACACGCAGCCGCAAAGGCAAGAAAATTCTTGTTTGGCAGTGTATCAAACGAACACACTTAAGCCGCGTACACACGGATTTTCCGACGGGAAATGTGCGATGACAGGCTGTTGGCAGAAAATCCGACCATGTGTATGCTCCATCGGTCTTGTAAACTAGCGTTCATAATGGAGAATTAACATTCGTGACGTGGCAAATTATAAAATCTCCAAATGCAGCGCACATGCTCTTCTTCTGTAATGGGATAATAATGAAGCTTTGCTGGTGATGCTGATGAAGTTTTTGCAAACTAATTTTCAAAGGCTTTATTTTTCTAGTGATATCAAGAATAATATTATTATGCTTTTTTTATTTTTATTTTTTTGGTGCAAGTTACCACAACACCATTATCTCGTAGTTTTAAAGATCAAAGATGTTGATGTCCCTTGTGAATTTTACATTGTATTTTTTTAAATGTAACTGCCTACTCCCAAACTGTCATTCGAAGTAAAACACATAGCCAAGTATTATTCTCCACAATTTTTTTATTAAAAAAAAAAAAATTAGACATGCTATCTGCCAATAGAACTTAACCAAAAAGTGCATCCAAAAATATAGAAAATATATCAAATCATTATCAACCAAAAAAATGATGTCAAAGCAATAACTCCAAGGCCAATAATAAATAACACGTTATCTCCTCCGATTCCGCAACATGTCTGATTGACGAATGGCCGTTCAGAAAGGAACTTAAAAGCACAAACTGAAAAGTGTGAAGTAAAAAGCACGAATCAACACTCACCAAACTTCTACTAACACGAAATTAGCAGAAGGAGCCCAAAGGGTGGCGCTAAAGAGATGAAAAAAACAGTAAGTTCATGTTTGTTGGCCGACAATTCCTTGCCGTTTGTATGCAAGTCAAGTTTGGGCCAATGCCCTTCGGACAAAAGTCCACGGTTTTGTTGGCCAACAATCCGATCGTGTGTATGAGGCTTAAGACCAAAACTGCACTGCACTCACATGATCCCTTCCCCTTCCGCTTCCTCCTTTCAATTTCTAAAAGGGCTACTGTAAATAAGAGAAGGAAAGTTGACAGTGAGGGCCGCCGCTTCCAGGACAGGTGGAAAGTATAATATCACATTAGTGCAGGCATTTTTTTTTTCAATTGATATGAATACATACATACATACATAATGTAAAATCTCAGTTGATGTCAGTTGGTCTAAATTAGTTATAAATATATTTGGACACAACATGTATACTTATGTTATGTTCCTGTTCATATTTTAGGAACTTAAAAGTTGACAGAGAACCTTTATTACCAATAGTATGTAATGTACTTTACAATGTTCCTGACATATATTTCAGCTTCCTGGATTTCTTTTTCATCTGGCCTTCAGATATGAAAGACAGAGTTATTTAACACCTGTTTAGATTTGTCATCCATGTTACGAAATGAAAAGTATGCTGTTTGCAATAAAATTTGCATAAAATAGTTAATTTGCATTTAATTTAATGGTTCAAAGAATGTCAGACAAAATGGTCGGCCCTCACGCATGCTCACTTCATCAAATCTGGCCCTCTTTGAAAAAAGTTTGGACACCCTTGGTCTAGGGCAGTGATGTCGAACCTTGGCACCCCAGATGTTTTGGAACTACATTTCCCATGATGCTCATGCACTCTGCTGTCTAGTTGAGCATCATGGGAAATGTAGTTCCAAAACATCTGGGGTGCCAAGGTTCGCCATCACTGGTCTAGGGTATACTGGTGCGAGAGCTGAAGTGGTTAATAAAGGCACGTGAATCCAGAAATTTGCCCAGCTCTTAAAATACATTTTTTTCACATCTAAGTTTCCTTCTTAATTCTTTAGGAAAAAGATATGCCACAAACAGAATTTCACATGGAAGGCATTGTGAATAGCACATTTGATTTGTTTGGTGCTGGTACAGAAACCGTCAGCACAACGTTGCGTTATGGACTGTTAATTCTTCTTAAACACGCAGATGTTGAAGGTTTGTGGTGTTCTTCAATAATTTAAATAACTAATAAAATTAGTCAAATAAATATGAATACATTTTTTTCCAAACAATTATTTATTGAAACAAACTATATTTATTTTTAACCAAGATTACAAAGCAGTACATTGAATAACAGAGTACAGATATTACCTTTTAAGGAGTGTATAAAGATGTAGTATGGCAGAGATGGCTGTCCTCAAGGTCCCAAACATCCTGAGGAAGAGCTAAATTAGACTGTACGATGTGTTAGGATTTCAGCTTCTTGAAGCGAAACCATTATGAGGCGTAAATAAAGCTTGGGTTGTCCAGTCTTTCTATGTTTCCTTCTTGCTAGGACCTTGAGAGAAGATCAACCTAGAAGAGAGAGTTGATGTGCAGTGTGTCTGGGAGTCTGTTAAGGAAAATCAGGGTACTACTGATTTGGGGATTTGGAGAATATGGAAGTAGAAAGGATGGGGAGGAGAAATTTGGTGACAACAAGGGGAATGCGTTAGGTATGTGGGGAGGGAAGGTAGTGAAAAAATGTGAGAAAGAGGGAAGAGTGGAATAAGGCATCTCAGGGAACTAAGGATAACAAGATGTAAGGAGCATGAAACAAAGGTCATGAGGGAATGGGAAAGCGGAGGGAAGATATTGCAAGGAACCACCCTGTACACCCAAGCAAGCATTTAGCAAGTGTTCATTTCCAGATTTTGATTTGTGATCAGCCACGTGTGTCAAATAAGAAATATTTTATATTAAGGTTTGGCATTCTGCTTTGAGCCAGTGGGTAGAGTTTTGGATTATTTTGCTATTTCTTTAATGTAAAAAACCCATGATTGCAGAACTTAATAGCTCAAAGTAACATTTAAAAACACAGGTGTATAGCAAATCCTGCCCTAATGTATGTAATCATGGTGGCATTGGTGTGTGGTCTGTTTATTTCCTTTGACACAGGCTAAGATAGTCAGTTCAGGCATTTATACTAGCTATATTACTATACTACTATTTTGTACTAATAGGGAACTACATTCATTCAATCTAGCAACATTTAGTTCTCATGTAATAAAACAATCACTATAGTAAATTTAGTGAGTTCACACCACATAGAACAACCACATCCACTGGTAAGCTAACAGAGGATTCAGCTACAGTCCTATCTTAGCCACACCCCCTCTGACATGTTTCACCCAGATTGGGCTTATTTGAAAGAGGTAAGGTCAAGGGGTGTGGCTACGATGTGGGGATTTAACTCTTTAGACTTTTTCATTTTTTAAGTGTCAGTGGCACAAATCAACCTATCAAAATTAACAATAATTTGGCTTTATATCATCTGCCATTTGGCTTTTATCTTTGCAGAACGCATCCACAAAGAGATAGACCATGTCATTGGGCGGAACCGAGCTCCTTGTATTGAAGATCGGTCTCATATGCCATATTTGGATGCTGTGATCCATGAGATTCAGAGATTCATTGACCTCATCCCAATGGGAATCCCACACAAAGTGACTCGTGACGTGCACTTCCGAGATTTCCTCATTCCAAAGGTGAAACAACATGTGCTTTTCTAGTTTTTGGCTAGTTTAATAAGGCAGAGAAAAAGCAAGGATAATATGCGAAGTGCAGTAATTCATAACAACCAGTTAGATTTTACTTAACTTTACTGAAGATACATCAATAAAAAGTTGATTGTGAATAATCTCTATTGGTTATTGCATTTTGCTCTTTATCTTTAATAAATAAACAAACTCATATAGACTAACTGAGCTCACATTTGGCTTTATCTAGGATGGCGCTTAGGGCCAAGATCAGGTTTGTCTACCTGTTGTGAAATGCAAATAAATGCATACTGGTGACAATACATAATAATACATTAACAACGGTACATCTACATTTCTAAAAGCCTGGAGAAACTTTTAATACAAAAGATAAACCATGCTGCTTTATATTCTTTCATAATCAGGCTTATACAGTACTATTATGATCTCTTTGTATATAAAATACCTGTTTTATTAAAGAGGATCTTTACTGTTGAAAACAATAAAAAAGTCTTAAAAAAAAAAAAATTAAAGTCAGTAGCTACAAATACTGTCTTCACCCAGATGGATTCTTCACCGGTCTTTGGAATCCCGGTGCCTGCATGTTTACTAAGGGAAGCCTGCTGTGACTTCTTCTGGGTTTACAATTGGCTTCTCACTGTACTGTATAAATGGTCCTGCAGCCTCCTGGGACCGGTGACATGTCCCAGAAGGTTGCAAGTGGGGAGAGAGGGGTAAGAACTTCCGCTCTGACTGCCTAGGCAGACTGCCTAGTGGGAGCAGGTACATGCCAAAACTAGGCACCCATTCCCCACCCCCAAAGAATAAAAATACCTCCTTCAAAAGTGGGAGAGGAGGGGGCAAGGAGGTGTTAAAGTAGATCTTCCCTTTTAGGGTGAAGTTCCGCTTTAGGTTTTCCACTTATTTTATGGACACAAAATTTCTTGACATAAAACATTATGATCCCGAAAATATTTAAATGAGATACATACTGGCCTAGCCTAAATCCCACTAAATGAATAAAACAAGAACAAACCAGTATTTGTCTTGCTGGTATCCAGTATGAAGTATGCAGGTGTCTGAACACATTCATCAATAGCAATCCTGTAGTACGAATATGGGTGTGATTATAAACAGTAGTTCTCAATCTTCAGAACAAACGTTGAGGCAACAACTGACCTTATGTAATGTATATCATAATGATTCCTCTTTCCTAGGACACCACTGTATATACCATGCTCGGCTCTGTTCTCCAAGACCCCAAGCAGTTTAAATACCCCAAAGAGTTTAATCCCGGACATTTCTTGGATGAAAATGGGAAGTTCCATAGGAACGATGGATACATGCCCTTCTCTTCAGGTATGCATTACTATATAGGTTCAACATACCTACCTGTGTGCCATATGCATTACTACACACCTACTATTACCTGTATCATTGCACTTTGCAGATAATCTGATGGCTCCTAGGATGCATAAATGTTTTGAAAGTTCAGGAATTAGTGCAAGGATGGAAATGGCAGGCAAAAGGAAGAAAGCTTGAGGCTTTTGGCTTTGGCTTCTAGATTTGTTTGGCATCGATGACACCTTTGCAATGGTGTCAGTTTGTTGGATTGAGCGCCCAACAGCCAAATCTTTCATATTACGTATTACATACTATAAAGTATATAATGGGTAGCAATTGATTTAGGGTTTTTTAGTAATCCCTGGGATGAGGGAATCAGATGACAAGAACAAATCCAGGGCAGAGCATGGAAACTAAGCACAGTGCGGACATACTGGGAAGCAGGTACTAAATTTGAGGAAATAGAAAATATGTGTTTACTGTTTTGACAGCTGATGTACGTTTCTGTAAAACCTTTGATTCAGATAATAGCAACTTACTTTAGATATCTTTTCAAAAACGTAATGTCTTTGTGACCTGTTGCTTTGATCCTTGAAAGATTCTAAGCTTCTGTTTCAAAATGTGGAATTAAGCTAAAAAGAGCAAGTGCAAAAATAAAATATGTTCATTAAGCTCTTACCACTGCCTCCTGGTGGCCTTTTAGGTGGGATTTAATGCCTGGGAGATGGCTCGGTTTCCTTATCATGTGATCGCTGTGGTTGGCTCTCACACCAGACATACCAGACGCTGGCTCCTGATCAGAATCCTTGACCAAGCGCTGTCACTGACACACAACTTCTTCCTCTTCTTCACAACGGCTTAGTGTTAAAGCCCACCTTTCATGCTGCCTTGTATATGTGTTACATGGTCAACAAGAGGTTAATGTAACAGTGCACCCAAAACAGTTTTTTTGAATGCGACTGGGATTAAGCATCCAAAGTGACCCAAGTACTATAATTAAATCTCCCTGCTTAAACATTTCCTTCTGTGCCCTTAACCCATTGATTTCCCCTGTATTCATTAGGTAGGCTAAAGCAAAAATTCAGCAACAGTGGTAAGGCCAGCACCACTATTTTTTTTTTCTCAAGAAATTTTATTGAGTTTTAACAAGTTGAAACAAGATAACAGCGTATCAAGGATAAGCAAGGCAGTACAAAATGAAAACATACGTGGGATACAGGCTACGCAGTAACCCGGGTATCCAGGCAAATGCAAGAGGAGTACAGACAGCCGGATAACGCAAGGAAAACAATGCCTAAGGTTATACAAGTATTCCTGAAAAAAGACAGAGAGAGAGAATGGCCTACGTGTAGTAAAAATCAGAGCTGAAGCTGTCCAGGAGGCCAGGGATAAATGTCAAGTAGAGAAACTTAGAGTGGGCAAATCAGGATGGTTAGGGGGGTATCATACATATATACCATCTAAGGCAGTCCCCACCCCCAAGCACCCCTCTCGGGATCTAGCTGTGTGGCCAGCACCACTATTGATCATTCCTGTGTAGTACAGAGGGGTGATTTCAAGTTCAATTTAAAACTGGACTTTTCTGGAGCCATATTAGATCCATGGGCACTCAGATGTAAAACCAACCTTTATTTTTGCATCCATTTGTAACAGGGACTTCATGGTTGGCTCTCTTTGGCATCAAGAGCACAAGTCCCTACTCCTGCTCCAGTCCTGCTAGAACACTGTCCCTTCTGCTGAGGCTAAACCCTCCACCATCTTGTGCCCTGCTCCTTGCCAGAGGCCTCCACATAACATTCCTGGCCATAGACCTTTGTATCCCCCAGGGAGGATTGTCTACACAAGAAGTAGTTTGCTGCGCTTTACTGACAGTATTCAGGAATCGGCATTACAGTCGCATCACAAGGACATACATTCCAGAGTCACTTGACATTACATAGTCAATCACATTTAGCAGACAGTCTGGAGTAGTCACAAGTAAAAGCATGAGCAGCACCTCAGCAGCCACCTCTCTAATGCCCCGTACACATGGTCGGAAATTCCGACGTAAAATGTCCAATCGGACCATGTTGGAAAATCGGCCCGTGTGTGGGCTCCATCGGACTTTTTCCGACGGAAAAAATTTGAGATCCTGCTTTCAAATTTTCCGAAAAACAAAATCCGATCGGACTTTTTCCTAACGTGTGTAGAGAATTCCTATGGACAAAGTGCCACGCATGCTCAGATCAAATTACGAGACCAAAGCTATTGGCTACTAGCCTCTACGTAGTTCCGTCGTACGCAACGAACGTCACCATGTTCAGAATGATCGGATTTTCCGACAACTTTGTCCGACCGTGTGTATGCAACACCAGTGTGGGACAAAATCCGTCGGAAAAAATCCGATGGATTTTGTGGTCGGAAGTTCCGACCGTGTGTACGGGGGCTTACAGTCTCTCCTTCACCCAGGGTCCTTAGTACTCACTGGACTGTGCTCTCTGAACTCAGCTCCTTGCTAGGTACATCTCTTATGGGAACTTCACTGACCTCCTAGTGGCTACATCTTCATAGGTGTGGGGTGTTAAGCTCTCATGCCCCGAGACTGACTGTGCTTCTCCTTCCCTGACATAAATGGGTGCTGCCCCACCCCTGACATCACTGTAGGAGGGGGCTACCTAAAAGGGGCCTAGCACCTGATGACTTTACTTATCACAACAAGACACTACTCTGGTACAGAGCCACCTAGTGGCAAAGTAGCTAGCTACACCTACTTACACATTTACATCAGATTATCTCCAATCAGTCATGTTTATGTTCAGGGGAAAAATGCAGACGCAGACCTTTTACCATTTTTTCTTTTTTTTGGGGACTAGTACTCAAAGGTAATCAGATGTAATTTGATACAAATGTGATTGTCTGCAGACATAAATGGAGTTTTCAATCAGGTCAACCTGAAAATCCAATGGGCGGGCTTCAGACTGTCCATTTGAAAGGGACCTAATCCAACTAATCTGCTCCTATCCATGCAGTGCACTTGGTAAATAAAGGGTGTTTTCGGATTGCTTGGTACAGATTACTGCATTTTCCATGTTGTTCCATGTTCTACTACACTAAATGTCATGAGTGGTTGTCATTTAGCCATTAATAATTCTCTTTCACTTTACAGGGAAGCGAATCTGTGTGGGCGAAGGTCTTGCAAAAATGGAGCTCTTCCTATTTTTTGCTACAATTTTACAGAACTTCACCTTGAGATCCCCAGTAGACCCACAAGACCTAGACCTTAAACCACAAATGAGTGGATTTGGAAACATCCCACATCCCTACGAACTGTGTTTCATCCCACGCTAATTAAGAGGACTATGGAACTTTATATTGTACTTGTTATTTTAGGAGCTCAAAACAGGAAATGCTCCCTAATAGATTGAAATTGACATAAAGTGTTATATATATATATACGGTATCTCACAAAAGTGAGTACACCCCTCACATGTTTGTGAATATTTTATTATATCTTTTCATGTGACAACACTGAAGAAATTACACTTTGTTACAATGTAAAGTAGTGAGTGTACAGCTTGTATACAGTGTAAATTTGCTGTTCCCTCAAAATAACTCAACACACAGCCATTTATTTCTAAACCGCTGGCAACAAAAGTGAGTACATGAGCACTCAGCCCAATTCAGCTAGGGATTTTGCAGCTGTGGTGGCAACTCTGCACATGCTCAGTTTTAAGTGAGTTTGCTGAGCATTTCCTTCCTATCACATCTGAGCAGCCAATATGACTCAGTGTTGCTAACCTGCCAAACTGAAATTTACTGACATGACACCCAAAATGAATGTACTGGCTTTTTGACTGGCTTTTTGACTTTTTATCAATATAGTAAGTAGGTTATGGACAGGACTCTGGAGGGCAAGAAAATTAGAATGGACAGGCACACACACATGAAACTGATTCTCACAATGACACTGACAGCAGTGTGCAACAGGACAGATAATGATGACACCTCACTGACACGACTCGTCCCTTCCTGAGTCACAGTCTCTCTCTCCACGCCAGGTGATCCCTTTAGTCCACTCCAGTCCAAACAGCACTGGCAGTCCCACTCCTGGCTTGCTCCCATTCCCACAGACCTGCACACATGGCTCCGGCCGCTCCACTTTGCTCCCTTGCACTATGACATCACGACACGTCCAGGCACCGCCTCCACCATACTCATCTTCTGAACACACTGGAACAAGCACTCGGATGGTCTCGGTCAGCTCTGGCCCCGAACTGCACATGCAAAGTTCCGAGTCGAGTGTCACAGCCATATTTTTTACTGGCAACCTTTTCCTGTCACTGGTATTTACTGGCAGGAGAAAAGTGCCTGTTTGTAATTGGCTACCAATAAAAATACTGATAGATTGTTGGAGGCTTCACCTCCCTCTTATTCTAAGACACTGGCTGGGCGGGTGAGACTCGTACCATGCTATTGCCAAAAAATAATAAAGATTTGATTTCAAGTATGACAATAAAAACTGTTTATTGATATTAATTATTTCTTTTTACTCAGTTTTTTTTATTTTGACGTAACATCGATCACAGGTCAATTGGCTTCAGTATAAATCACACAAATAGGAAACATAAGGGGAATACAAAGACACTGAATTTCAAAAGAGCCAACTTCCCTAAACTACGAACCTTGCTAGAAGGCATACATTGGGGTAAAATCTTAGGAACAAAGAACACGGCCCTTATAACCCCAAAATTTTTCAAATTTGCACTCCCGGCCCTTTTGTCCCAAAAATGGTCCAAATTTGCACCCCGGCCCTAAGAAGGGCAACAAAGCTAATAAAGGGTCTGGAGGATATTAGTTATGAGGAAAGGTTGCGAGCACTGAACTTATTCTCTCTGGAGAAGAGACGCTTGAGAGGGGATATGATTTCAATATACAAATACCATACTGGTGACCCCACAATAGGAATAAAACTTTTTCGCAGAAGGGAGTTTAACAAGACCTGTGGCCGCTCATTAAAATTAGAAGAAAAGATGTTGAACCTTAAACTACGTAGAGGGTTCTTTACTGTAAGAGCGGCAAGGATGTGGAATTCCCTTCCATGGGCGGTGGTCTCAGTGGGGGGCATTGATAGTTTCAAGAAACTATTAAGTAAGCACCTGAAAGACAGCAACATACAGGATTTACAATGTAATACTGACATATAATCACACACATAGGTTGGACTTGATGGACGTGTCTTTTTTCAACCTCACCTACTATGTAACTATGTAACCAGCAGCAGAGGACTAGAGACTCCTCCTGCTTATGTTTCCCTACAGACAGGCAGGGAAAGAGCTGGGTCATGTGGCAGCTGTATATCAATAAGAAAAAGGCACTTAGATTTTCATTTTTTTAATTAAAATTATTACATTGCCATCATCCACATACAGGAATATGTGGGACAATGTGAACTAAACAGTGTGTGTTTAGTATCACTTTAAGTCACAAATATCTGGCTAACTAGTCTGCTCTGTGGTGAAAAGATGGTCACCAGCAAAAAAGAAGGTTCATATTACAGTCATTAGGGAAAGTAGAAAAAGGTCCAGTTAGCCAGTGCATCACAGTCATTCTACAGATGGAAGCATCACCCAGTGGAAGAGTGTGAAAATATAGCTTGAAAAGCCCTCAAAGGAAAAAACACTCCACCATGTGCTGTAAGGTAGAAGGCTTACCAGATCGTTCTGAGCCCCAGCTAAGGTGATCAAAACAAGCTCAATGCACGTGTAGGAACACCAGTAGGCACCTCAAATGCTATGGCAGATGGTCCCAGCTTCAAATACGTCCTCAGTCAGACCTCCAACCCACGTATGTCAAGTTACATGCAGAGTGTATAAATGGAAGACCAACTATAGCGTAATCCAGTAAGCAAGGACGTATTTAAAGCTGGGGCCATCTGCCACGTGGTGAAGTGTTTTTTCCTTAAGCCCCATACACACGGTCAGACTTTTTCATGGATTCTGTCCGATCGGACAATGTTGTTGAAAAATCAGACCGTGTGTATGCACCATCGGACAGTGTACGTCGGATTGTCCGACGGACAAAGTCTTATCTCCTGCTGGAAAGATTTGCCGACAACACGGTCCGATCACACCAAATCCGATCGTGTGTACGGTTGTCCGACCGGACAAAGTGCTACGCATGCTCACATCACATTACAAGACCAAAGCTATTGGCTACTAGCCTCTACGTAGTCCCGTCGTAGGCAACAAACGTCACCACGTTCAGAATGATCGGATTTTCCGACAACTTTGTCCGACCGTGTGTACGCAAAACCAACATCAGACAAAGTATGACGGACAGGATCCGACCGACCTGGTCCGCGGATTGTCCGACCGTGTGTATGGGGCTTTAGAGGGCTTTCCAAGCTATCTTCTCAGTTTTCCTATGGGTGATGCTTCCATCTGTAGAAGGACTGGGCTACAGTGGCTAACTGGACCTTTTTCTACTTTACCTTAATGACTGTTATATGATCCCTATTTTTTGAGCTGGAGTTACTATTTTTACTTTGAGTTTCTTCATTGCCGTTTTCTTTGGATGTGTCTTCACAGCAATATTAGGACAAAAGCACTTTGCACTTTATTTGGGAATTTTACACTTTTAGGCTCCTTTCACACTTGTGCGACTTAAAAGTCGAGCTATTTATGCTGTGATTTTGACGCGACTTGAAGCAATGCCTGTGTAATCTTGAGTTCTATGGACCTCAAGTCACATCAAAGTCGGACCAAAGTAGTGCAGGGACTACTTTAAAGTCGCTGCGACTTGAAGACGCACAGAAATAAATGGTACTCATTGCAAAACATGAGGTACGACTTGTCATGCGACACAGTACAAGTCGCACAAGTGTGAAAGGGACCTAAGGGGGATGTTCATGATTATATATTCCACATTGGATATGCTGCTTAATTACATTATATTTGTATGCACTTTAATTTAATATAGCGCTGCACATTTCCATAAATATTTCTTGATATACTCCACGGTATAGTGCTAATAGCTTATTTTTTCTTTCCTAACTGGCTCCTAAGCACAAAGAAGATTTGTTTTTCAAAAAAGAAGGTTGATATACAAACCTTAAAAACTGGGAACACATAAATGTATGCAGCGCCAGGTCAAGTAAAGTGCCTAAGATTACCGCATAACAATATTCATAATAAGTGCATAAAGTTGCTACATGTCAGCAGGCCCGGACTGGGACAAAAAATAGGCCTGGGCATTTTAGACTGAGCAGCCAACTTTTCCAGGGACCGGGGGGGTTTCGGGGGTCAGTAGACATTCGCGGGGTGGCTGGTGTCGGTCCTCCACTCTGCAATGTGCAGGGACACTGTGATATAAAGGGAACTGCACTATAGGGGCACTGCAATGATTACAGTGCAGTCCCCTTTATATTACAGTGTCCCAGTCCTACTGTGGCCATACAATGCCAGTACTGTCTGTCTCCTATTGTGCCCACACGGCCCAGTGACACTGACCTGCTCTCTTTCTGGTGGTGCGGGTACAGCGTAGCTCTCTCTCTCTCTGGTGGTGCGGGTACAGCGTGGCTCTCTCTCTGGTGGTGCAGGTACAGCGTGGCTCTCTCTCTGGTGGTGCAGGTACAGCGTGGCTCTCTCTCTGGTGGCGCGGGTACAGCGTGGCTCTCTCTCTGGTGGCGCAGGTACAGCGTGGCTCTCTCTTTGGTGGTGCGGGTAGGGTACAGCGCAGCTCTCTCTGGTGGTGCGGGTACAGCGCGGCTCTCTCTGGTGGTGCGGGTACAGCGTGGCTCCCTTTAGTGGTGCGGGTACAGCGTGGCTCCCTCTAGTGGTGCGGGTACAGCGTGGCTCCCTCTAGTGGTGCAAGTACAGTGTGGCTCTCTCTGGTGGTGCGGGTACAGAGTGACTCTCTCTCTTGTGGTGTGGGTACAGCGTGGCTCTCTCTCTGGTGGTGCGGGTACAGCGTGGCTCTCTCTTGTGGTGCGGGTACAGCGTGGCTCTCATTCTGGTGGTGTGGGTACAGTGTGGCTATCTCTCTGGTGGTGCGGTACAGTGTGACTTTCTCTGGTGGTGCTGGGGCTATTAGTTCCCCAGCACAGTCCTCTCTTTCATTTTCTATGTCTCCTGTAGTAGCTGCTACAAGCACTCCTCAGCCTGTTTCCTGGTTTTCTCTTTCCCCCAGCAGAGTGCATGCTGGGGACTGTAGCCTGCTCCCTGCTGCTAACAATTGGGCCACCTATCTCTGGGACTACATTTTCCATGATGCTCCTTTTAGTTGCTTCTGATTGGCCCTCTATTGTGGCCAATGGGGAGGGAAAAACAAACAGACAGGAAAGCCTTCTCTCTTCCCCCTGCTGCCGACGTGAGAAGGGGAGGGGGAGCGAGGGGGGAAACATCATGTCAGCAGCCTGCAGCTTTTCCCACCATGCGGACACTCATGGCAGGATGAGGAGAGCGGAACTGTCAGCGTGGCTCTGAGGCTGGGCTGTGTGTGAGAGAGACACACAGCCCAGCCCATGCAGCCACCAGAGATGACGCAGGCACGGCCGCTTGGCGGTAGGCAAGCGGCGGCCGCAGCCTGTGTTACCCCTGTTCAGGCCGCGGTCGCTGCTTACCTCCTGCTGTGCGGCCTCATCAACAACAGGCCACAGGCCCAAAGGGCAAATGTCCGGTCTGCCCTATGGCCAGTCCGGGCCTGCATGTCAGTATTCACATAAAGTGCACCATAGAAAGTATTTATTATCAAAATCGCATGTGAAATACAAGTGCCTCAGTGCCAGTATACATAGAAAATGCATCGAAGTCCTTTTAATCACAGTCTGAGAATTGTAAATCATGAATCCTCCACCCACTAACCGAGACTGCTGCCAGATCTTTCAGTGTATGGGAATATATCTACAAACACCAATACCTCATGAAGTGGACGCTCACCAGAAAACGATGCTACAATAAATGTAGTAAACACAGCATGTCATCTCAGGTAAGGGTCATCTAAGGTAATATGCGTCAGCTCACAGTCAACTCCTCTCTGCAGTACCAGAACTCAATCCAGGCTGTAGCAAATAAAACTCACACTACTTGCAAACAAAGCAGACAAGGATTCTCTTCATCTCAACCAGACCCTGCTATGGTTCATGGTGTTGCCTGTTATCGTCAGGGCCGGTGCTACCACTAGGCAAACTAGGCAGCCGCCTAGGGCGCCATGCTGCCTAGGGGGCGCCAGGCCACAGGTTTTCCTACTATCTTCTCTCTGCAGCAAGCAACTAAGTCTCAGCATCAGCAGGCAGCCGCCCCTCTGTTCACAGATAGTGTCAGAGGCGCATCGGCGGTGAAGGACTGTGTCTGTGTCCCAAATCCTGAATGAATGGAAGCAAGCAAATATTCATTGATGGGCACTGGTAGGCTGCATTTGATGGGTCCTGATGAGGCTAAATGTGATGGGCGCTGGTGAGGCTGCATTGATGGGCGCTGGTGAGGCTGCATTGATGGGCGCTGGTAGGCTGCATTGATGGGCGCTGGTAGGCTGCATTGATGGGCGCTGGTAGGCTGCATTTGTTGGGCGCTGGTAGGCTGCATTTGTTGGGCGCTGGTGGGCTACATTTTATGGGTGCTTCGTTAAAAAGGTGGGGTTACATGGGCAGGGAAAAGGGGGTGGGGTCAGGGATGGAGTCAAGGGGGGCGGCAAAATTAGGTTTTGCCTAGGGTGTCAAAAATCCTTGCACCAGCCCTGGTTATCGTTTGGGGACGTGAAGGGGGGGGGGTGCATGCAAACTGCAAGGGGTCTGATATGGCGTTTCCCTGGGTTGGGTGCGTCAGCGTGAAGTTACATAGTCAGGTTGAAAAAAGACACAGGTTCAACCATAAAAAAAAAAAAAAATTATAAAATAAAAAATATCATACAATCCCATATACCCAATCCTATACCCACAGTTGATCCAGAGGAAGGCGAAAAAACCCCCCAGAAAAGCAGGATACAATTTACTACAGCAGGGGAAAAAATTCCTTCCTGATCCCAGAGAGGCAATCGGATTTTCCCTGGATCAACTTTACCTATAAATGTTATTACCCAGTAATATTATGTACATTTAGGAAATAATCCAGACCTTTCTTAAAACAATCTACTGAGCTGGCCAGAACCACCTCTGGAGGGAGTCTATTCCACATTTTCACAGCTCTCACTGTGAAGAAACCTTTCCGTATTTGGAGATGAAATCTCTTTTCCTTTAGATGTAAAAGAGTGCCCCCTTGTCCTCAGTGTTGACTGTAAAGTGAATAACACAAAGTTCACTATATGGCCCCTTATATATTTATACATGTTGATCATATCCCCCCTTAATCTCCTCTTCTCAAGAGTGAATAAATTAAATTCCTCTAATCGTCCCTCATAGCTGAGCTCCTCCATGCCTCTTATCAGTTTGGTTGCCCTTCTCTGCACTTTCTCCAGTTCCCCGATATCCTTTTTGAGAACTGGTGCCCAAAACTGAACTGCATATTCCAGATGAGGTCTTACTAATGATTTGAACAGGGGCAAAATGATATCTCTCTCTCTCTGGAGTCCATACCTCTCTTAATACAAGAAAGGACTTTGCTCGCTTTGGAAACCACAGCTTGGCATTGCATGCTATTATTAAGCTTATGATCTACCAAAACGCCCAGATCCTTCTCCACTACGGATCCCCCCAGTTGTACTCCCCCTAGCATGTATGACACATGCATATTCTTAGCCCCCAAGTGCATAAGTCGCCCAATTAGACAGTGCATTGAGGTTGGCTTGTAAATTGGAGACATCCCAGACCCAATATCATTTATAAAGATATTAAAAAGTAAGGGTCCCAACCAGTGGCGGCTGGTGCTCAAAATTTTTGGGGGGGGGGGCGCAAACAAACTGAAAAATCCTAAACTCCCCCCCCCCCCCATCAAATGCAGCCATTGTGCCCATCCAACGCAGCCACTGTGGCCATCAAACAGAGCCGCTTGTGCACATCAAGCGACAAACCACCCAACCCTCCCCCCATCCAATAGGGTTGCTCGGTGATTTGGCCAATCAGGAAGCAGATCTGACGCCTTGCCTACTGATTGGCATGGAGGAAGGTTAGTGTGGAAATAGTGAAGATTAATTTGCTATCGTTACACAATTGGGTGGGATCAGGGCACCCTCTCTGTTTAGGCCCCCCTATTTTGAAGCCTATTAGAGCCTCTGGCTCTAATCAGGTGCTTCAAAAAGTACGACCCCCTCCAACCCCCGCCATAGGAATCCATGTGTCCAGCGTCCTGAATGGATGGGGGGACGTACGCCCACAGTGCACGGGCCACCACTGGTCCCAACACTGAACCTTGGGGTACACCACTGATAACCTTACACCATTCAGAGTAAGAATCATTAACCACTACTCTCTGAATACTGTCTTTTACCCAGTTTTCTATCCATTTACAAACTGATATTTTCAAGCCTGTAGAATTTACCTTACATATGAGCCGTGTGTGGGAAACTGTGTCAAATGCTTTTGCAAAAATCCAAGTATACCACGTCTACCGCCACCCCTCTGTCCAAGGTTTTACTTACCTCTTCATAAAAATAAATCAGGTTTGTTTGACAACTTCTGTCTTTCATGAATCAATACTGTCTGTTGCTTAAAATGTTTATTTCCAGCAAGAACTTGTGGTATTTTATTAAATTATTTTCCCGACTATAGAAGTTAAACTAACAGGTCTATAGTTACTTGGTAAAGACTTTGTTCCCTTTTTAAATATAGGCACCACATTGGCCCTACGCCAATCCACTGGTACTATTCCTGTCATTAAAGAGGAAGTAAACCCACCCCCAAAAAAAAAAAAAAAAAAACGGAACCTACAAGGCAAAGGCATAATGAGCTAGTATGCATAGCATACTAGCTCATTATGAATAACTTACCTGAGAACGAAGCCCCCGAAGCGGTCCTCATCCACGACCTTCTCCGCCGCCATCAACCCCCGAGTGACTTCCGGGTCTCGCCGCTCCAGCGATATCATTCGCTGGATCAGCGATGATGTCACTCCCGCGCATGCGTACGAAAGCGGCATATAGCCGTGATCTTGGCATGCGCAGTGCGGCTGCGCGCCGCTGTCTACGGCGCATGCGCCGTAGACAGCGATGCCTCTTTTTTTCGAAATATCTCCTAAACCATGTAGGTTTAGGAGATATTTATTGGACCTACAGGTAAGCCTTAATCTAGGCTTACCTGTAGGCCAAAGTGGTTTGTAAGGGTTTACAACGACTTTAACTAGTCTCTAAAAATTTGATACAATGGCTTTGAAATTACAGAGCTCAATTATTTTAGGATCCGTGGGTGGATGCCATCTGGTCCAGGTACTTTATCCATCTTTATTCTGTCTAAATATTTCTGGACCATATCCCTTTTGAGCCATTTTGAATCATTTGGGGCTGTGTCACTACCACCCCCATTATGCACATGCATGTATACACAGAGCTGAAGAAAGTTGAGGCAGTGGCGTCATCACAAACAACCATATTCCAGATTGGCATGCGGCTCTTGGATGGTTTGTGATGGGCCTGTTATTGATTTTAATATTGTAAGTGCACTATATGAGCTTTTAATAAATATCTTGTAAATATCTTATAAAGGGCACTATGTTTGTTTTATCTTTGTATGAACAAATATGACTGTGGTCATTGGTTGATGATTTTGGATGGCATATCTTTGGAAATTGTTATATATTATACCTACTTGGAGCCTATCTAAACAGGGTGGTGCTGCCGGAGGATTAAAATTAATACATAAGCGCGTTTGGGCCTTTTTTGTGTCCGCAGCCTCTGGTAAGAGTCCTGTATGCTCACATTTGTGGTGGAGGTGCACAGCAGTAGGTGTAAAGAGCTGGTGGAAGATCTGCATTGATCTAAATTATCAAGATGAACTCTTGTTTGCATGTGGCACTTTATTCTTTATTGAAGGAAGACTGAAGTAGCGGCTATTACTCTAACTAAGCACATATAACTTTGTTCTGCACTTTACTATTTTTATTGCTTGTTTCATATAGTAAATATTCATTATGAGTTGGCGAATTTGTTTTTATATTAATGGAGTTGGGGGCAAGCTTTTTCTTTTTTTTTTTGTTGCATGGAGTACCCTCCTAAAATCAATATCAAACCTGAAGGATTTGGTATGCATTTTGTGGGGGACCCCAGGACATATTTATTTTATGTGGGGTCCCCCTTAAAATCCATACCAGACCTTCATTGAGGATAAGGGTTTGGTATGTTTTAGACATTTAGCATGTAAGAAGTTAAAGAGATACTTTATGCTGATTGCCATCCTTTGGATGGAGTCCTATACTAGTTGTCTACACTCTGTACACTGGTGGCATTGCACCAAGTGTGATGACACAGTGGCACCTGTAATTTTGAACAATGTTTGCTGAACATCAGTGTTGAAAGTGTTGCATAACAGTCATTACATTTTCCTGGAATTAGAGTACGTTCTTTTCATCTGTTCATCCAGCCTTGCTGTAGTCATCAGCTCTGGGCCATCATCATGGATCTTAGTGGCTTTCTCTGTCTCGTTATCATCTTCATCATAACCAGCATCCTATTTCGTTCAAGATGGAAAGTCAGAGGAAGGCTACCCCCTGGTCCGATGCCACTTCCCTTTATAGGGAACATGCACCAAGTCCAGATGAATGATCTCATCAAGTCTCTGGTTGAGGTGAGCTGGTCTTATATCAGTGCTTCAATGTACAATGGGTATAGAAAAGGGGGAATCACTCCTTTAAAATAATCACATTTTGTTGTTTGCAGCCTGAAATGAAGACATATACAGTTTTTGTTTTATCCGGCTGTATTTACTAATGCAACCCATAACCTCCAAGTGAAAGATCACTAACATGTCCGAAAAAAAATCTAAAATTCAAAAACAGAATAACTGAATTTGAAAAAAAGGATCACCCCCTTATGTTAGTATTTTGTTAACCCGAAGGGCCTGGTATGGAATTTGGGGGGACCCTCACGCATTTTTTTTTTACATTTTGGTTCGGTGTTCCCCTGTGGGGAAATCCCATGCTGTTTTTATCAATGAACTTTTATGTGTATTGCCGGACCGACAATTCATTATAGCCACTAGCGCTAGCGCTAGTATTTTTAAATTACTTTTTTTCCTTTAGAAATGTCATTTTGCACTCGGACTGTTCTAAACACGGGAAACATGCGCCACTATAGACACCCCCCAGGTACAAAATTTTAAGGAATATTACACTTTTATTGTTTCACTTTAGTGCAGAGAAACTAAAAATATATATAAAAACACTGCATTTTTGCTTTGTTTGAGACTCAGATACTGCAGTGCAAACCGAACAAAGGGGATGTGAGTTTGCTTTTGCCTATGGAATGTTTCACACAGGCTTCTCCTTGTAAAAGAGCAGTGTGAACAGCAAGCTTTGACAAAATATGTGCAGAGCTTTGTTAGAGCTTTTAAAAATGTTAAAGTACCTATCAGCTCCAGTTTGTAAAATGTTGAACACAGATTGCCATTTTAAACAAGCTGCTAGCAGGCTTCAGCATTCTTGAAGCTTGTGGAAGACTGCTGAAGCCTGCTAGGTGCTTGCCTAAAGTGGCCATCAGCACTTCCATTAGCATCTGTGTTCAACATTTACAAACTGGAGCTTAATGGTATTTAAAAAGGTTCAACAAAGCTTGCTGAAAGCTCTGCAAATGCTTTGTCAAACCTTGCTGTTCACACTGTTTTTATACAAGCTGAAGCCCGTGTGAAACAGGCATTAGAGACAGAATCTCTGGCTTTCATTGTGTGGGGAAAAATCATTACATGTTTTATTATCAAGTTAGAGCAATGTGTGTTAACTTAAAGAGGAGTTCCCCTTAAAATAAAAAAAATTAAAAGTCAGCAGCTACAAATACTGCAGCTGCTGACTTTTAATAATCGGACACTTACCTGTCCCAGGGTCCAGCGATGCGGGGGAACGAAACCCCGCTCGCCCCCCCTCCGCTCGGCGGCGCCAGCATTCTTACTGTGAAGCCACAGCCGGGCACCCACTGCGCATGCGCGAGCGGCGCTGCGTCGTGATTGGCCGCGCAGTCATCTGGGACCTGTCACGTGTCCTAGATGACTGACAGGAGGGAGGAAGCCCTTCCTGCGCCGAGGGGAAGTGATGTCACCAGCCCAGGCACTGAAGGAGGCAGACTACGAGGGTCCCCCTAGCAACAGGCATTTAGACGTGAGTTAAAAAAAAATCCAAATTTTTTTTTTTTTTTTTTTTTTAGGAATTTTAATACATATTTTTTTGAGTGCAACACCACTTTAACTCCTGCACACCAATCAGATTCCATCGTATTGTAATTAAATGTGTAAAAAGATGAAGTCTAATTGGTTGCTATGCCATAATACATTTGATTACAGCTATTGCCTTGGAACTACTTTAACCACTTGACCTCTGGAATATTTACCCCCCTTCACGACCAGACCATTTTTTGTGATACAGCACTGCGTTACTTTAACCAACAATTGCGTGGTCATGCGACACTTTACCCAAATAACATTTATGTCCTTTTTTCCCACAAATAGAGCTTTCCTTTGATGGTATTTGATTACCTCTGTGTTTTTTTATTTTTTGCACTATAAACAAAAAAAAAAGCAAACAATTTAAAAAATATATATATTTTTTACTTTTTGCTATAAAACATATCCAATAAAAAATATGTAAAAATATCAAAACTTCTTGATAGATTTAGGCCAAAATGTATTCTGCTACATATTTTTGGTAAAAATATTGATTGTTTTGCACTAAAGTTATTGTGTCTACAAACTATGGGATATATACTGGAACAAGACATGGCAAAGCCCTGTCCTGTGTAAATTTATGATGATCGGCACGTGCTGGAGGCAATCCATTGGCTGGCACCCGGTGATCGACATCTGCTGTGTTTAATCACAGTGCATCAATGCATTAATCACTACCCTGAAGTTTCAGATTACATACTACGTACGTGATCTGGGGCAGCCAAGCCGCCTTGACACCGTATATATCTACTGTAGGTTATACAGTTGTCAAGTGGTTAATAAGTAGCTGTAGACACTGGACATACTACAAACGTCCAACAAACTTAAAAAAATACGTAAGATGTGTGTAGTTTCCCTATCCTTCTGTCCCTCTGCTGTACCCCCCCCCCTTACCTGCCAGCAATATCTGACTGCCAGAGTGACAGTCAGGAGTTGCTATGTGAATACAGCAGATGTCTGGCACAGAAGGGTTGATTTTTTAACTAGTTGCTGCCCGCCCACCTTCCAAATGATGGCGGGGTGGTGCGGGTCTCGTTCTGGGACGCCATCATATGACGGCATCCCAGAATGGGCACTTTCGCGTGCCCGATCTCTTTAACCATGTGATCGGCTATGTCCAATCACAGCCGGTCACATGTAAACACGGAGATGCTGGTAATTGGCGCTCCTCGCCTCACACTGAGAGTGTGTGTGGCGAGGAGAGCGGATCAGCGGCATCTCCACACAGGGGGACATCTACAAATGTAATCAGGGCACTCATCATCAGTGCCCTGATTACAATATAGCACCAACAGTGTCACCAATCAGTGCCCACCAGTGCCAGCAATCAGTGCTAACCACTGCCCACATGTGCCACCAATCAGTACCCATTAGCGATGCCAGTCAGTGCTGGCTATCAGTGCCGTCTATCAGTGCTGCTCATCAATGCCCATCACGGCTGTCGATCAATGCCCATCAGTGTCGCCCATCAATGACACCCATCAATGCCCATCAGTACCGCCTATCCGTTCCACCTATCAGTGCCCACCAGTGCCGCCTATCAGGGCCCACCAGTGCTGCCTGTTAGTGTCTATCAGTGCCACTTAACAGTACCCATCAGTGCTGCCTATAAGTGCCCCCTACCAGTGTCCATAAGTGCGGCATATTAGTGCCTGCTCATCAGTGCCCATAAGTGCCACCTCATCAATACCCACCAGTTCAGCCTATCAGTGCCCATCAGTGAAGGAGAAAAAATACTTAGTTACAAAATGTACTGACAGAAACTAAGTAAAAAAAAAATGTTTTCAACATTTTTGGTCTTTTTTTTTTTTTGAAAAAAATAAAAAACCCAGCAGTGATTAAATACCACCAAAAGAAAGCTCTATTTGTGTGAAGAAAATGATAAAAAATTGGTTTGGGTACAGTGTAGCATGACCGTGCAATTGTCATTCAAAGTGCGACAGCGCTGAAAGCTGAAAAAGGGCCTGGGCAGGAAGGGGGTGTAAGTGCCCTGTAGGCAAGTGTAGAGGGCAAATGGGCTGTTCACTTTACAAGGGAAGTTTCACTTTGCAAAGGAATTTTCCCCAGAGCCTATTGGGTGTAAAGAAATGTCATCTTGCAAGAAATAAACAATCACATGCAAGGAGGGTAAAAAACTGTATTTTTGCTTGCACGTGATTGGTCCATCTCAGTCACTAAGCTCTAGGGAAAAGTCCCTTGCACAGTGAACAGCCTATTTACCTTTAGTAAATCAACCCCAGTATTTATAAACACTGTTGTATCTACTCTATGCATTTACCTGCAGCTGTGCAAAAAAAGATGTAAATACTTACCTATTTTTATCCCGCTCCTGTCTGGTCATGTGATCCGGCTCCCCTGTGCCAGCCAGCCAGCGGTGACTTCAGGGGAGAGGAGGGAGCCAACATTGGATGGGCCATAGTAGGGCCTATAGGTGACATCATCACTCCCAGGCATTCCAGCTATTCTTGAGTGCTCTCCCCTGCAGTCGGTGCTGGCTGACACAGGGGAGATCACGTGACTGGACAGGAGGAGCGGCCTGAAAATAGGTAAGTATACAGATCTTTTTTTCCACAGAGTAGTTACAATAGGTGTTAGGAGAGGGGAGGGAGCAGTTTTAAGATTAGTTAGTTATATCCCGGAATTCAAATACAAACAAAATATTCGGGACAAACCCCAAAAAATTATTCAAATATAGTAAAAAGGTCAGGCCTGAGCATGTAGGCCCTTTACAAAATAATCTAGAGTGCGTGACTGGGGATAAAGAGAAGGCAAATTTATTAAATATCTTTTTCAGCTTTGTGTATACAAAGGAGCATGGGGGAGCTCATGACCACAATGGGGATGGTACCGACACAGTCCCAAATGATCCACAATGGCTCAAAATGTATATAGTCCAGAAATATTTAGACAGAATAAAGGTGAATAAAGCACATGGACCACATAGTACACCCACAGATCTTAAAAGAATTGAGCTCTGTCATTTCAAAGAGACTCATTAATGACTGGAATGGCACCACTGGATTGGCGCAGGGCGAATGTGGTGCCTATATTTAAAAAGGGAACAAAGTCTTTACCAGGTAACTATAGATCTGTTAGTTTAACTTCTATTGCTGGGAAGATACTGGAGAGTTTAATAAAAGACCATATAGAGTTTTTGCTAGGAAAAAATAACAGTAACAATAACAGACAGCATTTATTCATGAAATACAGAAGTTGTCAAACAAATCTGATTTATTTTTATGAATAGGTAAGTAAAACCTTAAACAAAGAAGTAGCTGTGGAAGTGGTATACCGTATATACTCGAGTATAAGCCGAGATTTTCAGCCCTTTTTTTAGGGCTGAAAGTCCCCCCCTCGGCTTATACTCGAGTCACCGCCGTCTGCCTACATGAACAGCGTGTCATGCAGACAGACGGCAGTGTTCAAAAGCTGCGCCTCCTCCTCCTCCCCGTCCGTGATAGGAGGAACACTAATTTTCCCAGCAGTAAGTCAGTGTGCAGTGTTCCGCCTATCACGGACGTCCTGTCATTCTCATCTCATGGACGAGGATGAGAGGATGTCCGTGATAGGCGGAACACTGCACACTGACTGCTGGGAAAACAGTGTTCCTCCTATCACGGACGAGGAGGAGGCGTGGCTTTTGTATCTTGAATGGTGCCTTACACGCTGTGGGGGACACAGATCGAGACTGCATCGGCACATAAAGGCTGCAATGGTGGCAGACAGATCACACAGGGAGGGATACTACACAGGACACAGGACCCAGGACATGCAGATCGGCACAGGTAGGTTGCAATGGGGACACAGGGGGGTTTGTACAGGACACAGGGGACATGCAGCTGCAGATGGGCATTTGCTGACCCTCTTTTCCACTTACAGTAGCTGCTGCATTTTTCACCCTCGGCTTATACTCGAGTCAATACGTTTTTCCCAGTTTTTTGTGGTAAATTAGGGGCCTCGGCTTATATTCGAGTCAGCCTATACTCGAGTATATACAGTACTTGGATTTTGAAAAGGCGTTTTTTCAAAATCCCACACACCCACACCCACGGCTCATGTGTAAGGTAAAGTCTAGAGGTCTGGAAAAATCAGTTTGTAAATGGATAGAAAACTGGCTAAAAGACCGAATTCAGAGAGTAGTGGTTAATGATTCTTAAGCCTCATACACACGATCGGACTTTGTACAAACTTTCCCGTGGATTTTTGTACAAAGGGCGTTGGCCATAAACTTGTATTGCATACACACGATCTGACTTTTTAGGCAACAAACACGAACATAGTGACGTTTCAACTTACTGACGACACTTCAAAAGAGAACGTTCAATTACTCCGGCGCTACCCTTTGGTCAACTTCTGTATTGTTGTCTGATCTTTTGCATTGGTTCTGAGCGTGCTTGTTTGTACTTTGTACAAAAAGTCAGATGGTTTTGTGTACACACGATCGGACTTTGCTCCATCGGACTTTTGTTGCCAGAAAGTTTGTCCATTTGCACAGCCAAGAAAAGTCAGATGAAAACCGAAAAAGTTTGTCCGATGGAGCGTACACGCGGTCGGATGTTGCCTTAAAACAGCTAATTTGCATGTTTGTTGTTAAAAAGTCAGATCATGTGCACGGGCCTTTACTCTGAATGGTCTAAGGTTATCAGTGGTGTAGCCCAAGGTATGTTTTAATATATTTATAACTGATATAGGATCTGGGATTAAAAGTGCCATTTCTTAGTGTTTGCTGATGACACCAGGCTATGCAGTTGAAAATTGGTGTATACTAAAGCGCTGATATATAATTTAAAAGCCCCAAATCTAATGGAATAAAATAAGATTACTAAATGAAATGCTGCTACCATTAAAAGTGTTCCCACACTTGGAAATAGGTGAAAGATATACAAATAGCGTATAAATGGTGCGCAATTCAACCTTAATTATGTGAGCATAGATCTTTAAAAATAATTATTGCCACAATGTCAATTGTGGTCAATAGTGCACAAGTGATAAAAAAAAATAATATATATATAGACTCCGTATATATTGTGCTGGAGGTGTGTGAAATAAAATATACAATCCTTGTATATAAATTAATATGTGAGTATGTGATCCTTATTATAAAAGAAATGCCAAACGTGCATATAAAATCTTATTTAATAGGTGAAAGTATTTGTTGTGTTGGTAAAATGAAAAAAAGACGATTCAGTGATAGCAATCAAGATGATTGGGAATTGTGTCCTGTGTTAGAAAGAGTGAAGGAACTCTGGCGTAGCAACAGGTGCTCTGATTACAAGATTGGTACCATACACCAGACAATTAGTGTTGAATACAATCTAATTGCAACAATATGCAGATACACCAGCACCCTTGAAAAAGTCACGTGACCTGTGATGCAACGCGTCGGGAGGAGGAGCTTAGGTGACGCCGTGTGATATACGAGCTCAGCAAAGGAGGAGAAGGGCTGACAGCCCAGGAGCGAAAGCCTGACCATTGACACTTTTTATCTGCACTATATCCACCTGGTACACGTGAGTGCATACAACTTGAGGCATCTTATGGGGAGTTTATAGTTAGCGATATTGCGCAATGGTTTTTGTTTGTTTTTTCTCTTTTTCATGTTAAAACCGGCATGAGCATCAGGAAGATTTCAAAGAATCACCTATAATCGTACCGGCAACATTAAGGGAAGTTTTTGTTTCTTTCTTCCTATATATTTATAAATACCATTACCGAAGTGGCAACAATTTATATTTATATTTTTCAAAATAGCAGTCTTTTTGCTTTTTGTTTCTCTAAACAGTGGGAGTTTAAACCAGCTGTCCTAATTGTTATTATCAGTAATGCATCACTGCACTTTTAAAACACCAATCGCCTGGTGTATATGTTTATCTGGTTATCGTAGCAAACAGATTGCATACAATAGGATTGTATGGTGTATGGCACCAACCTTGCAATTAGAGTAATCGCCTGGTGTATCTGCATATTGTCGTCTTGGATTCTTTCCTAAATGTACATAATATAGCTGGATACTAACATTTACAGGTAAAGTTGGTCCAGGAAAAATCTGATTCCCTCTCGGGGGATCAGGAAGGAATTTTTTCCGCTACTGGAGAAAATCGGAGCATGCTTTGCTGAGGTTTTTCGTCTTCCTCTGGATTGTGTATATGGGATTGTATGATTCTTTTTTTTCCCCTTTTATTGGTTGAACTAGATGGACTTGTGTCTTTTTTCAACCTGACTAACAACTATGTAAAACTGTCTATTGTTCTTATACAAGATATAGCTTTCAGTACTGCTAATTTGTAAAAAATAGTAGCCAATAAACTGTTTATATTTCTAACTGTTTTCTATATTAATTTTCAAAAGCTTAGCAAAAAGTATGGACCCATGTACACTTTTTATCTTGGTTCTCGCCCCACTGTGGTGATGTGCGGATATGAGATTTTAAAGGAAGCTCTAATAGACCATGCTGAAGATTTCAGTGGGAGGGGAGAATTTCCAGCAGTCCAACAATACAGCAAGGGAAATGGTAAGTGAGTCAGTAATTTGGGACAATGCCATGAAAATTCACCAAAACCTTTCTTAAGTATATGTATGCTTGCCTTCAAAAGCTTTACAAATTTTGCAGTCAACACCATTAAATAAAATATGTCTTCATACGTGCCATATGCAAGCTCAAAGTTTTAATCTAACCTACAATATGAGTGCATACTCACTCAGCATGTGGGCAGTAGGGATGAGTGCAGTCGAACAACCACATGGATTTTTGTAAAGGGGCCTTATACTTTTTTTCTTGTTTTTTTGCATGCCCCCCCCCTAAAATCCATACCAGCAGCAAAGAGCCAGATGTGAAGTTTGGGGGGGGGGGTGCCACATCTTTTTTCTAATCTTGTATGGGGTCTCATTTGACATCAATACCAGATCCTCATTAAAGGATAAGGATAAGGATCTGCAACGTATTTTTTAGGGGGAACCCCACAACATTATTTTTACTTGCGTGAAGTCCCCCATTAATATACCAGACCTTGATCTAGGATAAGGGTCTGGTATAGATGAAGGGAATCCCTGGAAGCTTTGTTTACAAAGAAAGCCAATGGTAGCTGTCATTTACCGACAATTAAAGCAGTCATTTTTTTTGTCTTTGTAGATGTTAGTTTTACTATACTGTAGTACAGATGCAATACTTCACAAGCAGGTTCAGGCACATTAGGGCATCCCCAGGCACATTATTTAACCACTTCCCGCCCACCATATAGCAATATGATGTCGGAAAAGTGGTTCTGTTATCCTGACTGACACACCTCAACACCAATCTCGGTAAAGAGTCTCTGACAGAGACTCTTTACCACGTGATCAGCTGTGTCCAATCACAGCTGATCACAATGTAAAAAGGAAGAGCTGTGTATTGGCTTTTCCTCACTTGCATCTGACAGACGTGAGTAGATCGGCTGCTCTCCTGACAGGGAGGTCTGCTCTGATTGACTATCAGCACAGCCCCCCCCCCCCCAGGAGCACCAGGGATGCCACCAGGACCACCAGGGCCAATCAGTGCCCACAAAAAATGCCACTCAGTGCCCACATATGATGCCAATCAGTGCCCATCAGCAATGCCTGCAAGTGCCTCCTTATCAGTGATGCCCGTCAATGCCACCCATCAGCATTCCATCAGTGCCCATCCATGCCATCAGTGCCCACTTATCAGTGCCCATCAGTGCCACCCATAAGTACCCATCAGTGTTGCCCTTCTAGTGCCCATCTGTGCCACCTATCAGTGCTGCATATCAGTGCCATCTATCATTGCCCATCAGTGTTGCATATCAGTGCCCATCATCAGTGCCCATCAGTGCCACCTCATTGGTGCCACCTCATCAGTGCCGCCTTATCAGAGTCTCTCAGTGCAGCCTCACCAGTGCCCATCAGTGAAAGAGAAAACGTACTTATTTACTAAATTTTATAACAGAAACAAAGAAAAACTTTATTTTTTTTGTTTAGCAAAAAATAAAAACCCCAGAGGTGATCAAATACCAACAAAAGCTATTTGTGGGAACATAATTATACAATTTTGTTTGGGTACAGTGTAGCATGACCGCGCAATTGTCATTTAAACAGCGACAGCGATGAAAGCTGAAAATTTGCCTGGGCAAGAAGGGTAGAAAGTGTCTGGTATTGAAGTGGTTAAAAGGAACTTTGCATTTTTAATGTTTCATTTGAACCAATTGTCTATAACCACTGTTGCTAAGTGATCAGGATTTTAAACACATTGCTATACCACTGCTATAGCACCCAGGACTTTGTTGAAATTTGTTCAGCTGGCAATGGGCTTTTAAGTAGACATGGGAACTGTCAAAAAATTTGTTTCGTTTCGTCCCGTTTCGTATATAAAAAAATTTGTAATTCGTGTACGAAATTCCGTTCGAATTCGCACGAAATACGAATTTCGTACGAATCGTCATTTTTTTTCTCGAATCGTTACAAATCGTTATCGTAGCTAATGAATTGTCGGTTCTCGTAACACAGAGAACAATTAAAATCCAACTACAAATATCGAATTTCAATTTCAAGTTACGAATCGTTACGAATAGTTACGAATCGTTAGTAAATCCAACTACAAATATCGAATTTCAACTAATATGAAAGAAATTATAATAGTGGATATAACGAATGCTTCGAATGAATTTGAGATTCAGTATATCTAATATAGAGAACTGTTCCTGCACAAAGTGTCATTTTTGCAGGAAAAAAAAAAGCTATTTAAAATCACTCGCGGCTAATGAATTGTCGGCTCCGTAACACAGAGAACAGTCATTCATTGATAAAAAAAAAGCGTTGGGGTCCCCCCAAATTCAATAACCAGGCCCTTCAAGTCTGGTATGGATATTAAGGGGAACCCCAGCCCAAAAAAAAATGGCGTGGGGTCCCCCCCAAATATCCATACCAGACCCTTCAGGTCTGGGATGGATTTTAAGGGGAACCCCGGCCAAAAAAAATAAAATGGCGTGGGGTCCCCCTCAAAATCCATACCAGACCCTTATCCGAGCACGCAACCTGGCAGGCGGCAGGAAAAAGGGGGGGGGACGAGAGCGCCCCCCCTCCCGCCTGAACCGTACCAGGCCACATGCCCTCAACATTGGGAGGGTGCTTTGGGGGTCTGAGACCCCCAAAGCACCTTGTCTCCATGTTGATGGGGACAAGGGCCTCATCCCCACAACCCTGGCCGGTGGTTGTGGGGGTCTGCGGGCGAGGGGCTTATCGGAATCTGGAAGCCCCCTTTAACAAGGGGACCCCCAGATCCCGCCCCCCCTGTGTGAAATGGTAAGGGGGTACAAATGTACCCCTACCATTTCACCAAAAAAGTGTCAAAAATTGTAAAAATTACAGCCAGGTTGCGTGCTCGGATAAAGGGTCTGGTATGGATTTTGAGGGGGACCCCACGCCGTTTTTTTTTTTGGCCGGGGTTCCCCTTAAAATCCACCCCAGACCTGAAGGGTCTGGTATGGATATTTAGGGGGGACCCCACGCCATTTTTTTTTTTTTTTTGGCTGGGGTCCCCCTTAATGTCCATACCAGACCTGAAGGGCCTGGTTATTGAATTTGGGGGGACCCCTACAATTTTTTTTATATCAATAAATGATTGTTCTCTGTGTTACGGAGCCGACAATTCATTTGCCGGCAATAGCCGCGAGTGATTTTAAATAGCTTTTTTGTCTGCAAAAATTACACTTTGTCATTCGAATCATTCAAATTCATTCGAATTCATTCGTTATATCTGCTATAATAATTTCTTTCGAATTAGTTGAAATTCGATATTGGTAGTTGGATTTGAATAATTTGGAGCTGAAATTCGTAAACGGAATTTTTCCTGCAAAAATGACACTTTGTCATTCGAATTCATTCGAATTCATTCGAATCCATTCGAATTCATTCAAATTCATTCAAATCATTCGTTATATCCGCTATAATAATTTCTTTCATATTAGTTGAAATTCGATATTTGGTAGTCGGATTCGAGTAAATTCGGCGACGAAATTCGTAAACGGAATTTCGTATTCCGTACGGAATTCGTATTCGTAAAATTTGTACTACGGATTCGTAAATTCGTACGAATTTCGAAAAATTCGTACTAATTTCGAAAAATTCATCCGAATTACGAATTTGTACAAAAGTAATCGCACATGTCTACTTTTAAGTGGAATTGGCTGGAAAGCCACCATCATTCATGGTTGGTTAACTCTAAAATGATAACCTGTAAAGACTTTTAAAACAATGCCTATGGACAGTTTATGACCAGCTTAGGTCACTCACTGTGCAACCTGAAATAAGTGTGTATCTGAAAAACAAAATTTCATATAAACTTTATAAAATATATAAATGTTATATAAATTAAATAGTGTACATTTAATTGACCAAAAACAAATGATGGTTTCTCTTAAAACATATTATTATAAATTACAAACATGTATAAATGTAAAATAAAGTTTCTTCTTTTCTAAAGCAAGAATTTAAATCGGTAATATTAATAGCTGGTGATTTTTTTTTTCAGGGATTGTGTACGGGACAGGAGAAAGATGGAGGCAGCTTCGACGCTTTGCTATCCATACTTTGAAGAATTTTGGAATGGGGAAGAGGAGCCTGGAGGAAAGGGTGAAAGAAGAGGCCCAGTATCTAATAGCAGAGTTCCGAAAAAGTGAAGGTAAGGGCATCTCACTGCCAAAGTAAAGTTACATTTACCACTACAGTATGTTCTTTCAGAAAGCAGATATGCAGAAACTGGAACTTTATGTATAGATGGGTGGCTTTTGATTACGCTTTATTGGCTGTAAAATTTGGAGAAAAGTACATTTGAACAGGGCTGCCTGGCAAAGTCACCCATAGCGCTACCCCGCAAAGGCCTCTGACTTTAGCTGATTCTCCCCTAAACAGTACAGAGGCCCCCATCTATCCAAGCAGCAGTCCATTCAATCTGGCTCCAATAAAGTTGGGGTTGTCTTTTTTTGATTTATTGCTTGTAGAACCTGCAACAGGAGGTGTGGGGGTGGGGTTAGGGCATAGGATACTCCAAAAGGTTAGTAATTGACTACAATCTTCTCGTTAAGCAACTAGAAATATTGGACAATCTAAGGTCTCACAGCTGGACCATAAGGCAAGTTTTTTGGTATCTGGTTATCCTGCACCACTGCACAGCTATTGGCACCCAGTGCAATCTCATGAACACTGCATGGTACAGGAGGTCCCTCTTCTCAAAGCTCACAGTCTAGGACACTGCTGAGGACAGGGAAGTGCCAGTACTTTAAGACCCTATGAGAGCAGTCTCAGTCCAAGCTACCTCTGGCACTTACACTATATTGCCAAATATATTGGGACGCCTGCCTTTAAACACACATGAACTTTAATGGCATCCTAGTCTTAGTCCATATAATTCAATATTGAGTTGGCTCACCCTTTGCAGCTATAACAGCTTCAACTCTTCTGGGAAGACTGTCCACAATGTTTAGGAGTGTGTCTATGGGAATGTTTGACCATTCTTCCAGAAGTGCATTTGTGAGGTCAGGCACTGAATTTGGACAAGAAGGCCTGGCTTCTCTCCAATTCATCCCAAAGGTGTTCTATCGGGTTGAGGTCAGGACCTGTGCAGGCCAGTCAAGTTCCTCCACCCCAAACTCGCTCATCCACACTATATTGCCAAAAGTATTTGGCCACCCCTCCAAATCATTTGGTGGAGGGGTGATTATGGTGTGGGGTTGTTTTTCAGGGGTTGGGCTTGTCCACTTAGTTCCAGTGAAGGGAACTTTAAGGCGTCAGCATACCAATACATTTTGTACAATTTCATGCTCCCAACTTTATGGGAACAGTTTGGGGATGGCCCCTTCCTGTTCCAACATGACTGCACACCAGTGTACAAAGCAAGGTCCATAAAGACATGGAGCAAGCATGCTGAGGTTCCCAGTGAATGGCTGTGCAGTGGTGGTGTGTTAGGACAAGTCTGATCATTGGAAGAGAGCAGGTTGAGATCCCTCCACAGCTAGAGATCACAGTGTGTTCCCCTGCTTAGTGTGGTCAGTCTTTAACAGGAATGCTGAGTGATTGGCAGGAACACCAGGGATTCCATGCAAAGGAAGCAATACAAAGAGAACAGGATACTTTCTCATACAAGTACATGGTACAGCAAGCACATATCACGAATATGAAATGTTGGGTTTACATACTCTTTCATATATTTATTTTTTAGGTAAGCCCCTTGACCCTACTTTTGGATTCAGCTCAGCAGGCTCTAACATAATCTGCTCTCTGGTGTTTGGAGACCGATTTGACTACAGAGATGAAGAATTTATGAATTTACTTTACCTGATAAACAACAGTTGGCACCTTATGAGCTCCACATGGGGACAGGTAAGGGTTTGATAGGATGATGTATAACATTTATAATAATATGTGATATCAAACAAACTGCCATTTCTTTATTTTAACTGGGTAACAATCTAATGAGCATTAATTTCAGTAAGCATTTACAAACCAGTCATGAAGCATTGAGAAAATGTTTTGAAGAACATATGCCCCGTACACACGGTCGGATAGCGGACTTTTTCCGTCAAAATTTCCGATGGAAAAAATTTGAGTGCAGGACCTTAAATTTTCCGACAACAAAATCCGATCAGACTTTTTCCGATCGTGTGTAGAGAATTCCGACGCACAAAGTGCCACGCATGCTCAGAAGAAATTTGGAGACAAAAGCTATTGGCTACTGGCCTCTACGTAGTCCCGTTGTATGTTTTGTACGTCACCTCGTTCCGTACGATCAGATTTTCCAACAACTTTGTCCGACTGTGTGTGGGCAACACCAGTTTCAGACAAATTCCGTCGGAAAATATCCACGGATTTTGTGGTTGGAATGTCCGACCGTGTGTACGGGGCATTAAAGTAATACTAAAGGCTCCTTTTTTCTCCTAACATAAAAAAAAATATGTTATGCTTACCTCCTCTGTGCCAGGATATTGCACAGAGTGGCCTTGATCGTTTCATTCATCTGCCCATCCTCCATTTATAGAGCTCTTTTCATTGATTTTAAAATCTTAATTCAGCACTTGAAGAATAAAGCTCTATGGTTGTACGGTACTGACAGATTTACACACTTTCCCAGTTCTGCCATCTGATTGCTTCCACACGGCCCCATTAACATTACACTGTGCATTACATTCAGTGGAGCATAGAAGAGACATTTTAGACCCTTGGTGTCTCATTAAAAGAGAACCTGTCACCAAAAAATCATCAGTTAAGTAATTTTTTTTCTTTTTAATTGTAAAAAATTAAAGAGAAATTGAAAATAGGAAAATGGACTATATAGGCGCACGCATAAGATTTGTAAAAATGTATTGAAGTTTTTAATTGGATAGAGTTTAAATCATTGTATACAAAACACATATTAAAAAAAACATTATAAATGACCCCAAAGACTCTAATAATACCTCAAAGATATATAGATATCTATTAAACCAAATTAATGCAATAATGAGAGTAACCAATAGCAGCATCCAATGAAGATAAAGTGCGTGGTGTACTTGAGTCACAATATGAGGTCGCACAGAAAATTCACTCTACATGTACAAAGCAGAGTACAAAGCCCAAATCCAGTGACCACTAGCAAAGCCCTCCCGTGGGGACACATCTATATATGTAAAGAAACTTGGTATATCCATAAAATAATATAAACTAAAAAAAAAAAAAATATATATATATATATATATATATATATATATATATATATATATATATACACACACACACACATTGCAGGCATGTATCCAACACTATTTTTATATAGTGTTGGATAAATGCCTGCAATTGCCATTTGGTGAGCCCCTGTAGTAATATCTATTATATACAAATTTTTTTGAATGTGCATTTAGAATACGCGGCCGGCTATATGCTATGCCTGCCCGTTTTTTATCTATGCATATTGGTATGTTTGCCATGCTTGGCATACATATATACATCTTAATATATATTTTGCTACCATATCTTTCTTTATTGTTTATAGACTCTATTTTTTGAATATCTGGGACAACTTGTTTGACCTGCATCTCTATACAGTCTCTGTGCTGTGTTATTTATAAACTTTTCTTACTATGTAAGTATCAATTTTTTCATAACACAGTATGTAACATTTAAATGGCTATATATATATATATATTATTTATTTTTTTCGTTTTTTTTTTGTTTATATTATTTTATGGATATACCAAGCTTCTTTACATATATAGATGTGTCCCCACGGGAGGGTTTTGCTTCCTGACCCCTAGTGGTCACTGGATTTGGGCTTTGTACGCTGCTCGATTTCATCAAAATTATTATTTCACTGTTTACATCCGTTTTTTATTTTTTTTCTGGTTATTATGATATACTTATTATTATCAACACATCTATTAGATGTGCAAGCTACTGAAAAAGCGCATCTATGCGTGCAACATGTAGAGCAAATTTTCTGTGCGACCTTATATTGTGACCACACCACGCACTTTATCTCCATTGGATGCTGCTATTGGTTACTCTCATTATTGCACCAATTTGGTTTAATAGATATCTATATATCTTGGAGGTGTTATTAGAGTCTTCGGGGTCATTTAACATTATAATGTTTTTTTAATATGTGTTTGTATACAATGATTTTAAATCTATCCAATTAAAAACGTCAATACATTTTTACAAATCTTATGTGTGTGCCTATAAAGTCCATTTTCCTATTTTCAATTTCTCTTCTAAACAGTATTAGGACATTGGCATACTATTACTTGTGTATGCACAGTGTCACCCTGTAAGGATACACTTTCAATCTGAAAAATCTTTTTGTAAAAAAGTTAAACCCAAGCACACAAACCCCCCCCCCATGACGCCCCCCCATATACTCACATACAAACGTAAAGTCACAGGTCAGGGGCACCTATGCATTAAAACACTGATTGCGATACACATGTTACATATTGCATTCCGCAGTCAGAGCATTATTTCTAGCACCAGATCTTCTCCGTAACACTAAACTGATGACCTATAGGGGGGCCTGTAAAGTGTTGCCTATGGAAAATATAGGGTACTAAAGAATGTTGCCATTTCACAGGCACACGCAAATTTAAGGTTTGACATGTTGAGTATCTATTTACTTGGTGCAACCTCATCTTTTATACTTTCTAAAAAAAATTGGGTAATTTGTTTTGTTTGTGTGCCTTAAAATTTACTTTAGTGTATTTTTACAGAAGTTTTGCATTTCCTAAACCTTTTTGGTAATATTGTGTGAAATAAAAAATTGGAACTACCACTATTTTATTCTCTGCTTTCAGAAAATATATAATGTTTAAGGGGGTTATCTAATCTTCAGGCCTAAAATGATTTTTTAAGCATGTGTGCAAAAAAAGCAAAAACAGCAAAAACAGCTCTGCCAGCTAAAAACAGCCTTTAACTAAGTTTTTTAAATTATTTGGCAATGCTGTACATGGAGTGACAGTTTCATCCAATAAGCTGATAGCTGCCTTTTTTTACCACAACATAAATTAAATCTGATTGGTTCATAAGTGCAACACCAACATCTTTCTGTGCCTCTAATCACTGTTATGGAAAGCAATCCCATGTGACATATCAACAGTTCCTTCATATAGAAGAGAAAAAAAATATGTATATTTTATGCCCCTTCTTACTCATCCTTACATTCTTCTTATAGCTACTTTTCGTGTTTCCAAAAATCATGGGGTATATTCCAGGCCCACACAAAAAGATTTACAAAAACTATGTAAAGCTTGGACTCTTTGTGGCTAAGAGACTTCGGATGAACAAGGAGACACTTGACCCAAACAATCTACGTGATTTTATAGACTGCTTTCTCATAAAGATTGAACAGGTGTGTATTTAGTCCTTTTAGTTTGGTTTACTAGACAATGTTCTCACTGAATGTCTTGTAAAAGAGTCCTAAAGGTTTATACGGGTCATCTGTTCAACTAGAGCTGGTGCCAATGTCACAGTGAAATGTGTATAGCAAGCATTTGTAAAGCTCAAATCTGGGCAATATTATTTTTAATATAGCTCTTTAACTTTATAGTCATTTAGAAGCTGGCTTGCTTCCAACGGTTTGAAAAGTTTTCTTTTAGTTCTCCCAGATATTATAGCTCTGACTGTAGAGTACAGAGGCGGCTCTAGGCTTTGTGAGGCCTTAGGCAAATCTTAGACATGAGGCCCCACTCATGCCCAAAATGGGAAAAATAATTAAAGCAATAGAAATTAACTGTATAAATTGCATACATTAAGAGCTTTATATCCTACGAACTATGAATTCACAGTTTCCAGAATTTTCTCAAACCAATTGCTCTCTAATCAAATATCGATAAACATATATATTACACGCACACAAATATTAATAAAATCATGGGAATGTTGAAAGTGGTCAGTCCGCCCCTGGACAGGGAAACCTAGTGGCGTGCACTGCGGACCCCGCGTTAAGGATGGCCCTGAGGACACTGACTGGGGGACATTCCCTTCAACTGTAACACACACATCAGGCAAATTAGCCGGCCGTGAGGCCGCTAGGATTGCGAGGCCTTAGGCGACCGCCTAATTTGCCTAATTAGAGAGCCGCCTCTGGTAGAGTACTTCCAGTTTACCACAGAGGTTAGTGCTGCAGCTCCATTGGACATCAGTGCTGGTGTCTGTCCCTGCACTCCTTCCACTCGATGATCCAAAAATTACTGCCTGCAGCTGTGCCTTTTGTTGATGATTGAGTGAATGTGAGGGGGGGTGGGAATTTCAGACACGACACTAGCGACTTACATTTAAGGATATTCAGTATGAGGGCTAGTTTACACTTGCTTCAAAACATGGCTTCGGATACACTTTGTTAAAGCTCTCTCAGTGCCTGTCAAAGCTCCTGTCACTAAATGAAATGGTTAGCTTACAGTCCTATTTACACCTTTCTTTTTCTTGGTGCTTCGATGAGGCTTTGGTGGAGATTCGATGGAGCTTCGAGGAACCTTTGGTAGGGCTTCGGTGAAGCTTTGTGGGGCTTCCATGAGGCTTTGGTGGAGCTTCAATGAGGCTTTGGTGGGGCTTCAAGCAAGCTTTGTCATAGACTTCTATGGAGGCTTTGAAGATGCTTTGAAGCACAACTAAAGATACATGGGGTATCATTTTTTAAGCAAAGCCGATGCAAAGCAAAGCAAAAGCAAGGTGTAAACAGGACTGGAAGCTAACCATTTTATTTAGTGACAGGAGCTTTGACTAGTGTTCAGAGAGCTTTAACAAAAGCCTGTCCAACGCCTTGTTTTGAAGCGTAAACTAGCCCTTAATGTGTGTTGCCAAGCCAAAGCAAGTGTAAATGAGCCCTAAGGCTTTTACTTGGTACTCTATTTTAGTAAAAAAAACAAGCTCTATTTTTTTTATTATAGGCTGACAAATTGACAAAAATTAAACAAAATGTGTTTTGCTTCCTATTTTTTTATTAGTAATTTTTTAATACTCTAATTGCATTTGACATTTACAGTATTAAACAGATAAGCCTTGTTCAAGGAGTGTGGAGAATAGGGTGCTCTGGATAACAAGAAGACTTTAACAAACAGTACATAACTGGCTCTTGAAATATGATTAATACACCACAGCAGCACTTCAGAAGAGGGAAGCACTCGCTATAAGAAAAACAAAGCAGGGAAGAAGGCGCTTCTAAGTGCAGTAATAAAACACTATTATGACAAGGAAGGGTTAAAAACACTTATAAGATGGAAGTAAAAAAACGGGCATATCAATGAATCCATAACGTCCAGCGGGATGCCTCTTGGGAGTAAAGACAGAGGGCTTCAGGTGGAAGGTCCAGCCGACCAGCGGTGGGAAACACTGTGTCTCTGATCCAAGATGGAAAGCCACGCTGTCAGGGCCAGCATGGAATGCAGCCAACCATAAGTGGCATCAGAGTGGCTGCCCACTATGATGTCACTTAGGTTGCCTGTATTTCATGCTTAGATAAGCATTGTTGCTGTCAGGACTGGGATCTGAACCCACAACCTCTGCTGCATCAGGCAATAGCTCTTCTTACTGAGCCACCTGGGATGATGGACAGCTTGCTGTCTGATACTTTGGACTTTCTTGCCTTGTCTCTTGTTTCTGGTGATACTTGAACTCTTTGCTCCTCTCATGAACTTCCTGTTTTAAGCCATGTCTCTGCACTTCCTGTTTGCCAGATTATTGTGCTCTCTCCAGCTGAAACCTTGCTCCTTTGCAAACTTTCAGCTGTCCTTTTTTCCACTACCACTCATTATTGACTTTTGGCTTGTTCCTCGACTACGCTTCCACTTGATCTTAACCTGCAACCACTTGTTACATACCTTTGGCTTTTTTACTAACTACGCTTATGCTTGATCCCTACCTGCTATATCTGCTACTGGACCCCAGCTTACTCACCTCCTGGTGAGGCAATCCTGAGTACCAAGAAAAATATATAACTGTGATTAAAATCGGTGAAGATAAAATCAAATGTTAAAATGTTATTATACTGTGAAAAGATATCATGAGTAAATGGAAATTCATAAAACTCAGTATCTGTTAAAATCGTGGGTGCTGGGTGAAAAGAGAACTATACATAAAAGTGTATAGAGGTGAAGTCCATATCATTAATTGGTGATCAGGTGAAATGACACTTGTGGCAATAGGTGACTTCGTTCGGTGTAATAGTGACGGCTTGTCTGATGGCTCTCGGGCCTAATGGAGTAAGGCTTACCGGATAGATTGGACTTGAAAAGGCTTATGCCTTACAAGTCGCAAAAACTTAAAACGTTTAGGGACTGGCAACTCTCAGCTCCTCATGATGGCTCCAGAACTTTCTCAGGTAGCAGGAGGGTGGGTATCGGATGGGGAAAGGTGAGCATCAGAAGTCCACGTTTTCAAGTATGTTGTGTGGTCATATTGAAAGGAAGAACTTACATAGCGTAATACCGTTGAGAAACGTTTTTAATGTTTAAGAAAACAGTTTAAAAACACTCACATTTAGATGGTTAAAAACAGGCCTGTTTTAAAATTGGAGTTGGCGTGGTGCTGTCCTTGTAGTCCAAGGCGTGGTGCTGTCCGGGTGGACTACAAGGACAGCACCACGCCAACTCCAATTTTAAAACAGGCCTGTTTTTAACCATCTAAATGTGAGTGTTTTTAAACTGTTTTCTTAAACATTAAAAACGTTTCTCAACGGTATTACGCTATGTAAGTTCTTCCTTTCAATATGACCACACAACATACTTGAAAACGTGGACTTCTGACGCTCACCTTTCCCCATCCGATACCCACCCTCCTGCTACCTGAGAAAGTTCTGGAGCCATCATGAGGAGCTGAGAGTTGCCAGTCCCTAAACGTTTTAAGTTTTTGCGACTTGTAAGGCATAAGCCTTTTCAAGTCCAATCTATCCGGTAAGCCTTACTCCATTAGGCCCGAGAGCCATCAGACAAGCCGTCACTATTACACCGAACGAAGTCACCTATTGCCACAAGTGTCATTTCACCTGATCACCAATTAATGATATGGACTTCACCTCTATACACTTTTATGTATAGTTCTCTTTTCACCCAGCACCCACGATTTTAACAGATACTGAGTTTTATGAATTTCCATTTACTCATGATATCTTTTCACAGTATAATAACATTTTAACATTTGATTTTATCTTCACCGATTTTAATCACAGTTATATATTTTTCTTATACTCACGATTTTTATTGAAAAAGTCTATATATTTTATGTGTCTTTTACAAGGTTCAGCACTGTATATTTATACATATTTATGGTACTAGAGGTTGGCATCACGCCAGAACCAGTTTTCTTTATAAACCCAAACTCATTTGAGTAAGAATTCTCTCTTGTAAAGGGAGTATTTGGGGTCCAAGCGCTGCATTTACATACATACAAACTTCTTACCACCGATAGTCTTTCGGCAATGCCAGCAGCTTCAGTCATTTAAACCTATATATAGCGCAGTATCCACTTCCCCCTTTTTAATCCTGAGTACCAAGACCTGGTACTAGCAAGCAGCAAAACTCATGTCCACCATCAGTGAATACCAGTTAGTGCTTAGACCCTGCACCTCGGGTGTGCCTGAGTCATCTGCCATGGTGACCTGCTTGTGTACTTATCCTGCTGGTCAGTGGGAACCTCTCTACTTCTATAGCTGCTGGTCTCCAAGCCTGACTGTGACAATCGCCTTATGGCTGCAGTGACACAGTCTAAACTTTGTTTACTTTGTCAATGAAGCATTCAACCTGCATGTGATCACCGTTTCATGCTTGACATAGTAATCACATATTTGGGAATCACTCTGAATGGTTCAGTAAAACTGAAGCTGTCGGTGACAGCTAGGTGTGAGAGACACCAGCTTTGCAAAATGTCTGGCGTTGGCTCCTAAATTTATTAACGTATTACCAGCACAGGACATCACGCTGAGGAATACAAATATAGAGACCATGGACAGGAAAGGGACAAACTTAGGAAACAACTCTTCTGCCGATGATCAAAAGAAAACGTGGAGCCAATAACTGTGCAGGAAAAAGCAACTGTTTTGCATCATGCTGCATGATATTACTGTGGCTAATGATGAATATATATGTGTTGACTGCGCTAACCCTTGTGTTACGTGTTTTTAGAGTGCTCTAAAAACACGTAACACAAGGGTTAGGGCAGTCAACACATATTTTTTATCATTTTTCTCAGAGGTTCTCAACCTAGTAGAACCATATTTGACTGCAGAAAACCAGATCAGATCACGTATTGTTTTCGTTTTTTTATTTTATAAAGTTAAATGGTTTGATCATAATAGAAATTTAATTTGCGCCGGTAGACACCTATTTCAGAATGATGAATATACCCCTGCACAGTTACATAGTTAGTCTGGTTGAAAAAAGACACAAGTCCTTCTAGTTCAACAAATAAAAGGGGGAAAAAATATATATCCTTAAAAAAAAAATCATACAATCCTATATCCTATATAATAATCCTAATCCTATATACAATCCTATAATCACAGCTGATCCAGAGGAAGGCAAAAAAAAACAGCAAACATCAACCAATTTGCTCCAATAGGGGAAAAAATTCCTTCCTCATCCCCCAAGAGGCAATCTGTTATTCACTGGATCAACATGTCCTGACATGTGCTTAATATTTTAATTTAACCACTTCCCGACCGGCGCGCAAGGATGTACGTCGGCAAAATGGCACGGGCAGGCAAAAGAGCGTACAGGTACGTCCCCTTTAAGATTGCCGCCTTGCCATCGCGCGTGCGCCACTGGCAGTCGGGACCCCCGTGAGTCCGGTCGCGGGTCCCACGGACTCGATCGCCACGGGGATACCCACGATCGTCTCATGGGAAGGCTGAACGGGGAGATGCGGAAGTAAACAGCATCTCCCCGTTCTGCCTAGCAACTAGTGACACTGATCTCTGCTCTCTGTGATTGGAGCAAAGATCAGTGTTCACTAAAAAACAGCCATGCCCCCCACAGTTAGTAACATGCCCCTAGGAACACTTAACCCCTACACTGCCACCCACTGGTTAACCCCTTCACTGCCAGTGTCATTTACACAGGAATCTGTGCATTCAAATAGCACCATCTATTGGCAATGGTCCCAAAAATGTGTCAAAAATGTCCGATGTGTCCGCCATAATGTCGCAGTCACAATAAAAATCGCTGATAGCCGCCATTACTAGTAAAAAATAATTATTAATAAAAATGCTATAAAACTATCACCTATTTTGTAAACGCTATAACTTTTGCGCAAACCAATCAATAATCGCTTATTGCGATTTTTTTTTACCAAAAATATGTAGAAGAATATGTATCGGCCTAAACTGAGGAAAACATATGTTTTTTTTATATATTTTTGGGGGATATTTATTATAGCAAAATGTAAAAATTTAAAAAAATGTACGCTCTTTTTTTGTTTATAGCGCAAAAAATAAAAACCGCAGGGGTGATCAAAAACCACCAAAAGAAAGCTCTATTTGTGGGAAAAAAGGACGTCAATTTTGTTTGGGAGCCACGTCGCACGACCGTGCAGTTGTCAGTTAAAGCGACGCAGTGCCGAATCGCAAAAAGTGGTCTGGTCTTAAGCCAGCAAAATGGTCCGGTCTGAAAGTAGTTAAACAAGATGATTATTATGCTTCAAGTATATTTGAAGCTAAAACTTATTTCCATGGTTTTGGGGGGGGGGGGGGGGGGGGTTATTGATGTCTGTGTCCCCACTGTAGACATTCATGCACTTTGTTTGTCCTCATGACAGAAACAAGTGGTGAGGTGAAGTCTCCCAATGGGGACACATGTCCTTGTGACAACTAGGTTATATCCAGTCATTTTGGAGAGGTTTCTTCTGACTTCCTGTTGTGTTTTTGAAACAGGACACGAGCATAAATCTCTGCAAAGGGACATTTACTATTAGTGATGAACTGGGGTGTTTGCATAGTCCTCTGGACGCACGTGGCTGAGCCCTCCAGGAAGCCATTACCCAAAATGCCCAATCATCTGTGGTTGGAATATTCCCCACCCCACATGTATACATGGGGTATGTATACATGTGGACAGCAGGGCAGAGAATGTCCCCACTGAAGATGATCTGTCCATTACAGGTGAAAGCTTCCTTGTGGACTCAGTCTTGAGAGTTCAGAAGAGCATCCAAACAGGCCTTAGCTCATTTCTACACACTATAGACAGCACCAAAAACACAGGAGTTTTAACTCTTCTCTATTTGATGAAAAACAGAAAAAAAAGCCTATCGTTACTTTTTTGGTCTAATAACTCTTTTTTTTTTCTTTTTAGGAAAAGAAAAACCCAAATAGTCATTTCAACTATGAGACAATGTTGAAAACTACAGTGAATGTGTTCTTTGCTGGCACAGAAACAGTTGGGTCTACCTTGAGATATGGTTTTCTGATCATGCTGAAGCACCCAGAAGCGAGAGGTAATTGTACCGTAATTGTGGTAGCCAAACAAACATTACAAATTGCTCTTTGTAGTCTAAACCAATTGCAAAGAATTCTTGCCATAAAGCAAGGCAGGTGTGAATATATTTCTTTTAAAACCCTACTGAACTTTTAGTTTAAATTAGCTAAATACAATACAAGTGCATCAAAACAAATTAGCTAAATACTTTGAAGGTGCATCAAAACAAAAGCCCTGAAATTCATAGCTTGTCATAGACATTCTTTTAAAATCTGTCTCCTGCCCATGCAACAAAAAGAGAAATTTGGTAAAGATTCATGTAAATGTCGGTAAGGAGTATATGAATCTGTTGCAAAATGGTCTCAGAATTTTGTCTGGGGTACAATTGTTCCAACACGAATAAGGTCTTATATGCCTACACTTTTCTCATCACCAATATGGTGGTATTTCTTAATGAATTTATGAAATTATGGGTAAAGTTGATCCAGGGAATATCAGATTTTTTCCCCTGCTGGAGCAAATTGGATCATGCTTTGCTGGGTTTTTTGTCTTCCTCTGGATCAACTGTGGGTATAGAATTGTGTATATAGAATTGTATGGGTTTTTTTTTTAAGGATATTTCTTTTTCTCTTTTATTTGTTAAACTAGATGGATTTTTTTTCAACCAGACTAACCATGTACTGTAACTATGTAATTTGTCCCAGTCATAGTGCCGGAATGTAAAAGAACTAAATTTGTTGTACGCATTAGTAAGAAAACTGTTGCACAACTTTTATGAATCTGGCAACTTTAAAATATGCCCAAAGTGGCAGAAAAATGTCACAATTCTTCATTGAATTGCCCCCATGATGTGCAACGTCTTACAGATCCCTTTCATTAGAATGCAGCCATAGAATAACTAAAATAGGCATGCTGCAGAGAATGACCCTCGGCCTGTATAGAATCAGTGGACTCTCTTCCCAGGTATGACCCCCCCCCCGCCAAGTCATAGGTAGAGCATTCCAATTAGTAGGGATCATGAACTTTGCTGCTTGAAGTTCTATGGGTCAGTAGGTGTGCCATACATCTGCAAAGAAACGACTGCTTCTACTCAGAGAGCTAGAATTCTTCTCTGCAGTTAGCTGGTAGGAGGCAGGCTTTTTCTACTCTGGCTTTGACTGCTTTTTCTTAAATAAGAAACTAAGACTTTGGACACCCTTTATTTTACACATTTAAAAGGTATTTATCTAGTTTAAACTTGTGGGCAGGTGAAGGCTGCAGTATCTCCTCCAGTCTTAAGATGGCACTGTGCCATTTCTTCAGGCTAGTAGGAGCTTATTTTTTAGACTATTTGCATCCTGCTATGGGCTCCAGGCAGCCATCTTGGGGAGGTCAGCAATCCTATTGGATGCTGAAGTCCCTCAAGAATTGGTCAGCCATCTTGACTATGGATTCTAAAAATAGTAGGATACTGCATCATTCGTACAGTCATACATCATACATACTTCTTGAGGAGGGGAAGAAGGTTTATTATTACAGATGTGGCAGAGTGCCCCTTTTTCCACAGTCAGGTGCAAGTCCCTTTAATTCAAACTCACACAATCCTCTGGGTTCCCAGCATCCCCTGAGCTCTTGGTCACTCCCAGGGGATATACATTCCGACTCCTCTCTGCTTCCTGTGCTAAGAGAAACCCTGCCTGATGGGACAGCATTAATTGGGCAAGTGAGCTGTCACCAGGTGCTAGGTTCTCCCCCATTAAGTCTGATGTGTGGGCCACCAGCAGTGAGCACAAGAGCACTCAGCATCTATCTAAGCCCCAGTCACTGGAGAGAAATTTGCTACAGTCCATGTGGAGAGGCTGTCCATGCAGTAGGGTGGCCCTATCTTCATCCACCAGAACCTGTGTGAAGCCTGTGCCAGCCATCGATGCACCCAGCCATGAGCTTTCCAGAATCTTCCTTCATAAGGTGGACATGTGAGACATTATCTTTTTTTCTCTTTCAGAAGTTGAACTGAACTCAGCAACTCTACAGCCATCTAGTGGCTTTTTGTAAAATTGTTCTAATTTCTTTTGTTCCTGTTTCCCCTATGCAAAGTTTTGTTGACCTTCATTGTCTAGTAAAGTAGAAATTGCATATCACCGCTGGTCTGATCATTTGGCTGATACCATTACACTAGACAGAGTGTCTCCTTTGTCAGCTTCCTGGAACAGTCTTCCAGTTTTAGCTGGATATCTGCAAGAACATATGAGAATGGCAGTGTGAACAACCAATATCATAGAAGTGATTAAGTGTGGCGCTGTGAAACTTTGTATCTGATCGGTAGCTACAAGGAAGAATGCAATCTTCATTATATTGCTATCATCCAGATTTTAGTGAATAATCACCATCTGTGAAGGATGGTGGGGAGAAAGTGAATACAAACAGTCCACATCAGAACTGTTTATAAAAATAACCACAAATACTAATAAAAGTAAAAGTAAACATAAAACACAGGTCTATGTGAATCACGTGAGTGAACTAGTTATAGTATGAAAACAAGGAAGTGTTACAATATGTAGTGAAACACTAGGATACCTGTCTCGGAAAAAACAGGAAATCATATAATATATTACAATTCCCTTGTTTAAACACCTATGACCATAATTGCAATATGGATGGACTAAATGCAATCATAATCCAAGGACAATAACGTTCATGGAAGTAGTTAAACACAATGAAAACATATATGTAAAGGTGAGCCCAAATAGGTGCTATGATGACAAGTATTAAGATGGTTTATATATATAGATTCAGGTGTCCCAAATGGAATATCTCATATGTAATAATATATCAATATTCTAATATTCCTCTGATGTTAGATAGTGTTCATCAACGTATCATCCTCATGTACTTTGGACGGCGTCAAGAACTTTGAGATGTAGAAATAAAGTCGGGTACTCTTACCGTCAAAGATGGACCCACTGACCTTTGGTGAGGGGTCAAACAGAGCTTGGATATGCCGATGGATGGCACAGGCAGGATGGTAGGCCGGAATCAGGAGCTTGGAAGGACAAGACTGGGCCGACCCCACAGTCTGTACTCACCGAATCTCCGGTCACGGTATAGGGACTGCACTTTGAACGACTGTGCAGGAACCCAGTAGTTAACCCCGAGATACCTCAATGGGTCAAGATCATGGAAAAAAGAGATAAAAAGAGGGCCTCCTCATAGGGTAAATCAATCCGATACCGGAATGGATTTATTTAAAAAATTCTTGTTTGTCAAAAATAAAAACAATCAGTAAAAACAGAGACAAATCAAGAAATGAAAAGCAAACGCAGTGGGGATGGGTATAGCGTATCCGCCCTACGCGTTTCGTCTTACAAGACTTCTACAGGGGCATAAGCTAATGCACCCCCTCTGCGTTATATATATACCACTATGAACAGATTAACACCTGGGCTAGTTGGGGGCAGTCACACTTCCGGTTGTGCCTCCCATATAAACAAAGGGTCTAATTGGTTATCAAACAGCCTATCATAATATTCACTCACCATGAAGGGGAGGTCCATAATGATTGTGCCAAGGAGTATTGGACTATCCAAATGTCAATGAGAATAATGTGAATGTCATTGGCTTTTAAGCATCATAGGTGAACGCAACCATTCATCATATGTATGTCAGAATGGTGTTCGTTTGGGCGCGAAAAACGCGCACGTTTGGGCGCCAAAAAAAATGGACGTTTGGGCGCCAAAAAGCGTGAATCTTGTGTGGCGAGGCCGAGTCACGGGACCACTGGATCCCCGCTCGTGATATGCAGGAAAGCATTATACACCACGCTTAACGAATCCCGCATGTGCGGCCCACGGGGACGAGCAAGGACGTAACAGCGTCCTACCGCCGCCAATCAAAGATCCTAACATGACTGGCGGCGTACGTACCCGTCCGCGGAAGGCGTGCGCTGGAATAGTATCCGCAATGGACGCAACGTAAACCCCACGTGACGGGAATGGGTAAACATTACGATCACATGACAAGGCCATGTGCAACCCCACGTGACGGGGATAGATAAACATTGCGATCACATGACACGATCATATAGGAGTGGACGGGACTGGTATCCTCGTTCACAAACCATATGATATATTAAAAAATTTTAGAAAAAAACAGAAAAAAGTTGAAAAAAATAATAATAATATAGAACGAGCAGACTACTATTAATTCATTAATAGGTACATGAAAAAATGTATTTTTTGGAAACCGGAGTCTGACTGCCCCAAATCACTAGACTCCACAAATTACAGATATCTTTGACTTTAAAGGGGAAAAGACACAAGGTACATATCATGTTAACATCCAGAAAAGTTGATTAATAAGCAATCATTTATCATGATAGTGGTTAATCCTCCAAGTAATTAAAAGAAGGAAAAACGGAACTCAACTACAATAGAAAAATGTTACGAGAGTTACAAAAAACATCTATATGTATGTAATTAATACAGAAGTATACATTCGTAGCATTGTAAGTCACATATGATTGATGCTAAATAAGCTGATATTGATCATTAAACCAACTATCATGTATATAGATCTCTAAATCTTGAAATGGGTGTATGGAATATGGAGTGCCCATATTGATATAAATGGAAGAGAAGAAAAAATCCTAAGAGAAGTGCCATGAAAAAATGAGGATAAATGAAAAAAGAAAAAATGCGGGTATATCAAGAACGATTAATAAACGAGTTGATATCCCACTCTACATTCATCCCGTGTGGGGTGTAACATTTGATCTGGTGTATCCAAAATGTTTCGAGTCTGGATACACCCCTAATTTTAGATTCACCCCTCCAGTGGGCTGTAAATTTGTCTATAATCTGGAATTTTGAACCTTCTGGGTTCCTATTGTGACAGGACAAATAGTGTTTAGGAACACTGTGATTAGTGCGTCCTGCCCTTATCGCAGCAAGGTGTTCGTTTACTCTGATGGCAAAGGTCCTAATAGTGCGACCAATGTATTGCTTCCCGCACGGACAAGTGATAAGGTACACAATGTATTTCGTGTGGCAGGTTGTGAAGCAATTCATTTCATAAGTCTTACCTGTCACACTAGACCTAAAAGAGTCACATTTCCTGCGACATGTGTTATTTAGACACACGTTGCATTTTCGACATGGGTAGAACCCCTTCATATTGTGGAAAAACGTAGGTGGACAGGGAGGGTCAATAGTATTAGGGGCGATCTTTCCCCTAAGAGACATGGCGCCTCTGTATATCACACCTGCTCTTTCAGGTAGTAGAGGTCCTAATACTTGATCATTTTTGAGAATCTTCCAATGTTTGACCATAATTTCTTTAATTTGTCTATGTTGGACTGAAAAATTGGTCATAAAAGACCATTTGTGTTTATTTTCTTTATTTTTAGGGGGATTTTCTACTAATAAGGTCTCACGATCGATCATAGATACTTTCCGTATTTCATCATCAATCTGAGCTGCCATATAACCCTTATCCAGAAATCTCCTTTTTTTCAGAATATCCGCCTGGTGTATCATAGCCCCTCCTAGGGGCTGTACTAGGCATTGTACGTACCTCCAGGGAAGTTGCCCTGTCAGTGCCCAAGTTGCTCCGATGGTCTGGGGATCTGAAATCCCAGCTCTTCTCCCTCTTTTCTGTGCATCCCTTCCAGGATGGTCCAGAGCGATTCATTATGCAGGTGCTGAACAATTCTAATCACTCTGGTACATCCTGGAAGCGTTGCACAGAGAAGAGGAGGAGAAGCGTGAATTTCAAATCCCTGGACTGCTGAGCTGGCTGCATGGGCACTGACAGCTCTTCATCCCTGGAGGTAAGTACAGCAGTGACCAGGGAGGCTGTACACTGTTAGTTCAACCTTTTATTTTTTCTGTAAAGGTGAATTAACACTTTTGGTTTTGTCCAGCATAGGCTCAGTTAACCCTGGTCAGTTTACAGTAATGTGCACACAAACCCTGCCCAGTCATTTAGCCACATGTCTGGCCTGTTCTATCCTATGTGGAGGATATTCTAGAGATACTCTGACTTTTATTCCAATACTCACGTGGGATACATTTGCAAAGAATGGTTTATAAATTTCAGCAATCGATTTTCTCACCAGAGAAAGTTCAAGAGGAAATAGACCGTGTGATTGGTCGAGATAGAAGTCCATGCATGGATGATCGCAGCAAGATGCCCTACACTGAAGCAGTGATTTATGAAATCCAGAGATATGCAGACATAGTGCCCATGAGTGTTCCTCATACTGTGACCCGGGACATCACATTCCGTGGCTACGATCTGCCTGAGGTATATGTTGTTTTGCTTTGTCTTGCTTTATCTTTTAGGGTTACTTTGCGGTAAAAGCAAAGAAGCATTAAAACCTCTGTAGTGTATTATTATGCTTTGCTTTAGCAAGCAAGAATGCAGTACCTACAAACTATGTACAATTTTAGGAAACAATACAGGACATACAAAGTATTACAAAATATGCATATAATATACACATGCACAAGCTATCTACCCTCCAAAGCAAAAGAGCATGGACAATGTATGCAATAGGTATACACTAAACAGTTACTTATTTTGGCTGTTTCTGGTGATCGGGTCATCTCTCCTTGCTTCTTGGAGTCCTGAAAAAAATAGAGACAGACCTGTTATCTGCCTGCTCAGCGGGGATCGACGGAGCGATCCCCTGCTGAGCAGAGCGGGCTCCGTACTCGGACACGTCCATGTGAAAGAGCCCTAATATAGCTTTGTTGCCCTTCTTTGTACTCGCTCCATTTCCAGTACATCCTTCCTGAGGACCAGTGGCGGCTGGTGCTCAAAATTTTTGGGGGGGCGCAAACAAACAGCCTCACTGTGCCATCAAACGCTGCCACTGTGCCCATTAAACGCTGCCACTGTGCCCCACGTGCTGCCACTGTGCCCATCAAACGCTGCCACTGTGCCCATCAAACGCTGCCACTGTGCCCATCAAACGCTGCCACTGTGCCCCTTAAGTGCTGCCACTGTGCCCCAAGTGCTGCCACTGTGCCCCAAGTTCTGCCACTGTGCCCCAAGTTCTGCCATTGTGCCCCTTAAGTGCTGCCATTGTGCCCCAAGTTCTGCCATTGTGCCCCTTAAGTGCTGCCACTGTGCCCCAAGTTCTGCCATTGTGCCCCTTAAGTGCTGCCACTGTGCCCCAAGTTCTGCCATTGTGCCCCTTAAGTGCTGCCATTGTGCCCCAAGTTCTGCCATTGTGCCCCTTAAGTGCTGCCATTGTGCCCCAAAAGTGCTGCCACTGTGCCCCTAAAGTGCTGCCACTGTGCCCCTAAAGTGCTGCCACTGTGCCCCCTGCCTGCCCTCTGCACTTACCTTGTCCCGGTGTGCAGCTGGTGACGGCGTCAGGCGACGAGCGGTGTCTCCGTCGGATGTCTTCTCCCGCGCTCCTCCTGTCTTCTTCTGCTGTGATTGGACGCTAGGTGATTGGACGCCTAGCGTCCAATCACAGCGCCTGTGACTTCAGCCAATCAGGTGACAGGTAACAGACCTGGCAACCTGATTGGCTGAGAGGCGGGTCTGTGTTAGGGAAGCGATGTATTCGCTTCCCTAACACAATACTGTGTAATCAGCGAACGCACAGCCGTGCGCCCGCTGTTTACACTTAGGGAAGCCTATTAGAGCACACCGCTCTAATAGGGTCCCCTATTAGAGCTTACAGCTCTAATAGGGGCGCTTCCCGCAACACCCCCCCCACTGTAATTCAGATGCCCGGCGCCCGATCAGGGGCCGGACACCTGAATAGGGGGCGGCAGCGGTGACAATAGATAGATTCATGCAATGCATGAATCTATCTATTGGTGATAGAGCGGTGCAGGAGAGGGGGGGCGGCGCTCCTGCGCCCTCTATGCACGCACCGCCACTGCTGAGGACTGGTTCCCAGAACTGGACAGCATACTCTAGGTGAGGCCGGACCAGAGTCTTGTAGAGTGGGAGAATTATCGTTTTATCTCTGAAGTTGATCCCCTTTTTAATGCATGCAAATATTCTGTTTGCTTTGTTAGCAGCAGCTTGGCATTGCAGGCCATTGCTGAGCCTATCATCTACTAGGACCCCCAGGCCATTTTTCAACATTAAACCTTATTTGCCATGTTGTTGCCCACGCCATTAATTTGTTCAGATTTTATCAGATGAACTCTCCTGATCGTCTCTCGAAAGCTCTGTACTAACGCTCCTATCATCGTACGATCGCTCCCAAAGCGGTATTTTTCATACGATTTTCTGATCGTGTGTACGGGGCATTAGTAGCACTGTGAGGGAATCCTCAGATTCTGGCTGTGATGTATTACACAGAACTCAAATCAAAATTGAGCAAAACTTCTGACTTTTCCACAGCCGCAGTGTGTGCTTAATAGCATTAGTTCACTGATAGGTTTCACCTGTTGTGGTGGAGTGATAAAATATAGACAATACATATTTTAGTTTGACTTGGTATGTCTCATAATTGTGCTTTGTTTGCATATGTGTCCCATACTAACATTGGGACATAACTGTGCAAACTTTTAACTACTTTAAAGTACTTACATTTGCATCTCGTGCCAAATCACTATATGAGAAACCTTTGGCATACAAACTTCCCTGTGTATAAGGATTAGAACAGTCTGTACTTCATGTATTATTTACAAGCACACCCAGCGCTGTCACGAACACTTGTTGTAATGGGATTATTCCACCTGTCAGATGGTTTTAATTAAAATGCAGTAAATGCATATGGCAGGTTTGTGAGCTTACAATATAAATCGCTCTGTCAACAGTGAGCTACAAGGTTTTGTATAAACAACTTTTTAAAAAGGGAAAGTATACATTAACTGGCCACTTTATTGGGTACGCCTTTCTAGTACCGGGTTGGGACCCCTTCATACTTCAGAACTGCTTTAATTCTTCATGGCATAGATTCAACAAGGTGTTGGAAACATTCCTCAGAGATTTTGGTCCATATTGACATGATAGCATCACGCAGTTGCCGCAGATTTGTCAGCTGCACATCCATGATGCAAATCTCCCGTTCCACCACATCCCAAAGGTGCTCTATTAAATTAAGATCTGCATCCAATTCGCAATAGCAGCAGATTGTGACTGGCTCTCTATGGAACTTATACACTTATCTCCGATGCGGCTCCAGTGCGAATTTGCACAGGAGTCCTGTGCGTCTTTTGGTCCGTTTCATTTCTGAGTTCAGCCCAAAATTCGGGCTGAAATCGGACCTGAAACGGTGAACCAGGGCGCACAGGACCCAGGCTGTAAGCTGCATCGGCATGCAGTGTGAACCGAGCCTATTGGTGATGTCACATGGGTGATCCTGTTGTTGGTGAAATGGAGAGCTTGGTCCCATTGTGATCCATGGCATTTTTCCATTGCTGATGGCCTGTAGCTCCACCCCAGACTGAAGCCCAAATTATAGGCATTTCTATGCTGCAGGTACAGCACAGTGGTGCAGCCATGGCCTGCTCTCTGCATGCTGTGAAGTGTCTCTAAATAAATAGTGCAGTGATGCTCCTTATACATATGAATGTCCCCCATCTGCTACCCTTTGGCAAGTCTGGCATAGACATACAAGCACTGATCACAAACTTTATCCTGGTTTTCAGTAGAATGACATGTACCTTCTCAAGGCAGCTGCATGCACTTGACCCCTGGGGGTTTTAGTAAAGATTTTTAACTTGTGATGATACTCCTCCTTTTTTTAAAGGCCGGCAGGGGATCTACTTTGCAGGGTATATTACCCTTTCCTCTTTGGTTTTGTCACTGGGGATGTGTTCCCAACAGCAGAATCACTGATTTGATATGATCCATGGGGGAAATCCTAGATTGGTCACAACAGATAGAGCTGTATTTCATTTCATTCATTCAGGCTTAAAGAGGAACTAAACTGTATCCAAGCACACAAACCAAATCAATTTATTTCTACTATTCATACCAAACTCACTCATCCACCCATGTCTCTATGCTTTATTTTGTTGAGAAATCGCTTGGACCCCCCTAGCATTGTTGGCCATATCCATGTCAGGTAAGGGCAGATGATTCATGTAGCATTTACTTCCTGGAATACATCTGCCCTTAGCTCAGGGATTTATGTAGGTGGGTCTAAGAACTTGACTGAATCATCTACAGGGACCGCCTGTATCAGAGCTCGCTCAGAGCTAACATCGGCCATACTCTCAGTCCACATCCCTATAAGTACTCTTCTCCATTTTCACACTTGCACAAAGATTGTGCCTAACAAGGTGCACCCTGTGCGCACACTCACCATACCATTGGTTATTACTGTCACACCATGCCTCTGGCTGGGGGACACTCACTGAATCAGGCCACCTCTTAAGTACTCAGATTAAGCCCAGTAGGGGCAGGAGAGTTTGGAGTGTTAAAGAGGCTTTTGGAGACCCTTGAGGGTAGCTCCCTAGTCTGGGGGAAGGGGGTGTCCTCGGGTCTGGTGCTGGAGGGACCCGAGGACACCAGAGGAATCCTTCCTGGATGCATGGGAGCAGGTATGAGGACAGCAGGAGCCAATGAGCATGTCCAGGAGATCTCCAGGGAGAAGAAGAGTGCGACAGTCTGGGGTGACTGCTAAACGCGGCAAAACTGACATTTTTAAACATGGGTTACTATCTGTCAAGTTAAATCATTCAGGAGAGGTTGTAAAAATGTCCTGTGTACATTAAGCCTTAGGGGATGCACTAGACAATAAATCTGTATGGAGCATTACTTAGTTTGTAGAAGTGTTAGATATGTGCCCACTTGAGAACATGAACATTCGGAGAAACATTGTAATATTGTGTCTATGTGATCGTTCTACAGTGATCACCACACTCATAGTCCATTGACACTTCCTTCAGCTCTTTAAGCCAGTTCTCTACACACGGTCGGAAATTCCAACCACAAAATCCGTCAGATTTTTTCCGGACAAAGTTGTCGGAAAATCCGATCATTCTGAACGTGGTGATGTTCGTTGCGTACGAACTACAGAGAGGCTAGTAGCCAATAGCTTTGGTCTCGTAATTTGATCTGAGCATGCGTGGCACTTTGTCTGTCGGAATTCTCTACACACGATCGGAAAAAGTCCGATCGGATTTTGTCGGAAAATTTGAGAGCAGGATCTCAAATTTTTTCCGTCAGAAATTCCGACGGAAAAAGTCCGATGGAGCCCACACACAGGCGGATTTTCCGACAACATGTCGGATCGGACATTACTGAAACTCCATTCCACCATACAGACATAGGTGCACGTTTATCAAACAGAGAAGAGCCGAGATTCAGTTTATGAAGCTTAGGGTGTACGTTTAATAAACTGTGATAAGCCGAGATCATGATGATCTCAGCTTATCTCAGAGCATTGCTGGTTTAATTTACTGAGATGAGTACTGGAGAACTTATTCTTCTCTTCTCATCTCAGTACAAAAAACGGCTGCATTGACTGCAATAGAAACGGCCTGTTTAGTATACAGTGATCTCACTTTATCACTCTGCTTCTCTTTTGAGTTCTCCTTTCTGGCTTCTCAAGCCCAGAGGTGGAGTTAGCAGCAGAAATAGGAGATCTCGGGCAGTGAATCTGCCTGCATGGTCTAAAAGTGAAAGTAAAAACTTTCTCTACAGCAGTGGAAAATACATCAACAGCAGGTTAGAATTTCATTAACTATACAATTACACACACATCATATATATATATATATATATCTATATATATATATATATATTTATATCTGTGTGTGTGTGTATATATATATATATTTATGTGTGTGTGTGTGTGTGTGTGTGTGTATATATGTATATATGTATATATATATATATATATATATATATATATATATATATATATATATATATATATATATATATATAATAATGTGTGTGTGTGTGTGTGTGTGTGTGTGTGTATATATGTGTTGTGGGCCAGTGGCGGTGCGTGCATAGAGGGCGCAGGCGCGCCCCCCCCCCTCTCCTGCACCACTCTATCACCAATAGATAGATTTATGCATTACATGAATCTATCTATTGTCACCGCTGCTGCCCCCCTATTCAGGTGTCCGGCCCCTTGTCGGGCGCCGGGCATCTGAATTACAGCGGGGGGGGGGGGGGTGTTTCTGGAAGCGCCCTATTAGAGTTGTAAAGCTCTAATAGGGGACCCTATTAGAGCGGTGTGCTCTAATAGGCTTCCAGAAGTGTAAACAGCGGGCGCAATGCTTTGCGTTCGCTGCTTACACAGTATTGTGTTAGGGAAGCGAATACATCGCTTCCCTAATACAGACCCGCCTCTCAGCCAATCAGGTTGCCGGTCTGTGTTACTGGTCCCCTGATTGGCTGAAGTCACAGGCGCTGTGATTGGACGCCTAGGCCTAGGCGTCCAATCACTGCAGAAGACAGGAGCGCGGGAGAAAATGAGGAGACACCGCTCGCCGCCTGACAAGGTAAGTGCCATTGGCAGCAATTAATGGGCACAGTGACAGCGTTAGATGGGCATAGTAGCAGTGTTAGATGGGCACAGTGGCAGTGTTAGATGGGCATAGTAGCAGTGTTAGATGGGCACAGTGGCAGCGTTAGATGGGCACAGTGGCAGCATTTAATGGGCACAGTGGCAGCATTTGAGGCACAATGGCAGCACTTGGGGCACAGTGACAGCATTAGATGGGCACAGTGGCAGCTTTACATGGGCACAGTGGCAGCTTTACATGGGCACAGTGGCAGTGTTAGATGGGCACAGTGGCAGCGTTAGATGGGCACAGTAGCAGCATTTAATGGGCACAGTGGCAGCGTTTAAAGGGGACAGTGGCAGCATTTAATGGGCACAGTGGCAGCATTTAATGGGCACAGTGGCAGCATTTAATGGGCACAGTGGCAGCATTTAATGGGCACAGTGGCAGCGTTTGATGGGCACAGTGGCAGCGTTTAAAGGGCACAGTGGCAGCGTTTAATAAGCACAGTGGCAGCGTTTAAAGGGGACAGTGGCAGCATTTAATGGGCACAGTGGCAGCCAAGGCACCCCTTTAATTCCTCCTCATAAGTGTTAAAAGTCACTTCCACTGGTGGGCCTCCTCCTGTGCCTCTTTGGTGCCTTGCAATGATGCTCATTTTTTTTTTTATTTGACCTTTTATATCGGCGATTCGACGTTTGCAGGTCTCAATGCTTCTTGTGGTATTGCCGGATGCATTTACTTGCTCCACTATGCTACTCCATATAGCATCTTTTTTCGATTGTGCCAGCATTCGAGATCGTTGCCCATATAGGCGATCCCAATTGCCAACCACACGGGCCACAAGGACGCAATTTTGCGTGTAAGAAAATTTGGCACCTCTCTTTGGCCCCTTTCACACCGGGGGGTTTTTCATGCGGTGCAGCGCTAAAAATAGCGCCTGTTCACAGCATGAAAAAATCCTGCCCCTTTAACTCCAGTGTGAAAGCCGGCGGGCTTTCACACTGGAGCGGTGCGCTAGCAGGATGACAAAAAAAGTCCTGCTAGCAGCATCTTTGGAGCGGGATAGGAGCGGTGTGTTCACCGCTCCTATACCGCTCCTTCCCATTGAATAGAATGGGACACCGCGGTTAAACCGCTGTAATACCGCCGCAAAGCGCCGCTACGGCGGCGCTCTGCGGGGGGTGTTTAACCCCTTTTCGGCCGCTCGCGGGGGTTAAAACCGCACCGCGCGCGGCCGAATACCGCGGTTAAAACGACGGTAAAGCAGCGCTAAATATAGCGCTGCTTTACCGTCACCGCGGCTCCCCGCCCCAGTGTGAAAGGGGCCCTTCTTTTCTGAATCTCCATCTTGCTCACTATCTTATACCCTCAAATGCTTAATAGTTTAACAGTGATTTACTTTTACAGGGTTATACCATTATTAACATATTATGGGAGTTTTTTGACACAACATATATATTTGTAAAATGCCTTTTTTTATTAATTACATTTTATGAGTATTTAAAATAACATAAAAAAACACTTCCTTTGAACTGGTATTATTTAAATAATTTTTTCTATATTTTATTTAATTTTTTTTACTTATTTTTTAAATTATTTCAAACCTAAAATTTGGTTCAGCTCATGGACTATTCTAATTTTATTATACGGGGGTTTCTCTTTATTTAAAATTATTTATTTTAGTTGTTAATTTTATATTTTTATTGTTATTCTTTTTTAAAATTATTTATAACTATTTAATATATATATTAATTGTTTTTATATGAATGGTGCATATCTGTATGACAAATACAGTACAATCATTTCAGAATACACCATTCACATAAATATGCACATGTGTTATCCTTATGTATTAATCATTATAATGTTTTACTGTTATGGGGTGTCTGTTTATTGGGTAGGGGGAATATATCTTTATTATAAAGTTTATATGTGCAGTGTATGTGGAGTGCTTCGTGTTTCACTTTGGGGTTCTGATACTGAAATCTCCCAAGCTATTGCGAGATTACAGAAACAGAAGCCGTTTGGAATTCTCAAAGCATTTGTAGATCACTTCTATTCTCAGTGAGAGAAGCAATCTACAATGTATACTAAGCTGCCACAGGGGGGAGAACAGATATCTCAGAGAAGTGCCGAGAACTCCTGAGATCTGAAATTTCACAATATATTAAACGGACACCTAGATGAGGAGTGGAGAACATGTTCTCTTCACGTCTCATCACAGGACACATCCTTCTGTCATTCACTTTTTACACAGATGACAAGTTTATGAAGGTGAGATCTGATCATCTCAGTGGCCATCTCTGTAAATTATTTCCATCCCAGATTCTCCCTCTCAAAGGTGGAGAATATGGGTGAGAAGTTGCTGTGATGTGAGGAAGGAGGCTTCTTTCATCCTAATATCAGCAATAGCAAGGTTAAGGATTGATATAAATAATAACTATATGTGTGTGTGTATGTATATATATATATATATATATAATCTCAGTACACACACAGTATAGTTATAATGTATTTTCTTTTAGGACCCATTCATATCTGAGAAATGCAGAATTGCGCAAACTCTTGCCACAATTCCAAATTGCTGTAAAATTCTGTCAAAATACGCAATGCGCTTTTGGGTGCCATTCGTTGTTAATGGCAGCCCAAATGCAGTTAGCAGACATGTATTTTGCCACTTGACAAATACACTACCAATGTGCCAAAATGCGCATTGAAAAAATGCACAATACTCCATGGCCAAAAAAAATTTATTTTGGCTTTTTTGGGCCTTTTTCTGTGCGCATTTTGATACATTTTTTGATGCACTTTTTGCTGCTTTTTTTCAACACACATTTTGGCTTGTTTTTTAAAACGCACTTTTTTAACATGTATTTTGGCTAATTTTTTACTTGCCTTTTTGTTTGCATTCCAGAAACACATGCAAAATGCATGATATGCTTGCAGTGCCATTAATCGTTAATGGCACCCCAAAAGTGGCTAGCAAATGTGCTGTTTGCTAAAATCCGCATTAAAAAGTAAATGAAAACGCACGGTAAAGTGTCAAACTACATGCTAAAAAAAGCGCCAAAATGTGCATTACAAACCACACCAAAATGCGTATTAAAATAACCGGTGCCAAAATGTGCGCTAAAGGGCTAAAATGTGTGTTTAAAAAAGCGCCAAAATGCACAATAAAAAAAATCCATGGCCAGATGCACGTTAAAAAAATATGGTATGTTAAAAAAAACTGCAAAATGCGGGTAAATAATGCCAAAATAAGCAAAAAGGGCCAAACCACACATTTAAAGCATATGCCAAAATGTGTGTAAAAAAAACTGAGTTAAGAAAAGCGCCAGTGGTCAGTGCTTATTATTTTCATGTAATTACATGGTCTTTTTAACTTTTTGGTTTCACTTTTAACCACTTGCTTACTGGGCACTTAAACCCCCCTCCTGTCCAGACCAATTTTCAGCTTTCAGCGTTGACGCACTTTGAATGACAATTGCGCGGTCATACAACACTGTACCAAAATGAAATTTTTATCATTTTCTTTCCCACAAATAGAGCTTTCTTTTGGTGGTATTTTATTACAGTTTAATAGTTTGCTATAAAATTTTGCAAACAGGTCATTTTTCCCCTTCATTGTTATGCGCTAATGAGGCGGCACTGATAGGGACAGATAAAGTGGCACTGATGGGCACAGATAAGGTGGCACTGATGGGTGGCACTGATGGGCACAGATAAGGTGGCACTGATGGGCTCTGATAGGTGGCACTGATGGCCACTGGTAGGTGACACTGATGGGCACTGATATTTGGCACTGAGGTACAGCACTGTTGTTGAGGCACTGACTGCGGGCACTGATGGGTGGCACTGTGGCCTATTAGGTGGCACAGGTGGGCACTGATGAGCTAGCGCCAGCTCGCAGTGATCAGGACTGATGTCCCGATCACGGTCCCGGTGATCAGCTATTTTTTTTCTGACAGCGCGAGGAGGAAAAATAGCCGATTACCGGCTGTGTTGTCATCACATGATCAGCTGTCATTGGCTGACAGCTGATCATGTGGTAAGGGGTCGGAATCTCTCAGACCCACTGATCGCAGGGTGCTCTCAATAGACGTAGTCCCGGCAAAGCAGGTCCGCACTGTAGCCGTCATTCGGCTATAGCGTAGATCTCTAGTGGTTAAAACTCAGCTGCTCTGTAATCACAGAGGTATCTCAGGAGATCACAAGCAGCCCTCCACCTTCTACAAAGATCTCAGGTGTTCTCAGAGGAAAAACCTCTCCTCTCTTCTCCTTCTGGGAACAAATGTTCTCCGCTTCATAAACGGGGTGCCAGAGGAGAAGATTTTTCTCTGAGAACTGAAATGAGATAAATGATCTCTGTTTGACAAACATACACCTTAGAGCTGGAGGAAGAGTATACTGGAGCCTGGCATTGCACCTGCCATCCACTGATCATGGTTGCAATGCTTTGCTAGTTCATTGCCTAAAAAATAACAAAAGCACTTTTTCAATAAACATATGTGAATTTCTTTGCCACCTCATCCCTTTAAACCTGAACACCTTTGCATTACACAGGTTCTGAGGCTAATTAAGTGCAGATAAGGTACCAAGTGAGTTTAATTACCACCTTAATCAGCCACAGAACCCGTGTAATTAGTATATGCCTTGACTATTAACAATGCACAGCACTTGTTGATTTGACATTCAGTGAATAGAGTCCATTCCAAATACCGTTCACCACAAAGGGACAGGAACCAAATAGCTCCTATTTGGGGGCCATTAGCTGATCATTAGCTGGCCTCACCGTGACAAAAGTAGCGTGTGACGCTGCAAATTTATAAGTGACAACTGCTAAGCAAGTGCTTTATTTAACAGCAGTACAGAACTCTAAAGACTGAATAACCTTACAGGTGCAAAACTAAATCCTAATAGTTTTCAGCTTGACTCCAATGTGGTTTGCTCACAGTCCTTATAAGCATTATATAAGAAGAAAGCTGATTCTACTAGGTGTTAGGGTACAGTATGTCTCATATTCCTTATCCTAAAAGAAGATTGGTGTTCAGTTCCTTAAGAGAAAGTGAGAACTTAATGCTGGCAATTCATTTTCAGCTAAGTACATAATAAAGAAATATTTGCACAAAGGGACAGATGGGGACCAGCAGGGGACAGAGAAAAACACCCCAGTAACTCAGTAGTAAGTAATATAATGCTGTAAAATTCTGCAAAAATAATAAGAATGTAGGTACCAAACATTTAATTATAAAAATTCAGAGTGTGCATATGAAAAGGTATACTTAGGCATATTACCATGGCAAGCTTAGTTTATGGGAAAATAGACTTTAACACAAATAATTTTGCATATCACTATTATCTGCGCTATTTTGTAACCAACAAAACATTTTTTTAGAAAGTTTAAAGGGTTGGTTAATGTTTGCATGAAAAATGTAAGGCCCCATTTACACTGCTGCTGGTAAACGAACGTTCAGAGGCAATTGGATGCTTTTTTCAGCTGCCCCTGAACTCATCCAATGTTATCTTATGTGTACATGTACACAGGTTCATTTAATGTCGTTTTTAGGCAGTTGAGTTTCGAGGCCTTTTCTGGAAAGCAAAAAAATGAGATTTCAAGCGCCAAACACTTCTAACGCGTTAACGCGCGTTTGGTTTACAGGCGTTTTTCATTTTTGAAAAAAATAATAATTTTTTCAAACGCGGCATTTAAACGTGGCAAAACGGACGTTTTAAACATGGGTTACTGTCAAGTTAAATCTTTCAGGAGAGGTTGTAAAAACGTCCCGTGTACATTACTACCCAGCACCCTTCCCACACACCCCCTGGTCCTCGCTGTACTTCTCTCCAGTGATCCTGAGATGATTCTCTTTTCTGTGCAGGGCTTTCGGGACAGACCAGATCAGAATCGATGTGGTCCGTTCAAGAAGCACTGTGCAGAGAGGAGCAAAGTTCAGATCCCTGGACCAGCTGTGGAGGCCCTGACAGCTCAGGATCGATGGAGGTAAGTACTTCTGGGACCAGGGGAGAATAGGAAGGGTATAAGGTGTTAGCTCACATTTACAGAAAAAAACGTAAAAGGTGAACTAGCTATTTAAACCCTTCCACAGTGTGTCAACCTGCTAGTACAATCATTTAAAGTGGAGTGTCAGGAGTGCCAAAAAAAAATAAAAAATTAAAAGTCAGCAGCTACAAATACTGCAGCTGCTGACTTTTAAGAATCGGACACTTACCTGTCCCGGGGGTCCAGCGATGCGGGGGAACGAGACCCCCCCTCGTTCCCCGCTCCGCTCGCGGTGCCGGCATTCTTAATGTGGGAACCCGGCTGTGACTGCGCATGCGCGAGCGCGCCGTGATTCGACGCTCACTCATCTGGGACACATGACAGGTCCCAGATGACTGTGCGGCGCCTACAGGAAGTGACAATTAGCCCGGGCAATGAAGGTGGCAGACTACGAGGGACCCCCTAGCAACAGGCATTGAGATGTGAGTAAAAAAAATATTTTTTTCCAATTATTTTTTTATGATTTTTAAGCCACTTTTTTTTTTTGGCCGCAACCCCACTTTAAATAGCTAGAGTAAGCATACCACATACCAAGTGTATTTTTACTATAAAGTTGTATTCAGCATATAAGAACTATTATACAATTGGTACAAATTAAATTTCACATCACACATAATATAGCAATAGTCAAAAAATGGGGAGAGCAACAAGGGTGGGACTTTAAATGATGTGCGTAATTGCAATAGAATAAATTGGTGAATAATTGGGAAGATAATATAGCAATAGTATTTTCTAATTTGTTAATTCCAATTGATATCTAGAAAGAAGACTGAAGGTTCATAAAAAGAGCATTCTTTTGGAGGGGAGACTTTGGCAATGCTCCCATAAAACATTGTTAACATGGAATATTTTTTCACTATCTGATAAATATAAATTACTAATGAACACCGTACATTACAGTACGATTGCCTAGTATGTACAACACATTCTTTCCTTCTCCACAGAGTCTTAGGCTTGATTCACACCTATGCATTTTTAGTGCTTTTTGCAGATTTGCACTACAGAACGTGTTCCATAGGAAACCATGTTAAATGTTCTGTAGTGCAATTCTGCAAAATGCAAAAAAGCACTAAAAATGCATAGGTGTGAATCAAGCCTAAGTCACCCATGTGACAGTCAACTACTAAAATATACCACACCACACCTAATCATCCATCTCACTAGAACAAGAACACATATCAATAACCCATATTGATCAAATAATTAATGTTCTTTTTCAACATTACCATCGTTCCCTTCACCCTTCCTTGTATAGCATTACTTACATTTTTCAAAAGGAAAACTGAGTGTATTTGGATCCATTTGAGATGACTGGATTCGGTTTGGAGGTCTGAGGTTTTGGTCACACCAGGACATCGTTGAGTTGCAGGCTTAATTGAGCTTGCCTTTTGGTAAGCGCATTTTTTGAGTGGTGGTGGAGCACGTTTGCTTTTGGTTGATCACAACACAAGTCACCAATTTATCTTGAAAATATTTTTGGCACTTTTCATCAGATAAAGTCACTTCAATATTTTTTTCACGAACTTTTTTTCTCCTGCACTTATTATATTGTTGTTTTTGGACTTTAATTTACATTTTGGTATAGGTCACTTACCACTTTATTTGTGTAATTAGCGCGGCTTTATATACTGTTTTAGGCATACACAGGACCCAGGGGATGCAGATCAGCACAGGTAGGCTGCAATGGACACAGGGGGGTATGTACAGGACACAGGGAGACATGCAGCTGCAGATGGGCATTTGCTGACCCTCTTTTCCACTTACAGTAGCTGCTGCATTTTTCACCCTCGGCTTATACACGAGTCAATACGTTTTCACAGTTTTTTTGTGGAAAATTAGGGGCCTCGGCTTATATTCGGGTCGACCTATACTCGAGTATATACGGTAGCAGTCTTGTGACTTCTATCAGTGTCCTGCCAAGCACTGGTTAAAGCTTGTAGGATGAGTTTTCATTATCCTCTGACTGTCCTATGAGGCTACATGACCCCTGACCCTCTGTCTGGACAGTGCTGATCACATGCACCCTCCCAAACAAAAACAAAAAACCTCTCTAGCAATATATGCCAAACTAAGCATGTCCAGATGCCTCCACGGATGTGTCCTAGCGCCAGATGGATTGAGGACAGTGGAAAAAGGGGAGGATCAGAGAAGACAGGCTCAAACACCCTTTTTACACAATGCAGAGGAATAACCCCTTTGGTTCCACAGCATGTATTACAGGCATGTTTTACTGTATATACAGACTGATTTTACTGTTGTGGGTTTAGTAACACCTTAAGACTGTAAAGGTTATTTTTTTTTTTTTTTATAACAAACATGTTATAATTATCTCTGTGCATTGGTTTTCACAGAGCAGCCCTGTAATTCCTCTTCTGGGGTTCCCTGCTGGCAATCTTGGCTCCTCCTTTTCTTGGAGCACCCCCATAGCAAGCCAATGGCTATGGGGGCACTCATGAGAGCTCGGTCCCGCATGAGTGTCCTCATAGGCAAGTCCTGCTCCCCACTCCCTCCTTGCAGGAGTTGACTAACAGTTGCTGGAGCCAATGATTTTCACTGCTGCCATGTCTCCTGTGAGAAAGGATAGAGGCAAGAAGAGCTGCTGCAGACAGACACAGAGCTGGATCAATTGAGTGTTTAAGAGGGAATTCTTAATGCAGAATTGCAGATAATAAGTAATATGTTTTATTTACAGGGTCTCAACATCATGCCCCTGATTTGCACATCCCAGTATGACTCTACAAAGTTTAAGAATCCACACTCTTTTGACCCAACACACTTCCTGGATGCAAATGGCCTTTTCAAGAAAAATGAGGCATTCATGGCATTTTCAGCAGGTATCTAATGACTTTTTATTGCCAAGTGAAAAACAAACACCAGAAAATGTCCATTGTTTTATACCGTAGCAAAAAGTTTGACCTTATTTTGTCTAGTTTCTACCAAAATGTATCATTACTTTCTCATAGTAGGAGGGAGTTGGAGCTTAAAGCCCAACTCTGGGAAATATGAAAGTTCTTCCTTGTGGTGGGGTTGTGCCAGCACTGCAAGGGTTAACTGCTCTAGGGGTAGGTCTAGGGGAGAGTAAAATGCTTTGCGGTGGACCGTCCCTATGCATCATCAAATCAAGGGCTATGGACCCTGCTTTGGTATTAATGATGTCAGGATCTTAGACCACTGTAGCATGGAGTGCGCAGATTGTTCAAGTAGCACTCAGGAGTAGAGGATTGGATAAGTAAAGCTTCTACATCTAAAGCAGATAACCCTTGTAGTGTGGGTGCAGCATCATTTTCAAGCCCAACTTCCCTTTTGAAGCTGGATTTTAATGCAGCTTATGGAAGCAGAACAAACCAGGATAACTAACATGGTTAACAACCAGCAACATACAAACTCAATTTTTGGAAGAATATGCAGTTATGACTGTATTAAAGCCAGTGGCGGCTGGTGTTTTTTTGTTTGGGGGGCGGCAAACAACCACCCCCCCCCCCTTGTGGCACCTCAAAGTCCGTCTCCCCTTCGCTGTCTGCCGGTCCACCGGCACTTACCCCTATCTAGGCGGCGTGGATCGGGCATCATCGGAATCGGGGCATTGGTGGGCACATCGGGCAGTGGTGGGGATCGGGGCATTGGTGAACATCAGGCTGCAGTGGACATCGTGCAGTGGCTCCTGTGTCTTTTCCTCCTCACTTCTGCTGTGTGTCTCCCCCCCTCTTCCTAGGCGTCCAATGGGATCACCTGTCCTTTCAGCCAATTGGGTGACGGGTATCAGACCCGTTGGCCGGGAGGAAGATCAGTGTTTCAACAGTGAATAGAACCTTTTGTAGTTTTCACTCTGAAAGGGCTGAAATTCTCTTGTCAAGCGCTGGCAATGTGGAGGTGCCTACTAATGGCCTTCTGGAGATTGCTGGAGTGTTTGGAAGTGCACTGTGATCTCATTGGTCCTATATATTTTTAGGTGAGTGAATACAAATGTATACAGTGCAGTTGTACATAAGAAGAAAGATAGATAGCCCGAAAGGACAGATCCTAGAGTTTATCTTGTTTGGCCTTGCTCAGTAATATCATAGTTACATAGTAGGTGAGATTGAAAAAAGACACAAGTCCATCAAGTCCAACCCATGGGTGTAATTATATCTCAGTATTACATTGTATATCCCTGTATGTTGCGGTCGTTCAGGTGCTTATCTAATAGTATTTTTGAAACTATCGATGCTCCCCGCTGAAACCACTGCCTGTGGAAGGGAATTCAACATCCTTGCCGCTCTTACAGTAAAGAACCCTCTACGCAGTTTAAGGTTAAACCTCCTTTCTTCTAATTTTAGTGAGTGGCCATGTGTCTTATTAAACTCCCTTCTGCAAAAAAGTTGTATCCCTATTGTGGGGTCACCAGTACGGTATTTGTAAATTGAAATCATATCCCCTCTCAAGCGTCTCTTCCCTAGGCAGAATAAGTTCAGTGATTGCAACCTATACATATATAGGACAGGAGTTCAGGCTTTACTGGGTGTATGTTTATTCCAAGTCAATAACTCACTACCATGAGTTTGACCCAAACCTGAGCTGGTCACAGTCTGAACCAAGGAAGCTACCATCTGCTGTCTTGTTTTAATTTGTAACAGATAAAGAGAATTTTTGTTGGCCATGCAGAATGTATACTGTGTACTTTTCAAGCTTTTTTCACAATGGTTTTTTAACATTCCTCTAGGAAAGCGGATCTGCCTTGGAGAGGGTCTGGCCCAAATGGAGTTATTCATTTTCTTTACCACCATCCTCCAAAACCTCACTCCAAAGCCTCTAGTGGACCCAAAGGACATTGATATCACCCCGGAAAGCAGTGGATTGGGAAATATACCACGGCCTTACAAAATGTGTCTTGTTCCTCGTTGAAAATAGAAGGCGTAACTTGAAGGTCTTTAGCTAGAATACAATGAAAAAATTATTTTAAATAGTTCTTTGTTCAGAACTTATGAGCACTAGGCAACTGGGGTTGTAGCATTTTTTGTTTTCTCCAAAAGTTCGCTTTCTGCTCTTTACTGATTTGATTTTTCACAATTAGCTCCCAATCAGTACCTATAGATTCCCAACTCACTAGCACTACTACATTGCCCACGTGTTAAATTTCCAGCTTAAATTCTGCATCGGATCTCCATGTAATACATTTTTCCATGGCAATTTTACCTTTGTGCCCTAGTTATAACCATGGCTATTGGACAAATTTGATAAGGCAGGGAAAAGTGCCAAATTAATATGTAAAGCACAGTTATATAAAGCTACTAGTCTTCAGATGTCTGATTATTAAGGACCAATATGCAATGATTGCCCTCCTGAGGATGTAATTATATGATGTATTGTCTGCTTGGCTAGTGTAAGTTGCCTTTGTGGACACCCCCATGGTTAAAATAATCATTTAAAATGCTATATTAGAAAAGATGAAACATTAAGTAAAGAAAATAAATACAGTACAAAAGTGTAGACTTTGCACGTAGTAAGCACTAAAGCTTACTTTTTATTCCATGGGGCGATTTTCCTGCGATTGTGCTGCTTTTTGCATCGGCAGTCAAAACATTCCTATCCTGAATGTGATTTTTATACATTCAGGAGAGGGAGGTGGAACCTCTGCTAACCACAGCAGCTTCTAAATGATCCTAAAAGCCTATGTGTACATGGACACATAGGCTTTTATAAAGTTGAGTTTAGGAGCTTTTGCCCTTTTTTTGCCAAAGCTCCTAAACTTAAGTTTGGGCACTGTAGTGTACATGAAGCCTAATGAAAGAAACTGAAACTGGGGGGGGGGGGGGGGGTTACAAAAATATATATACTGTAAAGCTCAGTTTAATTGTATGTAACTAATAAATCTAACAGATACAAAAGTATAACACAAGAAGTACTTGTGTTATACTTTCCATGATATGTGAGACTATTTCCACCTGCTTCCCCTTCACTTTATATAGCCAAGCAAAATAGGGAAATAACAAACAAACAAAGCTAAAAAAAATGTCTTAGCAAGTCTTAAGCCGAAATGTGCTGCAAAAGGTGTGAAGGGGCAATATTTTCCAATAAAGGTGTGTAGAGGGTATGCTGGTGCAGTTAGTCTTTACACCTGTAGGTGGCTCTGTGCTATTATTGCATAGGAAATGAACAGGGTCAGGGTTTAGTGACTCAGGGAGGCTGGATGACTCATCTGGCTGCTCTCTGTGACACTTCCCCCTGGTCTAGAAATTGGTAGAAATTTTCAGAACTGGAAGATGGGAGTAAGGACGGGCTGCCGTGCATATTTGAGGACCATGGCCAATCCTCTGCAAATGGACTGGCAGGGGGCAGACTCACCTCATAAATAGACATGAGTCATGCCAGCAGGGGCAGTTGGGTGGAAGATGGAGATGGAGTGCTGAGGAAGCTGTCGGAGGCCCTTGCAGGATGCCCCCTAGTCTTGGGGAGGGACCTTGGGTCTGGGGCTCGGGTGCTGGAAGGATCCCCCATAACACAAACAGGAGTCACGGAAGCAAGTGAGAGGACAGCATGTCTGGGAGATCGCCTAAAAAGTCAACCGGGTGTGCTGATGGGTGTTCAGTCTAGAGGAGTGTGGAGAAGTTAGCCAGGAGGGCTAGTGAAGAGGGCAGCTGCAGCCAAGTGCTGGGATCAGTCACCACAGAGCGGAAGTGCTGGGAAAGTGTGAGATGTGTCACCCTATCTTCAAGGGGGGCTGCCAGTCCCTGCCTGTAATGGGCATTTGCTACCAAATTGCTGGTGAAACAGCTGGATTTCTGCAAGAAAGTGAGTGCTGGAGGAAGAAGAGGAGCTGTATATAGGAGAAGTTGTCCCTGAAGTTTGTTCAAAGTCAAGTGGGCATCCCGTAATTTCCAATCCCTTTCCAAGTTCATATCCCTCAATAAAACAAACAAAATAAAGTCATGGACTGTTCTCTGTGTGCCTGTGAAAATGCATTGTGCCTGGCTGTGCAGGGTGGGGGATCCCATTCTACTTGCGGCTCCCTAGGGGGTGCGCTACATTTGTTTGTTCAGCGCATTTGTAATGACTAAATATAAAGGTTATTGTGTATTATACAAAATGTACAAGTGGTTACTCCCAATGACGGTACCTAACTTAGGTCCTGCCTATAACTATGTGCACAATTAAAGGATGGGTCTTCACTTTTAAATATATTTTATTTGATATGAAGGTTCTTATTAACCCAAGTCATGGCATATCCAGCAGTAATTAGTCATATTCAGCTGGGTGTGTTTATTAATGTTAAAGATGTTAGAATGTGACTAAGTATGTACTAGATTAATCCCAAAATCACCAGTATTAATAATTTGTCACGGTTGTAATTAGAAAACTCCTATAATATTCATATGTTTCACTAAAACCGAGGTGTGCCTTAATAATGAGGTTAAACTGGTACGCTGATATCAAATAGGAAATTTAATTAGATCTAAACCCTATCTAGATGACATTTGGATTGCTAAAGCACTGTGCAGCATAAACAACTGCCATTTTTATTATTGGTATTATTTTCATAAAATACAATTTTCACCCTTTTTTCAACCTTCCATCTCCTCCAGCTTCTTTTAGCCATGGCCTGTCCACATACATTCAGTCCAATGTCAACTGCATGTCATTTCTGTGAACCAACTTACTGATAATGACAACTGTGCATCAAGCTTGTGCAATGTGTCGGGGTGGCCACTTGTAGTCTCAAAACGTGGCTGCATGTGACAGGGTGACAACCCAGCAGCTCAGTTTAGAAGGAAGTTGGTACCCCATGACAGCAGTTGCCTGAACGAGGACCTTCATAGCTGGATCAACTTTTAGAATCACATTAACATGTTACACATTACATGAGATTTTAGTAATTAGTTTGCTTTTAGATCTACTCTAAACCTTGAGACACATACAGGGAGCACAACCTACATGCCCAATACTTCTGCTGACAGCTTGCAACAAAAGGTATCAGCAACAAGTTGTTAAGTTCCAGAAATAATAAACTTCAATCAGACAGTTCTGAGGGGTTTGCAGTCCTGGAACTTCAGAGGAAAACACCACTCTAATGCCCCGTACACACGGTCGGAAAATCCGACCACAAAATCCATCAGATTTTTTCAGACGGATTTTGTCCGACACTGGTGTTGCATACACACGGTCGGACAAAGTTGTCGGAAAATCCGATCATTCTTAAGCCCCATACACACGGTCGGACAATCCGCGGACCAGGTCCGTCGGATCATGTCCGTCGTACTTTGTCCGATGTTGGTTTTGCGTACACACGGTCGGACAAAGTTGTCGAAAAATCCGATCATTCTGAACGTGGTGACGTTTGTTGCCTACGACGGGACTACGTAGAGGCTAGTAGCCAATTGCTTTGGTCTTGTAATGTGATCTGAGCATGCGTAGCACTTTGTCCGGTCGGACAACCGTACACACGATCGAATTTGGTGTGATCGGACCGGGTTGTCGGCAAATCTATCCAGCAGGAGATAAGACTTTGTCCGTCGGACAATTCGACGTACACTGTCCGATGGTGCATACACACGGTCAGATTTTTCGACAACATGGTCCGATCGGACAGAATCCATGAAAAAGTCCGACCGTGTGTATGGGGCTTAAATGTGGTGACGTTTGTTGCCTACGACGGGACTACGTAGAGGCTAGTAGCTAATAGCTCTGGTCTTATAATGTGATCTGAGCATGCGTGGCACTTTGTCCGTCGGAATTCGCTACACACGATCAGAAAAAGTCCGATAGGACTTTGTTGTCGGAAAATTTGAGAGCAGGAGATAAAACTTTGTCCATTGGAAAATCCGACGGAAAAAGTCAGTTGGAGCCTACACACGGTCGGAATTTCCGACAACATTGTCCGATAGGACATTTTCCATCGGAAAATCTGACCGTGTGTACAGGGCATTAGAGCTGTCAAAGAATGCGTGTAGCTTTTGATGGTGCAACATTTATCAACATATCAGGTTTGGGTTGACTAATGTCGCGTACACACGATCGGAATTTCCGGCCAGAAAAAGACCGATGAGAGCTTTTCATCGGAAAATGCGACCGTGTGTAGGCTCCCTCGGAATTTCGCTGGCTGAATTTCTGACAGCAAAGAATTGAGAGCATGTTCTCAATTTTTCCAATGGAAAAGGTTTCTATCGGAAATTCCGATCGTCTGTAGCAATTCTGATGTGCAAAATTCCTACGCATGCTCGGAAACAACTCGACGCATGCTCGAAAGAATTGAACTCGGCTCGTTGTAGTGTTGTACGTCACCGCATTCTTGATGGTCGGAATTTGGTGTGACTGTGTGTAGGCAAGATAGTTTGAGTGGAATTCCGTCGGGAAAACAGTCAGAGCTTTTTCCGACGAGAATTCCGATCGTGTGTACGCGGCATTAGCCAGCCTTTTTCAACCAGGGTGCCTTGGCAAAATGCCTAAAAATTGAACCAAAAATGTATACAAGCCAGCAGGTGGATCAAGCCCGCATTTTGGGTGCACAATAAAAACTTGTGGCTTTGTGTAACATCTCAACCTTACAGCGACAGGCATCCTAACCAGTGATGTCATCAGTGTTGATAAGAAGGGTGTTGATCGCCTGCAGAGCATCCTTGTTTGACCCTTCCCTGCCCCCCTCCATCAACACTGGGGTCACATTAGCTGAGTGATGGAGAGAAACACTGGAATATTAGTCGGTACTAGTGTGGAAAAGTGTATTTGCTTTGGAAGAATAAATCATCTCTAATGTTGGGTTTCCTATGTGTGTCGATGCTGCCACATTATGTAAAACTATTAGAATATTTTTTTAACATTTTAGAATGGGGTGCCTTGAGATTGTCCATAATTTTAAAGGGTGCCTTGACGGAAAAAAGGTTGTACTGGACTAAGCCTTGTGTTCCTGGACAAACAAATAGATAGCTATATGTACCTCAGATTGTGGTTCCTACTCTAGGGCTTTACCTGCATGAGTGTTAGAAAGAAATAATACCCATCTCTTGACATGTCTTGTCTGAACCTAAATATCAGACAAGATAAGAGTTTACCATTATTTTTATTTTTTTGTATTTTTTTTAATTCATCAGGAATATTTAGGATGATATTGATCTCATAACCTGAACGGCAATGACCCCGATTATAAGACAAGAGTCTCTTGGCTTGTAATTCAGAATTTATTATTTGCTCATCTCTTGGTAGACCCCCAGTTTTGAAGGGCATGGGGCAAATGTCCTTTTGACCCTTTATCATTAGATTAGTTCTTCAAAGAATACATTATAATTTTGTTCGTTGTTATATTACTGGGCTGAGTTTTATTTTCAGGAGCGTAAACCATACCTAAGACAAATATAGGGCTGACATCACTCCTCCTAAAAATATTAGTTGCCTGCGTGTTAGGCAGACCCCCTGACTTAAAGCGGAGTTCCTCCCCCCTCCGGTGCCACAATTGGCACCTTTCAGGGGGAGGGGGGTGCAGATACCTGTATAATCCAGGTATCTGCACCCACTTCCGGGAATAGCTAGCCACAGATGCCCCCCCCCCCCCCATTGTGTTCTGGGAAACACACAGTTCCCAGAACACAACGGGGAACAGTGAAGACGCACAGCTCGATTCGCATACGCAGTAGGGAAGGCAACGCTTCACTTCCTGATTCCCTGACAGAGGAGGGGGGGGGTAGCCGAGAGACGGGCGATTGCTCGTCATCTGCTGCCGACATCGCGGGCACCCTGGACAGGTAAGTGCTGCAGTATTTGTAGCTGCTGTCTTCTAATATTTTTTTTTAAGGTGGACCTCCTCTTTAAATACTTTCACCTAGCAGCAACAAGTAAAAAGATCAGGAAAGTTGGAGGAAAATTCAAACTTGCCAAAGTATTAAAGAAAAAGTGTCAGCGTGATAACCAGGCATTTACAGTGGTTGTATAGTCAAAAATGGTTTAGGAGATATTCCCCGTGCAATGAGCCGCTGACTGCAGCGGCGCATGCGCACGGGGAATTCTCCGCTGAAAGGCCGGCAGAATCCGAACCCTGCAGGGAAGAAGTCTCCCGTGCACATGCGCGGGAGTGACGACATTGCGGCTCCAGCCACTCACAGCACTGGAGTCGCGATACCCAGAAGACACGCCGAGGGAACATGTCGGCTACCTCGGCGTGGACCAGGTGAGTTACCGACGCCTTATTCTAAGGTTAGTATTTCATAATGAGCTAGTATGCGGTGCATACTAGCTCATTATGCCTTTACCCTAATTCCGTCCGATGGGAGCTTTTCATCGGATTTTCCGACCGTGTGTATGCCCATCGGTCTTTTTCTGTCGGAATTTCCGACGGACTTTGGATTGAGAACCTGTTCTTAATTTTTCCGACGGAAAACCTTTTTATCGGATTTTCCAATCGTGTGTATGCAATTCCGACACGCAAAATTCCGACACATGCTCGGAAACAATTTGACGCATGCTCAGAAGCATTAAACTTCCCTTTTTATAGTGCAGTCGAACGTGTTGTATGCTGTGGTGTTATTGACTGTCAGAATTTGGTGTGACCGTGTGTAGGCAATACAGTTTGAGCGAAATTCCATCGGAATTCCGACGGGAAAACCATCAGAGCTTTTTCTGACGAGAATTCCGACCGTGTGTACGCGGCATTACAGGTGTATAAAAAAAAAAGTTTCAGTGGGTTTACTACCGCTTTAACATTTGCAGAAAGAAGTCAACAATAGTAACCTCCATGTTTCATTCATTTCAGGTTACCTTTACATGGCTCTTGACACCATTAGGTGCAGTCTATGTGTGTAGTCTGATCTGTTATACCACTTTACATAACAATAAACAGATTACAAAGGAATTTCTTCTTGGCAGAGCAGAGTGAAATTTAATTAATACATGTGGGAGAACCATGACTGGTTAGGCATATACCCAAATCATATTAATTAGAAATCACTGTTCGAGGCATTCCTGACTGCTGTATAAATAAAGGAAAATAATTCTCCTGCACAGTGAGAGAGAAGGAGCAGATGCCTCATCGTAAAGGAGAAGAATATGTGGGTTGCCATTGCAGACCTTTCCTTCTGAGAATGCTACTTTCCTGACTGTCATGCTGATCCAATGACTTTAAAGCGGTATTAAACCCAAAAGCAAACATTTATTATATTACAGCTTACCAATTCTTAGATGTGATGCTGCCTTAGTGTTCTTTTTTTAGACTTTCTTTATCTTATTTTCACCTGTTGATCCAGCCAGTAAGTCTGTTGTTTTTGAAAAGAACAAGCTCTCTTGCAGATGTAAACCATTTACAACTGACATGAATGCTTGCAATGATCAGCTTTTATTCATTTATGTAAAACCTTTATCCCAAAAGACAAAAAAAAAAAATGCTTATAAAGTATTAACTAGAATTTGGCTTCAATTTGTTAGTGTTTTTAAATTTGCTAGTACTTCTAATGCCGCGTACACACAAGAGGACTTTTCGACAGTCGAAAAGAGGAGGTCCACCTTAAAAAAAAATTATTAAAAGTCATCAGCTACAATTACTGCAGCTGCTGACTTTTAATAAATGGACACTTACCTGTCCAGGGTGCCCGCGGTGTCAGCAGCAGATGACGAGCAATTCGATCGTGTGTGGGCTCCATCGGACTTTTGCTGACGAAAAATCCGACAGACTTTAGAAATAGAACATGTCTTAAATTTTCCTGTCGGAACTCCACTGGACCCAGTTCCTATAGAAAAATCTGCTCGTCTGTGTGCTAGTCCGACGGACAGATGACGACACTAGGGCAGCTATTGGCTACGAACTTCCTTATTCTAGTCCGGTCGTGCGTCATCACGTTCGAATCCGTCAGAATTTAGCGTGATTGTGTGTGGCCAAGTCCGTCAATTCGAAAAGTCCGTCGGAACTCCGTCTAAAGTCCGTCGGAAAGACTGTCGGACCTAGTTCATTGAAAAGCCTGCTCGTGTGTACGCGGAATTATACTCCCCTCTGCCCAGACTGACAATGCTGCTGTGTAAAGGTGTCCCCTGTGCTCCACAGATTGGGGCACTCAAATGCAGGAGGTGTGTTACTGGTCAGATTACCAGGTGAAAACAAAAGGAAAAAGTCTAGAAACAAAGACTAATCTAATGATTGGTAAACTGCCACATATAACATTTTTGGATTTGAGATTAACGCCGCTTTAACGTTTTCTGCACCTTTGACCAGAACAAATGTGGTCATGCAGAGTTTGACTTCTCTCTTATGACATTTTCTGTGTACATGGTCCAGGTCAGTGACTCACGAAATGTTGAAATCTTAGAATCAGCATGTCAGCCAGGCAACTTTTTCTAAAGCCCCATACACACGCGCGGATTATCCGAGGACCAGGTCCGTCGGATCATGTCTGTCATACTTTGTCCGATGTTGGTTTTGCGTACACACGGTCGGACAAAGTTGTCGGAAAATCCGATCATTCTGAACATGGTGACGTTTGTTGCCTACGACGGGACTACGTAGAGGCTAGTAGCCAATAGCTTTGGTCTTGTAATGTGATCTGAGCATGCGTAGCACTTTGTCCGTCGGAATTCGCTACACACGATCGGATTTGGTGTGATCGGACTTTGTTGTCAAAAAATCTATCCAGCAGGAGATAGGATTTTGTCCGTCGGACAATCCGATGGAAACTGTCCGATGGTGCCTACACACGGTCGGATTTTTCGACAACATTGTCCGATAGGACAGAATCCATGCGAAAATCTGACCGTGTGTATGGGGCTTTACGGGGGTAAGCAATAACTACTCATGTAACTTGTGTATCTTTTTGGAGGCATTCCTTGCACTTTACACTGCAGGGCTGATTGTCAATACATTCAAGGCCATTTCGCCCTACATGCGGTGACCGGCATTTTACTGCGGTATACAACACTACAAAGACACACAGAAAACAATTCTGTCAGTTCAGTTTGAATGGGCCTTCAGCGATTTGGACCTTCATGTACTTCTGAGAAATTTTGAGTTACAATCCCTATGTGTTTGGATCCACAGTACTGGTTAACTACTAAAGTGACCCTTCCCTTTGCCAATGCAGGACAAAATAACAGGGCCCCTTAACTCTCTCTGCTCCATATCACTAAATACTCCTTTTTTCGTGTTTCCTCGCCTCTCTGCTCATCAGTATCGGGTGAAGAAAGTAATTTCTAAGCTCAAAACCAACACCCACCCCATGCAACAGCACTGGGCCTATAAATTACCATCACTGTCACATGGGAGAGGAGAAATGGGTCACATCCTCCCCAAAACCCAGAAGTGTTGAATATTTCATGCCTAGCGGCTGATTGGGGAAGCAAAGGAAAGGTGGCCCTACCCCTTCCCATCTACTAAAGTATAACTAAAGGCAAAACCTGTTTTACCCTTTTAGGGCAAAGGGAAGGAGTGACTGTGGACAAGGAGCCGGTGGAATAGGCCCCTTTGGCAGCTGCGTTTGAAGGAAAACTACTCTGAGCCTGGGTGACAGAGGATGAGGATGGCTTCACTATCCACTCCACCAACTCTTCTGCATGTTGTGGCTCAATTACACGGCCAGCAGCAAAAAAAAGGACGAGCGTGCCCACATTGTTATAAATTGTAGAATGTCTTGGGTGAAAATGATGTAATCTATAAGCAAGCAGCAAATAACACTCTCCCAATATAAATGTGAAATATTAAACTAAAAATAAATAATGCTGCACTAATGATATAAAATGTATCCAAACTTTTGGTGTATCAATATTCCTGTGCAATAAAGACCAACATAGATACAAAATGTGCAAATGCACAATGAGGTTACAGTTTACATAACATATCTCTTTTGCCATGTACACACGAGCGGATTTCATCAGAAAAATCTTGGATGTTTTTTCCGACGGAATTCCGCTCAAGCTTGGCTTGCATACACATGGTCACTCAAAAGTTCGCTGAACTTTCGACCGTCAAGAACGCGGTGATGTACAACACTACAACAAGCCGAGAAAATGAAGTTCAATGCTGCAGAGCATGCGTCAAATTGTTTTCGAGCATGCGTAGGAATTTTGCACGTCGGACAGACGATCGTAATTTCCGATCGGAACTTTTTCAGACCGAAAAATTTAGATCTTTTGCTGGCGGAAATTCGGCCAGCAAAAGTCCGATGGAGCATACACACGGTCGCATTTTCCGACCAAAAGCTCTCATCAGTCTTTTGCTGGCCGAATTTCTGATCGTGTGCATTAGTGTATTCATTTTCCTGTGCAATATGTGCCAACATAAATACAGAATGTGCCAATAACAATAATTCTTCTTATGATAGTCCAAATATATATCCCGTGGTTGAATGTAATCAAGTAATTGATTAATGGTGTCAAGATAAAGATGAAACTTATTTAACCACTTCACCCCCGGAAGATTTGGCTGCTCAATTACCAGAGGACTTTTTACAATTTGGCACTGCGCTGCTTTAACTGGTAATTGCGCGGTCAAATGGAGAGGAGCACGAGGTGAGAACAGTCCAGGATGGGGAAGCAGTTCTGGCACCTATGACAGGCAGCCCTCTCTGCTCTGACCTGTCATGTATCTCACACTGGCGCTGCAGCCAGTCCGCGCCTTGTGCGGCAACCGCCGCTCTCAATTGCGCAATGAACCCCATGCTGTATATGTGGGGACAGTGAGTATGGAGCGGTGAGGGTGAAGCGTCCAATCGTTTCCTCCACCGCTCTGAAACTGACGTCACTTCCTCCTTTCCCTTTGTTTCTCCAGCTCTGAGCGCCACCCTCTCCCGGCTCCTCCCCTTTCCTGCGCCTATTTTCTTTCCTCATTTGCTCCGGGACTCTCTGTTTACAGGCGCTATTTTTAGTGCAAAAATGCCTGTAAAGTGCCTCAATGTGAAAGGGATCTAAAGCATACAGAGTTAGTGACCAAGAGTACGTAATGTATGGCACAGCATGGAGGGTCCAGTGGTGTGAATTTTGTAACACCTTGTACATTACATACTCAGAACTGCTATACTCTGTGTGCTGTGCTGTATGTTACATATTAAAGGCCTTGGTATGGTACTCCTGAATGTTGTACAATGCGTTTTGCATTACATACCCCTGAGCCCTGCACTCTGTATGCTGGACTGCGTATTACATAGCTTTATCACTGCTCTCTGTGTGCTGGGCTCTATGTTACATATTCTTGACCCCTGCACTCTGTACACAGGGCTTTATGCTCCATATTTCTGAGAACAAGGGACGCTTCGCATTGAAAGTACTGTCCTGTTTGCTGTTTTTTTATTTCTGCACCCTGTGTGATATGCACCGCTCACAATTGCACAATACACACTCCTGAGCCCTGTGTTATAAAGTCCTGAGTCCTGTACTTTTTGTGTTACACATTCCTGAACCATGTGTGATACACAGTTCTAAGGTCTCACTTATTACAGTTATTTGACGCCACTGTACTTCTCTCCTCTAAGGAAGGTGTGTCTGGGGGTGGAATTTGGGTGTGGTTTGGGGTGGGGTTTGGTCATGGTTGTGGGCGGGGATTTGGGCTGGGAGGGTGAGTTCCTGTACCTATTTTCTGAGAAAAAAAGCCCTGCTGTTACTCAATGTTTATCAGATCTGTCAAGCATTAACAGAATTCATTAAACAATTTAATAGGAGAGCTGCTGAACTCACCCTATATATACAGTACAGCACTGTGGAGACCAGAGGGTCATAAGCTAAGATTCATACAATCTAAGGACGTTTACATTGTCACAGGTAAGAGCTTTCCATCTAAATATTTTTGATCTACAGTTGGCTAAGGATGAATGAATCTGCTGAGGTTCGAGTCGGTTCATTAAAATAGATTTCCAGCCTAACACTATCTAGGGAACTAGGGCAGGTGCATTTTTAAGCATGGTTAGTGTTTGCAGAAACGCACTACAGTCCATTTAACATGGTTTCCCATGGTACACGTTCACATCTATGCGTTTTTCAGAAAGGGTGCGTCTTTGGAAAGGGTCATGGATTTTTTTTCCCCCAGCAGATTGCGTTTTGCGTGTATTAGACTTCAATGGAATCACACCAAAAATGCAAGTGTTGCGTTTTTGATGCATTTTTTTAAGTTTTTTTTTTTTTTTTTTTACTTTACCACACTGTGTATAGCTGGTTGCTAATAAAGGACTTGTCAAAAACTCTTGTACTGTTTTTATTCACGTTTACACTTCTTCTAGAGGTACTATGTACCCCATACTTATTCACATGGTGGGGTGGGATCTGGGGGCTTGTTAAAGGGGGTCCACAGACCCTCACAACCACAGTACAGGGTTGTGGGGAAGAGACCCTTGTCTTCAAAGCACCCCCCATGTTGAGGGCATGTGGCCTGGTATGATTCAGGAGGGAGGGGGCATTCGCTCATCCCCTCTCTTTCCTGACATGCCGGGCTGCATGCTAGGATAAGGGTCTGGTATAAATTTCCCCCACCCCACGCCATTTTATTTTTATTTTTTTGGCGTGGGGTTTCCTTCCAAATCCATACCAGACCCGAGCTGATGACTCATCGGTTGTTAAGGACGCAGCCGGCTTCCCGGCCCACTCCTTAGCAACCAACTATATACAGTGTGATTAACCACTTCAATACAGGGAACTTCCCCCCTTCCTGCCCAGGCCAATTTTCAGCTTTCAGCACTGTCGCATTTCAAATGTCAATTGCGCAGTCATGCAAAACTGTACTCAAACTGAATTTTTTATAATTTTGTTCACACAATAGAGCTTTTTTTTGGTGGTATTTGATCACCTGTGTGGTTTTTAATTTTTGCTACACAAAAAAAAAAAAAAAAAATATATATATATATATATATATTATATATATATATATATTTTTTTTTTTTTATAAGTTTTTCTATAAATACGTTTTCTCCTTCACTGATGGGCACTGATGAGGCTGCACTGACGGGCACTGATGAGGTGGCACTGATGAGCCACTAATATGCAGCACTGATGAGCACTGATAGATGGAAAAGATGGGCACTGATAGGTGGCACTGATATGCAGCACTGATGGGCATTGATAGGCGGCACTGATGGGCACTGATAGGCCACACTGATGGGCCCTGAAAGGCCACACTGATGGGCACTTACAGGTGGCACTGATAGACGGCACTGATGGGCACTGATATGGAGCACTGATGAGGAGTCACTGGCAGGCATTACTGATAGGCACTGATTGGCATTTATAATGGGCACTGATTGGCACCACTAATGGGCACTGATTGGCATCCCTGGTGGTCATGGGTGGGCATCTTCGGTGGGTCTGCACTCATAATCAATGCGCTGATTATCAGTGAACACACACCCCCCCCGTCAGGAGAGCAGCCGATCGGCTCTCCTCTACTTGCGTCTGTTAGTGCGAGTGGAGGAAAATCTGATAAACAGCTCTTCCTATTTACACTGTGATTGAACACAGCTGATCACATGGTAAAGAGCCTACCTCAGAGGCTCTTTAGGGAGACACCACCACACCAACCATCATCGTGATGATCATGGGCCTGCGTTCGTGGCTTATCCTGCTGAACGTCATGTGACGTCCAGTCAGGATAATTGAACCACTTTCCGGCCATCATTCTGCTATATGGTGGGCGGGAAGTGGTTAAAGGGAAAAAAAATGTATGAAAACTTCATGCACAAAGGAATTCAAAACGCATGTTTAAAAGCGCAAAACGCATCAACCACATAGATGTGAACCTAGACTCAAAGCTAATTTCTATGAAGTAAATGGGATTCTGTTATCTCACTTTTAATACATTCTTGACACCTAAGGTTTAATGACAATTAGGGATGAGCTTCGAGTTCGAGTCGAACTCATGTTCAACTCGAACATTGCCTGCTTGTTCACCGAACAGCAAACAATTTGGGGTGTTCGCGGCAAATTCGAAAAGCCGCGAGCACCCTGTAAAAGTCTATGGGAGAAATCTCAAGTGCTAATTTTAAAAGCCTATATGCAAGTTATTGTCAGTGTTTGGGGACCTTGGTCCTGCCCCAGGGGACATGTATGAATGCAAATTTTTTTTGTTTAAACTAACATTTTTTTAGGAGCAGTGATTTTAATAATGCTTGAAGTGAAACAATAAAAGTGTAATATTCCTTTAAATTTGTACCGGGGGGGGGGGGGGTGTGTATAGTATGCCTGTAAGGGGGCGCATGTTTTCCGTGCTTAGAACTGTCCCTGCACAAAGTGTCATTTTTGCAGGAAAAAAAGCTATTTAAAATCACTCGCGGCTATAATGAATTGCCTACTCCCGTAATACAGAGAACAGTCATTGAAAGTCATTGATAAAAAAAAAAAAAAAGCGTGGCGGTCCCCCCAAATTCAATTACCAGGCCCTTCTGGTATGGATATTAAGGGAAACCCCGGGTCAAATTACCAAAAAAATTACGTTGGGTTCCCCCTAAATATTCCTACCAGACCCTTCAGGCATGGATTTTAAGGGGAACTCCACGCCAAATTTTAAAAAAAAAAATGGCGTGGGGGTCCCCCTCAAAATCCATACCAGACCCTTATCCAAGCACACAACCTGGCAGGCCGCAGGAAAAGAGGGGGGATGAGAGAGCGCCCCCCCCCCCCCTCCTGAACCGTACCAGGCCACATGCCCTCAACATTGGGAGGATGCTTTGGGGGTCTGTGACCCCTCAAAGCACCATGTCCCCATGTTGATGAGGAGAAGGGTCTCTTCCCCACAACCCTTGCCGGTGGTTGTGGGGGTCTGCGGGCGGGGGGCTTATCAGAATCTGGAAGCCCCCTTTAACAAGGGGACCCCCAGATCCCAGCCCCCCCTGTTTGAAATGGTAAGGGGGGTACAAAAGTACCCCTACCATTTCACAAAGAAAGTGTAAAAAATAGTTAAAAAAACACACAGACACTGTTGGGAAAAGTCCTTTATTAAAAATAAAAAAAATAAAAAAAAAAAGATTCCAGCGGTGGTAATCCACTCTTGATATCCAGCGACGGGTGGTCTCTGCTCCGGGGTCCAGCGATGGCTGATCACTTCCGACATCCAGCGCTGCGCATCCTGTCTCCACGGAGACACTGAGGGAATTCCGTCTGCAGAGGAGGAGCGGGGCACTCCGTCACCTTACCCCGCCCCCTCTGACGCAACACAAGGGGGAAGCTGGGATTCCCCTGTGGCGTACGGGTGACCCCGCCCCCCTCTGATGTAACGGGAACCTGCGGAGAACAGACCACCTGTCGCTGGATAGCATGAGTGGATTACCACCGCTGGAATCTTTTTTACATTTTTTTTATTTTTAATAAAGGACTTTTCCCAACGGTGTCCGTGTGTTTTTTAACTATTTTTTACACTTTCTTTGTGAAATGTTAGGGGTACTTTTGTACCCCTTACCATTTCAAACAGGGGGGGTGGGATCTGGTGGTCCCCTTGTTAAAGGGGGCATCCAGATTCTGATAAGCCCCCCGCCCGCAGACCCCCACAACCACCGGCAAGGGTTGTGGGGAAGAGACCCTTCTCCTCATCAACATGGGGACATGGTGCTTTGAGGACCCCCAAAGCATCCTCCCATGTTGAGGGCATGTGGCCTGGTACGGTTCAGGGGGGGTGCTCTCTCGTCCCCCCTCTTTTCCTGTGGCCTGCCAGGTTGCGTGCTCGGATAAGGGTCTGGTATGGATTTTGAGGGGACCCCCACGCCATTTTTTTTTACATTTGGCGTGGAGTTCCCCTTAAAATCCATGCCAGACCTGAAGGGTCTGGTATGGATATTTAGGGGGAACCCCACGTTATTTTTTTTTTATTATTTGACCCGGGGTTCCCCTTAATATCCATACCAGACCTGAAGGGCCTAGTAATTGAATTTGGGGGGGCCCCCCCACGCTTTTTTTTTTTTTTATCAATGACTTTCAATGACTGTTCTCTGTATTACGGGAGCCGACAATTCATTATAGCCGCGAGTGATTTTAAATAGCTTTTTTTCCTGCAAAAATGACTCTTTGTGCAGGGACACTTCTAAGCACGGGAAACATGCGCCCCTTTACAGACATACTATACACACCCCCCAGGTACGAAATTTAAAGGAATATTACACTTTTATTGTTTCACTTTAAGCATTATTAAAATCACTGCTCCTGAAAAAACGGCCGTTTTTTCAACTTTTTTTTTGCATTGATCCATGTCCCCTGGGGAAGGACCCGGGTCCCCAAACACTTTTTATGACAATAACTTGCATATTAGCCTTTAAAATTAGCACTTTTGATTTTAAACGTTCGAGTCCCATAGACTTTAATAAAATTAGCACTTTTGGTTCTGGTGCGAACCGAACAGGGGGGTGTTCGGCTCATCCCTAATGACAATACGGTGGAATATAAAAAGACTCCTCCTCATATAGTATATAAGAAGATTCAGCACTCTAATTTTCAGTGCCAAGTGAGGGACAGCGCCAAGAGCCACTGTTATGCAAATACTTGGATTTTCCTGGTATTACATATCTACATAGTTCCCCTCTTTAGTGCCCTTGTAACCCTGACCCCTAGCCAACCTGGCAAACACATTATTGACCAGATACCGTTGTTGAGAGCCTGTGCTGTAAGTCACATGGAGTGGAGCCAGGAACTGATAGAAATTACAAAGATTACAGTTGAACTCCAGGTAAATGGCTAATTATATACTACTATATATTATATATGATTTTATATATATATATATATATATATATATATATATATATATATATATATATTAAATAGGTTTTTAAGTTTTTTTATAGAAAAAATATATCACTTATATATCAAAGCCTCCAGTTTTTGTGTAGCCTATGAAGGGAATGCCTATAAAGGACATTGCTCTGGTAAACTTCTTAGAGGGTCATCAGCAGATAGAAAAAGGGAAAGAAGAAAGGCTTGTTTGTGTATAGAATGTAGGGGGAGCAGCCGTTATTGGCCCAATAACCTCCTTAGACCAGTCTCACAGGCCACACCACCTGTACATACATCTAGATGACCTACACTTGTTTGCTAGAGATTGTTTTACATTTTTGGTCTTTTTAATTATTTACACGGCAGGTGGCAATATGGATTGGTATGGCACACTTGTCATCACCATCATCTTCTGTGTGCTATGTATTATAATGAGCTCCCTGAGGATTTTAAAGGAGAAGGCATCACTTCCTCCAGGACCGATGCCCTTACCGTTCATTGGGAATCTGCTGCAGATCAACACAAAAGACATTGGTGCCTCACTTAGGAAGGTGAGCAAGCCTGGAGAGACTTTTCTTGTATATTGCTCACATTCTGCAGATTTTGTTTGCACACACACCCATTAAAACCCAGGTCTTAGGTCTAGGCATAACTTTCTTTTTTAGTTTTGGTTAGATTGGGGAAGGGTTAGAACCCTTGTTTCTATTAATGTGTGTGCTCCTATTGGAGAGATATTACTTCTGTCCCACTGACTACTAGACATGTGTAGAATGAAAATATTTGTTTTGTTTCTTTCCAGATAGATTCGTTATGTTACTAATTTCGTTTTGTTGATTCATTTCAGAATCGATTTTAGTTTAGTTTTGTTTCGTTTATAAATTTTCTAACGAATTTTCTAATGATCGATCAATACAAATTCTGTGTGAAGAATAGCAGTCTAGGAAGTCGGTCGTTGTGTCCTTAACAACCGATGCTCATCAGCTGTCAGCGAGCTTCCCCACTGAGAGATTAAATGTAAATGAATGCCGGCAAAGTAAAAGTTACGAGTGAGCACTCCCCCTGAACCATACCAGGCCACATGCCCTCAACATGGGCGAGGTGCAATTCTGACATTTCTCTCCTACATGTAAAAATCATAATTTATTTGCTATAAAACTACATAGAACCCCAAAACATTATATTTGTTTTTTTAGCAAAGACCCTAGAGAATACAATGGCGGCTGTTGCATGAAGTTACGCAGAGTAAATAGATATCTAACATGTCACCCTTCAAAATTGCACACACTCGCAGAATGGCACCAAACTTCGCTACTTAAAAATCCCCATAAGCGACGCTTTAAAATTTTTTACTGGTTATATGTTTTGAGTTACAGAGACTTTTTACTTTCGTTTTACTTTATTTATTTTAGTTTGACACTTTTTTTTCCCCCAAAAAATGTTTTTGATCACTTTTATTCCTATTACAAGGAATGTAAACATCCCTTGTAATAGGAATATGGCATGACAGGTCCTCCTTAAAGTGAGATATTGGGTCAATAAGACCCCACATCGCACCAAAAAAAAAAACTATCCTGGCTTCGATCGTAGCAGTGAGTCGGTATAAGCACCGGAGGGCGGCGGGAGGGGGAACGTAAGAACGATCAAGCAGTGGAACAGCCGTTATGATCAATCTCATGGTGGATGGAATCGCTGTCTGAATAAGCTGATATCTGAATGATACCTGTAGCTGCAGGCATCATTCAGATATCCCCGCACAAAGTCAAGGACGTCATATGGCGGGGATATCTGAAGTTGTCATAAAGTTGTCCATTTATACAATATTTCTAACACATAGCAAGTCCATAGGAAAAATCACACCCCAAAATAGATTCTCCTACTCCTCCTGAGTACGGCGATACACATGTGTGAGACTTCCACAGCCTGGCCACATACAGAGGCTGAGTACAGCCGAGTATGGCTGAGCATGGCTGGGTATCGCCAAGTATGGCTGGGTACGGCTGGGTATTGCGAGTATGGCTGGGTATCACCGAGTATTGCAGAGTATGGCTGGGGATGGCTGGGGATGGAGGGATAGCTGAGCATGGATGGCTGGATGTGACTGCAATTGTCACAGAGCAGCACTGTGGGTACTACAGATCCAGCCCACAGCACTGCTGCCATCTGATTTCTCCCCCTCTCCTCTCACAATGTACCGATCAGTACACAGAGAGGAGAGAGGAACCAGCGTCATGACATGTTTATTTACAAGTGAAATGCTCCGTCATTTGGACACGGCGGTCACGGATGTTCTCGGGTTGCACGAGAGTGGAATTCTGGGAGGACGTCATAGTATGCCCTCCGAGAGTTAAGCAACCACCATGTAGCCGTCATTCGGCTATGGGCCGGTTGCTAAGTGGTTAAGATGACCATATTTTTAAAATGAAATCCGGGGACATATTTTTTTTATTATCAAGTGGTAAACTATTTTATAAGCATATTTTCCTCAAATGATATATGCAGTGTATGTGATATGTGTTTATGGAATGATTGTATTATATATACATTACTTCTCACATTTCTTCCATGAGATTAAAAAAAAGATACTACTTAGAATTTTTTGGGATATGACTCCCACATGTTAAGATACGATAGAGAAAAAAGAGTTCAGGAGTGCACTACTTATAGAGTGCAGAGTTAGGAGTGCAGCATTTAGGAGTGCGTTACACACAGAATGCAGGGCTCCCTAGTGCGTTACACCGAGAATGCAGGGATCCCTAGTGCATTACACAGAGAATGCAGGGATCACCAGTGCGTTACACCGAGAATGCAGGGATCACCAGTGCGTTACACAGAGAATGCAGGGATCCCTAGTGCGTTACACAGAGAATGCAGGGATCCCTAGTGCGTTACACAGAGAATGCAGGGATCCCTAGTGCGTCACACAGAGAATGCAGGGCTCACCAGTGCGTTACACAGAGAATGCAGGGATCCCTAGTGCGTTACACAGAGAATGCAGGGATCACTAGTGCATTACACAGAGAATGCAGGGATCCCTAGTGCGTCACACAGAGAATGCAGGGATACCTAGTGCATTACACAGAGAATGCAGGGCTCACCAGTGCGTTACACAGAGAATGCAGGGATCCCTAGTGCGTTACACAGAGAATGCAGGGCTCACCAGTGCGTTACACAGAGAATGCAGGGATCCCTAGTGCGTTACACAGAGAATGCAGGGATACCTAGTGCATTACACAGAGAATGCAGGGCTCACCAGTGCGTTACACAGAGAATGCAGGGCTCCCCAGTGCGTTACACAGAGAATGCAGGGATCACCAGTGCGTTACACAGAGAATGCAGGGATCCCTAGTGCGTTACACAGAGAATGCAGGGATCCCTAGTGCGTCACACAGAGAATGCAGGGATCCCTAGTGCGTTACACAGAGAATGCAGGGATCCCTAGTGCGTCACACAGAGAATGCAGGGCTCACCAGTGCGTTACACAGAGAATGCAGGGATCCCTAGTGCGTTACACAGAGAATGCAGGGATACCTAGTGCATTACACAGAGAATGCAGGGCTCACCAGTGCGTTACACAGAGAATGCAGGGCTCCCCAGTGCGTTACACAGAGAATGCAGGGCTCACCAGTGCGTTACACAGAGAATGCAGGGATCACTAGTGCGTTACACAGAGAATGCAGGGATCACTAGTGCATTGCACAGAGAATGCAGGGCTCACCAGTGTTTTACACACAGAATGCAGGGCTCACCAGTCCATTACACACAGAATGCAGGCTTCTGCATTAGTAAATTTTCCCTAAAGCGGTGTTCCAGACGAAATTATACTTTTTAAATAAAAATACCCCTATAATACACAAGCCTAATGTATTCTAGTAAAGTTAGTCTGTAAACTAAGGTCCGTTTTGTTAGTTTATAGCAGTAGTTTGTTATTTTATAAACTTACAGCAGGCCGTGGCCATCTTAAAGGGGGATTCCACCCTAAAGTGGAACTCCCGCTTTTCGGAACCCTCCCCCCCTCCGGTGTCACATTTGGCACCTTTCAGGGGGGAGGGGGGTGCAGATACCTGTCTAAGACAGGTATCTGCACCCACTTCCGGGCATAAACTCCCACGGGAGTTTACGTCACCTCCTGTCCCGGCGCGCTGTCTGCCGGGACACACACGTGACCCGGCAGACGGCGCTGAAGATTCTCATTGCGCCGCGCGACTCGCGCATGCGCAGTAGGGAATCGGGAAGTGAAGCCACTTCCTGATTCCCTCACCGAGAATGGCGCCGGCTACAGCAGGGAGCCTAGCGATCGATCGGCCTCTGCTGCCGACACCGCTGGACCCTGGAACAGGTAAGTGTCCATTTTTTAAAAGTCAGCAGCTGCAGTATTTGTAGCTGCTGGCTTTTAAATTTTTTTTTTTTCAGTACAATCCCGCTTTAAGTGTGGGCATTTGAAGCCAAACTGTATTTCTTCCTGGATCTCATCCTTGCAGATCTCGCACATGCTCAGTGCAGCACAAGCAGTGTAATAGGTTTCAGGTCAGGTTTCCATAGCAACGGCAGTGTCAGAGGAAGTTGCCGCCCCTTCCCAGGAGGCATTGCAAACAGGACATGATGCGATTGGCCGCTGCCAGGGAGGAGGAAGTGAAAAATTAATACAGCAGATATACAGTAAGTGCTGAGAAAAAAAAAAAAAAATATCCAATTCGTTTACAGTGCACACTTTGGTGAGGAATGCTGAAGAGTTGTAAAAGTGGGTGGAACTCCACTTTAAGTAAATAATATTTTGTTATAATCAATGTACACTTGAGATGCCGAATGCTCTTTTAGGTGCTTTTAGTAGTGTTTATGATCGTTTAATGTTTTTTCTGTCCAAAAAAATTTTTTTCTGCCTCTAACTCTCCTCATGAAATATGATTTTTTTTTTTTTTAAGCTCAGTGTGCATGCATTTTTTGTCTTTTTTAACCTATGTAAGTATATGAGATTTCATTTCACTTTTCTGCAGCTGAAAGACAAGTATGGACCAGTCTACACTCTGTACCTGGGGCCTAATCCTGGAATTGTCCTATGTGGATATGATGCTGTGAAGGAGGCCTTAATTGATCAAAGTGACGTATTTGGAGATAGGGGAGACTACCCTGTGTTCTTAAACTTCATAGGTGAACATGGTGAGACCAAGTTGCATTCTTTAGTTGTCCTAAATTAGCCACTGAAATGTAGGATCCCAACTCCAACCAACATTTATATTGGTTTTGAGTATAGTAGAGAAAGGGTAGGACCTCAGGAAGTAAGAGAAATCTTTCCAATAGGGTTATATACAGCAATAAAAACCTACCGGAGCTTCTAACACGTCACCACTGTAATTAAAAAGGTGCATTCGTTGGCATCTATGTCACCATTTAGGTTATTTCTCTCACTTCCTGTCCCAATCACTACAAAGGAGGAAAGAGAAATGTCCTTAAAGTGATAAAAACACACATTGTTTAATTTGAAGTATCCCTTCTCTTTATTTAATTATTTAATAAATTATTAATAAACAAAAAAAATAATCGAACAACTTTTTTTCCTAATCGATATACAGTTGTCACATGACCCAGCTCTTTCCCAGCTTGTTTCTAGGGAAGTATAAGTAGGAGGAGCTTCTAGTCCTCTGCTGCTGGTCACATGTTCAAAATAAACAAAAACAGCCTTTGGAATATCAAACTGTTTTAAATTGTCATACAAATATATATTTGAAATCAAATCTTTATAATTTTAGACTATAACATGGTGTGGGTGGGTTTCTGGTTGTCACAGGCTGTGTCACGCCCCTCCAGCCTGTGTCTTAGAATAAGAGGGAGATGAAGCCTCCATCATTCTACATGTAATCTACTTGTCTCAATCCAGAGCACTAAGTGTAATTTTTCTCTACTGCTTTGCTATAAGCATGAGTCCCTTCTGGCAAGTTTTTCTGACACTAATGCCCCGTACACACAGTCCGAAATTCCGACCACAAAATCCGTCGGATTTTTTCCGACGGATTTTGTCCGACACTGGTGTTGCATACACATGGTCGGACAAAGTTGTCGGAAAATCCGATCATTCTGAACGTGGTGATGTTCGTTGCGTACGACGGAACTACGAAGAGGCTAGTAGCCAATAGGTTTGGGCTCCTAATTTGATCTGAGCATGCGTGGCACTTTGTCCGTCGGAATTCTCTACACACGATCGGAAAAAGTCAGATCGGATTTTGTTGTCAGAAAATTTGAGAGCAGGATCTCAAATTTTTTCCGTCGGAAATTCCGACGGAAAAAGTCCGATGGAGCCCACACTTGGCCGGATTTTCCGACAACATGGTCCGATCGGACATTTTACGTCGGAATTTCCGACCGTGTGTACGGGGCATAAAAGAAAATTGGTGACAGGGGAGGGATTTCCAGCTGATTGACAGCCTCAGCTCTGTTCCCGTTTGCTATGTGGAGGATGGTGTTTCCCTTCCCTCCAATCAGTTTCAGAGCTCCCCTTACTGATGTAATTTCAGCTCTCCGCCCTCTGCTTTTTTAGAGCTGAGAGATCCTGTGTAAATTCTACACTTTGAATGGATGTAAGGGAGACAGCTGTTGATAGACAGGTACAACTTATGTAAGATGATTTGTTTCATCTATGTGTATTATATGAGGCCAGTCACTTCACTGGGTATATGTGAGGGTTTACAACCACTTTAAAAATCCCACTGTGCTCTTGGGGGGCACAGGGGAACTGGATGAGTGCTGCTGGTGGCAGTAGGGGAGATCTGATCACGCTTCACCATGTAGAAGTGGTTGGTTGGCTCTATAGCCCACTACATTATTTCCACCAGATTTAGCAAAGTCTTGGAGTTTCTTTGATCTCTGGATGAAACCTAGCCCCACCAAGCCATAGGCACCTACTTAAAGCGGAGTTCCACCCATTTAAAAGTCAGCAGCTACAAAAAGTATAGCTGCTGACTTTTAATATTCAGACACTCACCTGTCCCGCAGTCCAGTGATGCGGGCGCATGAAGCCCCGCCCCTCTCCCCCTCCTCTCTGTGGTGCCGGCATTCTAACTGTGGGTGTCCAGCTGTGGCTTCACAGCCGGGCCCGCACTGAGCATGCTCGAGCCGCGCTGCTTGCTGTCAATGGCCATACAATCTTCTGGAACCTGTGACGTGTCCCAGAAGATTGCAGGGAGGGAGGGGGTAGGTGAACTTCCTTCCAGCGCCACAGTGCCAAGGGAGGAAGTGGGAGCTGGGTACCTGTAAAAACTGGGTACCCCCCCACCCCCACAAAAAAGTGACATGCCAAATGTGGCATGCCAGGGGGTCACCAGCACTTAAAGCGGAAGTTCCATTTTTGGGTAGAACTCCTCTTAAAGTCATTTTGTAGCCACCCCTGCATGGCCCCTCAAATTCACTTAGGCAACGTGTAGACTTACTTTTAACAAGATCTGGCTCCCATGAACATTAGTGATTATACACCTGTTTTTCTACTCTAACAGACCTTTGCTTTACCAATGGGGAGAGATGGAAGTCACTTCGTCGCTTTGCTCTGCTCACACTGAGGAACTTTGGAATGGGGAAGAGGAGTCTGGAAGAGCGAATTCAAGAGGAGGCTAAGTTCCTCATGGAAGAGTTTAAAATGACAAAGGGTACAGCTCTTCTACAAATCAGTTTTTTTTGTATATGTTTTGTATCAAATATACTACAGAGGAAGAGGACAGCCAAAGTCAAAGGCTTCAGTTTAATCTGTTAATGTATTTTGCAAATATGATCATAATTCCATGTACACCTGTTTTTGCAGCCACATACCCTTTTTAGAATTAGCCTGCCCCAGTTCTTCACAGGGTAGATGGGGACCACATACAGTGAGGTGGAGAGGACGTGGGTGGGTTATGGTTCACAGAAAGTGGAGGTATAAGCCATGAGGGTGGTTGGAGGTTTGGACAGTGTTAAGGTGTATAGGCTTCAGAGGTGGGGCACAGGCAGTGATGTAAGTAACTGAGTTAAAATAAACAGAGTTACTTAACGCAGTTACTTTAGAGGGTAACGAGTAATCTAACTGTTTACTTTTCCTCTCATGGTAACGCAGTTCCCATTACTTGGGCGACATTACCGCAATTACATCTACCGCCACTAGATGGCAGTAGTGTATGTAGCGGGGTCGTACCCCTTTTACTGGGAAAGACTACATCCCCCATAATCCCCCAGGCCCCCGGGCTGCTAACTTCCGCCCGGGAGGCTGCTGGGGGAGATTATAAAAGGGAAGAGCGGAGACCGCCTCTTCCTCTTGGGACACTTCCTCTTCTGAGGCCTGACAGGACTGGCCTGCCTCTGCTGACAGAGCTTGTGACGCGGAGACTGCAGCCAGCAGAGACACCTGTGCGGACCGGAGCTGAAGGCCTGAAGCCTGGGCCTTGCAGCCGATGGAGTGAGACTCTCACCCCTCAGAGTCCACAGCAGCGGAGCGGAGACTTCCCCTTACTGTCGGTCGGACGGAGCTGATGACCGGAGTTCAGGGCTGTGACTGAGGAGACCGGACGCCGCCATTGAAGAGACCAGAGCCGCCATTAGAGGGACCGGATCGGAGGACGGTACCCCAAGGATTGGTGAGAGAGCCGGAAGGCTCATCCTGCATTGACACACACGTTTTATGCCTACTGAACTGCCTAGGCGCAATTTACCTCAGAGCAGCAATGTTACTTTTGTGGATTACAAATGACACCATTTAAAGCTACATGTGCACCACCTCTACAGATTTATTGCCGGTGAAGAACACTGTACTAGTACAAGGACTGAGCTCTATTGCTAGGGATCAGGCCTGGTCCATTAGGTAGGCGCAGATAGATTGATTGCACCTCAGGGGTGTATAGCAGACGGTCGCCACACTTGGCGCTCCGTTTCCCCATTGTTAGATTGATATACCTGTGTACATGTTAAAGTGCATATTGCAGGGACCTGCTAAAGTATTGTAAGATATATGTTTAAATGTATGTTGCTATTCTTTTTCCTTACTGACAAAAGTAAAGCCAGTTATTCTTATCTCAGCAGTCTGCTCGTGAGTTCATACCAATCACACTTAGAGTATAAGCTAAGTTTTATGTGCATAGGGACGTACCCCTTTACGAACTGTGCCAGAGCGGGTAGAGCCAAATTGCCGGGGGTTGGTGGAGCTGTACTCAGGGACCCAAAACAAACCAGCGGCTCTCTTAACTGGGGGTAGCGCTACACGTGGGGGCTCGTCCGGGATCCTGAGTCAGCGGGAAAAGCCGCCAGAAGGTGCCGGCATGGACCCAATAGAAGTGGGACGGTGGTCCGCAACATGGGCCGCTGACCCAGCCGCAGCAGCAGTCATTGAACTGCCAGGGATATGGCAGAGAGAGGCAGTGAAGCAGCTCATAATGTCATTATCCCCATGCCAGAAGTCATGGATAATGGACATGAGAAATGATGCTGGGTACACATACGCCTTAATAGAATGGAAGGAAGAGACTCCAGAGCAGTTCAGGAGCCAGAGCATACAGGCACCGAATGGTCAGGCCTATCAATTGCTGCATGCGCTGCCGCGGAAGGGAGACTACTCTCCTATGAAAGCCATTCTATCCCCAAAGAAGGAAGAGCAGAAGGGCGCGGAAAGTCCCGCACCCGCACAGACTACTCTTAGTGCAGAACTGTGTGCTGTCCTAGGGGAGATTGTGACTCAGTGCAGAAGAGACCCCGGGGATTACCCAATGTCGGGATACAGGAAACTCCGGATGTTTTCAGGGAGGACACCTGTACCCTCGGGAGAAGAGGGATTTGAAGAGTGGTTAGATGGTGCCACGCAGGCCCTAGAAGAATGGGAGGTCTCAGAAGGCAGAAAGAAACAAAGGATTGTTGAAAGCCTAAAAGGACCTGCCTTAGAGGCCATACGCAATCTGAAGACGAGTAAAAAGGATTGCACTGCCCAGGACTACATAGACATCCTGGAAGGTGTGTTTGGTGGGACAGAAAAAGTCACAGAACTTACCTATCAACTGGAACACTGTTACCAGAAGACAGGGGAGAAGCTGTCAGAGTACATGGACGCATAGACAAGATCCTGCATAGGATTATCCTGAAGAAGGGGATAGATCCAGGGAAGGTAGATGAAGCCCGTGCCCAGCAGGTGATGAGGGGAGCCCAACCCTTGGACCCTGTCGCACTAATTCTACGCACCCGGCAGGATGGGAAGAGCCTGGACTACCCTGACCTCATCCGAATGGTCAGAGAAGAAGAGGCCATGTTGGAAGAGAAAAGGGAGAAGCAGGTGATGGGGTCTACAAGGTTTCCAGTGGCCACGGTCAGGTCGGCCTTAACCCCTGAAAGAGACACAGAGGTAGATGCCCTGAAGTTGCAGATGTCCCAGATGATGGAGATACTGACATCTCTAGTGGCGAAAGAGACGCCCAGTCCCAAGAAAGAAACAAGCAGGAGGGAATTGTTTCCAGCTGTTTCAGCACCAGCATCCTCACCTGACTACGGTGAGATGATTTGCTTTAATTGTGGAGGAATTGGTCATATTGCAGCTGTATGTTCCAGTCCTAAGAAGGAGAAGTGCTGAAAGCCCTGACCCTTCCGCTGTTCATTTAGTGGAGGGCAACCCCAGCTCACTCTCTGGCACAGTTAAACAGGTCGCCCACACTGAAGTGACCTGTAGACAGGACAGCTCCCCATCTCATGCCAATTGGTGGACTCTGTCCAAATTATGTGAAAATGTTGTTCCCGAGCAAGTTTGTAGTTTGAGCACTGTCTTTGGGGACCAAAGATTCAAAGTGGGGGGAGTGTGTAGCGGGGTCGTACCCCTTTTACTGGGAAAGACTACATCCCCCATAATCCCCCAGGCCCCCGGGCTGCTAACTTCCGCCCGGGAGGCTGCTGGGGGAGATTATAAAAGGGAAGAGCGGAGACCGCCTCTTCCTCTTGGGACACTTCCTCTTCTGAGGCCTGACAGGACTGGCCTGCCTCTGCTGACAGAGCTTGTGACGCGGAGACTGCAGCCAGCAGAGACACCTGTGCGGACCGGAGCTGAAGGCCTGAAGCCTGGGCCTTGCAGCCGATGGAGTGAGACTCTCACCCCTCAGAGTCCACAGCAGCGGAGCGGAGACTTCCCCTTACTGTCGGTCGGACGGAGCTGATGACCGGAGTTCAGGGCTGTGACTGAGGAGACCGGACGCCGCCATTGAAGAGACCAGAGCCGCCATTAGAGGGACCGGATCGGAGGACGGTACCCCAAGGATTGGTGAGAGAGCCGGAAGGCTCATCCTGCATTGACACATACGTTTTATGCCTACTGAACTGCCTAGGCGCAATTTACCTCAGAGCAGCAATGTTACTTTTGTGGATTACAAATGACACCATTTAAAGCTACATGTGCACCACCTCTACAGATTTATTGCCGGTGAAGAACACTGTACTAGTACAAGGACTGAGCTCTATTGCTAGGGATCAGGCCTGGTCCATTAGGTAGGCGCAGATAGATTGATTGCACCTCAGGGGTGTATAGCAGACGGTCGCCACACTTGGCGCTCCGTTTCCCCATTGTTAGATTGATATACCTGTGTACATGTTAAAGTGCATATTGCAGGGACCTGCTAAAGTATTGTAAGATATATGTTTAAATGTATGTTGCTATTCTTTTTCCTTACTGACAAAAGTAAAGCCAGTTATTCTTATCTCAGCAGTCTGCTCGTGAGTTCATACCAATCACACTTAGAGTATAAGCTAAGTTTTATGTGCATAGGGACGTACCCCTTTACGAACTGTGCCAGAGCGGGTAGAGCCAAATTGCCGGGGGTTGGTGGAGCTGTACTCAGGGACCCAAAACAAACCAGCGGCTCTCTTAACTGGGGGTAGCGCTACATGTAATTCCGGTGTCCTGCCAAAAAAGTTCCCCCACCGGATAAGGACCCCCTGTACTGCGCAGGCGCAGCACTTGCGCAGTGTGAAGGACTACGGAGCTTACGAAAATTGCCGAACCTAAACAGCTCTGAGTGAACTCTACACCGCGCAGGCGCAGTTAACATGTAATTGTACGAGGCGAAGCCACATGCTCCCGATGCTCGTGCTACTCTGCAAGGGGCGTCTATCGTGTAACTAAGGGGCAGCTCTAGTATTACTGTAACCAAGGGGCGCATTTATTATTATTGTTATAGTTTGAGCTCTACCCATTAATTTAACAATCGCCCTCTTCTGTAGCCATCCGCCCCTTACACGATATAATAATAACAGACCCGCCCCTTGCTTACACGCTATAACAGATCTGCCCCTTGGTTAGCGTAATAATAGAGCAGCCCCTTGGTTACACGATATATAATAATAATAATAGTAATAATAATAAATGCGCCCCTTGCTTACAGTAATACTAGACCCGCCCCTTAGTTACACGTATAGAATATAAAAAAAAAGTCACAGTTACTTTGCTGCATAACTAATTACTTTTACAATGTAGTAACTGAGTTACTAACGCAATTACTTTTTGGGAGAAGTAATTTGTAACTTAACTAATTACTTTTTTAAAGTAAGATGACCAACACTGGGCACAGGCAATAGATTGGTGGGTTGTGGTCTGGTTAGCTGCAACAAACAGTAAGGCCTCATGTACACTGCTGCTGGTAAACAGACGTTCAGAGGCAGTTGGCTGCTTTTTTCAGCTGCCCCTGAACTCATCCAATGTTATCTTATGTGTACATGTATACAGGTTTGTTTAATGTCGTTTTTAGGCAGTTGCGTTTATAGGCTTTTCTTTGAAAGCAAAAAAAATGAGTTCAGACGCCAAAGTTTCCGACGTTTCAGATGCAAAACGCCGCAATTTCGTTTATAAGCGTATTTACTAGACATGTGCATTTGTTTTCGTCCGAATTTTGGGTATTTACGTTATCGTTTTAACAAACGATAACGAACGTGCAGAACCCGAAAACCGAAAGATCCGACATAAACAAATGCTTTTTTTTCGTTTTCGTTGCAACAGTTCAATATAGATAGGAGATTCGACATGACGCTGACAATAGCGATCTGTGTCCATTGAACCTGTGGTCGAATGTGCCCAACCTGCAAAAAGAAAAAAATCCCCCCAAAAGGGTTTATGGGGTTTTTAGGCAGCGATTTGGAAAAAATTGCATATGATACCACGCTTTATCTAAATATAAATCTTTATTAAAGATGTCACAGAAGTGGCATAGTGGATAAAAGACATGGGTCCCAAATGGGAATAATAAAACAAAACAGAAAAAATGTATAAGAATTACACTGATAGACAAAAAACTTTTACAGCTGAGTATTTTAACACAGCCAACATAAGTTGAGGTAAAAGAGAACCTGATGCATTTCGACCCGTGTGGGTCTTCCTCAGAGGTAATATGTCCAAGTGTGTGTGTTTTTCTGATGAGAATTACTCCTCATGTGAGGTTTCCCTGAAGAGGTTTTCTGTCCCCCGGGTGGCACTCGCAACGGCACCCTGCAATGTGTGCGAGCCGAGCCAGGGGGGGGTGAGTGATCCAAGAGCGTGACTTATGGGGGGTCACCTCCAACGAATTGACCTCCCACAAACAGACACGTGGGCCGATCGTTGAGAGCGGAGGAGGGGAGGGGAGATGATGGAATCCCCTTAGCGCATGCACCTGTCGTGAGAGTCCAACAGCAAGCAATTATCGATCTACCGTATATAGATATGATACTTTTTAATTTGTAACTTTTGATATCATGGAGAAGTTTTAGTTTAAGTGAGAGAGATTGGTCAGTATGTATATGTAACAAGGTCCCTGTCATGATTGGTATGTGTAGTAGTTGCAACTGAAGAGAAAGTGATAGTAGTAAAATGAAAGAGAAAGATGAGAGGAGGCCGTGCAGAGAAGAAATAGTAGAAGGAAAGAGAAAAAGAAAAGAGAAGGAGGGTAAAGGATAAGGGGAAGGGTGAAAAGGGGGGACCAGAAGAGATTGGAAGAATGGAAGGAGGGGTGAAAATAGGATGTAGGAGGTGTGATTGGAGGAGGGGAGAGGAGAAGGGAATAGGAGAGATGAGAGAATTGGCGGGGATGAAAGAAAAGGAGTGATGGCATGATCGGAGAGGGGAAGAATGTTGAGTGATGTGTGACGGGATGAGGTCAAGGTGGGGATGGGGTACATGGCATGCACATGTATGCGAAAGTGGAATGCTGCAGCATTCCAAGGGGTATATACAGGACAGGGGGAAGTAAGGGGAGAAAAACAAGGGGGGGGAAAGAACAAGCGGAGACTGGGTCCATTCACTCCCATATTAGCACTTTACAGTCCTGCCTCCTTCCCGTGCACTCACTACCAATTTTTAGGTCACCCTCACACCACTCCATCATACATATCACTTCACCCATACATCTCACCTATTCCCCACCATTTGTTTAATTGATTGATAATTTCAATGCCGTTTGTTTACTGCGATTTGTTGCCGTTTTGTCACTTTTCTTACACACTTGTTTTCCTTTCCCTTTTTCCTTTCTTCTGAAACCCCCCCCCCCCCATACTCCCCTCCTCCTCATCACTCACCAGAGTTGCACCATCCTGTCACAACCCATCAGCCCACTTCCAGTCCTCTCACTTATCTCACTTTTCTCTTCACTCCCACGGTGCACCACACTCTGACTTTCTTTCACCTTCACCCTTCCCCCTCACCCCCCTTTGGGTCATGTTTGCCAGCCCAACCATCACCCTATCACTCCCTCACCCCTTCACCCTATTCAGCTCCCATCCCTCCCCTTCTTTCCCCCTCCTCTTGTCCCTTCACTCTCCTCTTTCCCTTCCTTTTTTCCCCTCACTTCCTTTTCCCACCTTTTTTCCAACCTTCCCCTTTTCTTCTCCATTGCCCTTTTCTTCCTTCACTTTTCTTTTCTTTTTTCACGTTTTTCCCATCTTCCAGGCCCCCGTGGTCCGCTTGTTCTTTCCCCCCCTTGTTTTTCTCCCCTTACTTCCCCCTGTCCTGTATATACCCCTTGGAATGCTGCAGCATTCCACTTTCGCATACATGTGCATGCCATGTACCCCATCCCCACCTTGACCTCATCCCGTCACACATCACTCAACATTCTTCCCTTCTCCGATCATGCCATCACTCCTTTTCTTTCATCCCCGCCAATTCTCTCGTCTCTCCTTTTCCCTTCTCCTCTCCCCTCCTCCAATCACACCTCCTACATCCTATTTTCACCCCTCCTTCCACTCTTCCAATCTCTTCTGGTCCCCCCTTTTCACCCTTCCCCTTATCCTTTACCCTCCTTCTCTTTTCTTTTTCTCTTTCCTTCTACTATTTCTTCTCTGCACGGCCTCCTCTCATCTTTCTCTTTCATTTTACTACTATCACTTTCTCTTCAGTTGCAACTACTACACATACCAATCATGACAGGGACCTTGTTACATATACATGCTGACCAATCTCTCTCACTTAAACTAAAACTTCTCCATGATATCAAAAGTTACAAATTAAAAAGTATCATATCTATATACGGTAGATCGATAATTGCTTGCTGTTGGACTCTCACGACAGGTGCATGCGCTAAGGGGATTCCATCATCTCCCCTCCCCTCCTCCGCTCTCAACCATCGGCCCACGTGTCTGCTTGTGGGAGGTCAATTAGTTGGAGGTGACCCCCCATAAGTCACGCTCTTGGATCACTCACCCCCCCCTGGCTCGGCTCGCACACATTGCAGGGTGCCGTTGCGAGTGCCACCCGGGGGACAGAAAACCTCTTCAGGGAAACCTCACATGAGGAGTAATTCTCATCAGAAAAACACACACACTCGGACATATTACCTCTGAGGAAGACCCACACGGGTCGAAATGCATCAGGTTCTCTTTTACCTCAACTTATGTTGGCTGTGTTAAAATACTCAGCTGTAAAAGTTTTTTGTCTATCAGTGTAATTCTTATACATTTTTTCTGTTTTGTTTTATTATTCCCATTTGGGACCCATGTCTTTTATCCACTATGCCACTTCTGTGACATCTTTAATAAAGATTTATATTTAGATAAAGCGTGGTATCATATGCAATTTTTTCCAAATCGCTGCCTAAAAACCCCATAAACCCTTTTGGGGTTTTTTGCTACCTCTTAGGGGTGAGCAGCAACCAAACCTTCTCCAGCCGTGTGTCTTTTTTTCCTTTAGAATGTGCCCAACCTTAGCTCTATTAGTTCAAGATTATTCTACATAGAGAGAAAAGATTTGACATTATAGAGACAATAGCAAAAAAGGTTGAATGTGCCTAACCTAACTCTATTAGTCCAAGATTATGCGACATAGAGAGAAAAGATTCGACATGGAGATTCGAGAATGCATTTTTTAACGAAACTAAATAAATAAAAACGAATTTCGGGAGTAACTAAATAAATGTATTTTTCGGACGAAAACAAAATTCCGAAACAAAATATTTCAGTGTGCACATGTCTAGTTTTTACAGGTGCCCTATTTTTTAACATTACAAAACTTAAAAATGATAGCAAATGATGAAAAAACACAAAAAAAATATATTTTAAAAACTTGTAATTGCTTGCTATGGAGCAATACAAAATCCAATACACCACTAGCATTGCTGTTAGCCAAAGTATAATTGGAATTTGATAAAAAAATAAACAAAAAAATAAACTAATCAATTGCAATTAAAAATTAAATATATAACATTTTTCCTCACATATGCTCATTATGGAATCCATAGTAAAAGCACTGAAATTAAGGTAGATACAAGTACACTGCTGCTCTTTCAGCTGCTACTCACTCTGGTCTCACAGAATGGCTGAAATAGTTAAATAATACAGTTTTTGGGCTTTGGGAGGGTCCTATGATGTTATCTTAAATAAACGCTCCTAAACGCAAACGCAGCAAAATGTGGCAAAACAGGCGTTTTTAAATGCCGGTTTGAAGCTGTCAAAAAATTTGTTCAGAGGAGGTTGCTTCAGCGTCCAGTGTACATTAAGCCTAAGTGAACAAACACAGCATTATGGGGTAGACATGTGCAATTCGTTTCATTCCGAATTCCTTTTTTTAACATATTTCAACAAAGTCGTTAATTCGGAAATATATTTTCCGAATATTCGTAAATTCGAAAATTAGTAAATTCATACATTCAGAAATTCGTACATTCGCACATTCGTAAATTCATACGTACATTTGTAAATCAGTAAATTTGGAAATCTAAAATAATAATTAACTAATAATAACTTAACTATTACTAACTATTAAATTATAGGTATTGAAATTTCCTTTCAAATTTTGCTGTAAGTGAACGTAACAAATACAAATTTATCCGAAGTTACGAATTATCCGAAATAACGAATGCTGTATCCAAACGAATAGAACATAATGAATTAATAATAATAAATAACAATAATAATAAAAACTTTTTATTATTATTATTTATTATTAATTTGTTCTATTCCATTTATTTAGATGCAGCATTTCCACATTTCTGATATTTCTAATTTACGAATGTACGAATATCCAAATTTTCTAATTTACGAATGTACGAATATACAAATTTTCTAATTTACAAATGTACGAATTTACTAATATACGAATTTACAAATGTACGAATGTACGAATTTACGAATGTACGAATTTATGAATGTACGAATTAACGAATGTACGAATTTACTAATTGCGATCATAACGAATGACCCGAAAAACAAATGAAACGAAAACAAACACATTTTTTGGCAGTGCACATGTCTATTATGGGGTGGGAGTGGAGCCTACATACACTAATGGATGTGTCAAGACAGTAAATAACACTGAGGTGTATGACTTGTTTCCTAGGGTCTCCAGTTAATCCCACAAAATACTTTGCTCGAACAGTCTCAAACGTGATTTGCTCCATAGTTTTTGGCAGTCGGTTTCATTATGAAGACAGGAGACTCTTGGCAATAACTGAAAGTATTTATAATAACTTCCTTGTCATGAGCGGCACCTTGGGAACGGTGAGCATGAAGTGATATATTTTCTTTATTTAAAATATTAGTTCTAAAAAATAAAAAAGTATTTTTTTTTTGTTTAGTCAGGTAAGTATAAAATATTGCATATGAATATGCTTTTTCTATTTTTTTAGCCAGCAGGTGAAGCTCCCTGGTTCTTTTTAAAAAGGTTTCCTTTGTTATAAAAAATATTGTTTACAGAGCTCAATAGGTCAAGCTGAAATGTACACACAATCCATTGGCAACCTGCGAAGCTCTGGTGAACTCCATGCCCAAGAGGGTTAAGGCAGTGCTAGAAAATAATGGTGGCCACACAAAATATTGGCACTTTGGGCCCAATTTGGACATTTTCACATAGGGGTGTACTCACTTTTGTTGCCAGCGGTTTAGACATTAATGGCTGTGTATTGAGTTTTTTTGAGGGGACAGCAAATTTACACTGTTATATAAGCTGTACACTCACTACTTTACATTGTACAAAAGTGTAATTTCTTCAGTGTAATATAAAATAAAAATATTTACAAAAATGTGAGGGTGTACTCACTTTTGTGAGATACTGTATTTGCCCTTAGTATCTCAACCCCATGTTGTCATGCCTGTTCATGACTATTTTGTTATTAGGGTTGTGTTATCAGACTTTCAGGGCAAGGTCCCTAGATGCCATCAGGCTGTGGTCCCCTTGGTTTATTCCCTCTCAGCATTTGGTATTACATATCCACGTATGTTTTGCTCCAGTTGTGCTCTTTGGCTCTTTGTTGATATTTTGTTTGTATGTTTTGTTTTGTGGCAATACAGCTGTACAATATGTATCCAAAGCTTATGAAACACCTGCCAGGTCCACACAAAAAAATGCAGAAGTATTTTGACATGATCTATGACGTTTCAGCAGAACGCATCAAATACCACAAGGATACACTGGATCCTGAAAATCCTCGTGACTACATTGACTGTTTCCTCATAAAGATCAAAGAGGTAATCATAACTAGGAGCTACATTTTGGCCATAGTCTTAGTTTTTTTACATACATGTAAAAATAATCCACTAAAGGTGAACCTGAACATTACAGCCCCAGTTCCACATTACCATCACTCACCGACTAGCCCGCTGAGAATAAAGAGAAAGGCCATGTACTTTTTGGTATGGGGAGAATGTAACTCACTCCCTCTTCTTCCATGTGACTTGTGATCCTGCTTGCCATGTGACACTGCTTCCTGGTTGACCACTCAGGCAATACCCAGTGCAGTCACACTGCCCAGGTGAGGGACCTCAGCCCACGTTTCAGAAACGTATACAGAGTTTCCTTTCTTTACCCTTGGTGGCCATGTGGAACAATCAGGGAATGAATGAGAGAAAACATGCATTAGAAAAACTGACCATAGTTGGTTCAGCAGGGACCGGCTGATTTTCAATCCATGTGTGGCCACTTCTACTCTACAGAAGTCAATCTGTGAAACGGACTTGTTGGGAAAAAAAAATCCTGATCAGCAGCTGCAGCCAATGGGCCACTGAGTATTCTGACAGTGGAGAAGTCCGCTGTCAGAATACAATGGCACAGCAAGGAAGTTTCCTCTAGCCACCTCTTTTGTCTATGTTCTCTTGGAGCGAAAACAAATTACTGTATATACTTAAAACAGTTTCCCACGTACAGCAATCCTGGTCCCACATTGAACTCACTCCCTTAAGGGAGTGGTTTGATGGCGACCGGAAGTGACGTAGCGTACGCTGCTTTCCACAGACACATCGCTGAGAGCTGGAAGGAGAGAGTGCAGAGTGGGGAGCGGTTTGTCCTTACTCCCACAGCACGGACACTTCACTTTGATCTGTCTGATCCTATACACCAGTAACAAACATCAAGCTGTGAGTTCAATGTGGGACCAGGATTGCTGTACGTGGGAAACTGTTTTAAGAAACTTTTAGACACAATAAATAAAAAAAATCAAACGGATCTGCTCGATGTGGAGTCTGCTTTGTTTTTTTTGTAAGCCCCATGTTTAGCGTTAGGCCTAAAAACTATTTCAGCTCCGCAATTGTTAGGGGTCGCCATTCAAAAGGGCGGGCATAGCTGGAGGTGGGGTTGGCTGTGATAAATTGTTGGGCAAAAAGATTGGTTTGGTCCATGATGACTTGAAGCAATTCCTCTGGGAAAAATAAATTTAAAAAATCCATCTGGGAAAAACCTGCAGTGTTGACCTGCACACCTGGCTGTGCTGTAAAAGGGGGGGATCATGGCTGACCCTGTGGTAGAAGGCAGCCACAATGGGTTTGCCAAGCTTTCTGGCGGCTGGTTTTGGGCCCTAATTCTTTGGCGCGCACTGGGCCTCTCCTCCTGGGGTCTAGCAGCGCTTGAACTGGGCCTCTCCTCCTGTGGTCTACCGCCGTTGGCACTGCTGGTAGATGCCTGGGGTTCAGACCGTCTTTTTTTAGGAGGGACTGCTTCCTCCTCCAATTCGGATCCTGAGGTGCTGCCTTCAGGGGGCTCATATTCTGAGCCAGAAACTGAAACAGAACTGAGCGGTGAGAGCTCCCCGATGCTCTCATCGCTCAGACTGAGTATTTGGTATGCCTCCTCTGGGGTGTACACCTTTTTGGACCTAGTGGCAGGTACTCTGGTGGCAGGTGGTGAGGTGGCGGGTATTCTGGTAAGGTGGCAGGTACTCTGGTGGCAGGTACTCTGGTGGCAGCTGGTGAGGTGGCGGGTACACTGGTGGCAGGTACACTGGTGGCAGGTACTCTGGTGGTAGGTACTCTGGTGGTACTCTGGCAGGTAGTGAGGTGGCGGGTACTCTGGTGGTACTCTGGCAGGTGGTGAGGTGGCGGGTACTCTGGCAGGGGGTGAGGTGGCGGGTACTCTGGCAGGTGGTGAGGTGGCGGGTACTCTGGCAGGTGGTGAGGTGGCGGGTACTCTGGTGGTACTCTGGCAGGTGGTGAGGTGGCAGGTACTCTGGTGGCAGGTACTTTGGTGAGGTGACAGGTACTGATGACAGGTACTACTGATGACAGGTACACCTGATGACAGGTTCTCTTTATTTAGGGGGGGTGATCTGGGCACAGATGGGTATATATACTAGTGGGTACAGTATATAGGCAACTCACTGTTAGCTGATCTCCTCCTCACACAGGATCGGTGTGTGAAGAGGAGAACCCAGCAACAGGAGTTACCTCACTTTTTTGTTTACATTTAGTGACTGGCTGTCATTGGACACAGCCAGTCACTAAATAGCCAATTCTTTTTTATTTTTACTTTGATCGGGGCTGAGCTGTATCTAAGGCAAAAGCCTCAGCCAGCCTCAGTCCCGTTCACGCCACTGAGCGTTCCCGGGAGCGCGCGCGTGCGCAGTGCACGCCGCTTCAGGGACACAGGCAGTCAGCGGCGAACGGCGCCGCTGCAACGGCTTAGAACACCGCCTCCGGACACCGCAGCCACTTCAGTACCCCCATCGGGGGACGGCTGTGTCCCGACGGACACACCAGATCCCCGATCGCCGCTCTGCGGGCCCCCCCGGGCCCGCAGTAGCGGCGGAAGGCCGAGGACATCATATGACGCCCACCCATTTGTGGGCGTCATTTGACTATGGCCGGGTATTGAAGTGGTTAAAAACGTAAAAGGATTTTGGAACAATGTATTTCATTGACCCCAAATCTCCTCTAACAATCCCATATGCTACCATCCATAACTTCCACATATTCAGTCTATTCCTAATGGTTCTCACAGGGCCCAGGTGGAGTTGCAAGTAACAAGAATTGGGGATCCCTAAATTGACATTTTAGAGTACCTTCACTTAGGGTTCTCAAAAGTTAAAACTGACTTTTAACAAAAAGGTACTTACTTATCAGCCCATGAAGCCAATCCCTGTCCTACTTGGAGCCAGTTGTTCGCTGGGCTTCAGATCCCCACCTTGGATGCACAATAGGGAGCTATCTGTGAGACATGGGAAAGTCACAGCCAGCTCCCTATTGTGCATTGATCATGCAGTGCTGTGAGACTGGTCTTGCAGCCTCTTGGGTCACGTAACAAGTCCTAGAAAGCTACAGACGATTGGGAGGAAGGGCCAAACTGACTTCATCCATTCCCTTGGGAGAGTGCATTACTCCTACCTATTCATACCCTGTTGAACTCTAAGCAATATAGTGATTTTAAGCAGTGCAAACTCCCCATCTACAGATCCCCTGCGGAATCAGAGCTGAACAATACGGATGTCAATTTTGTGATATCGGTGTCTGTTCAGTTGTTTCTGCCCAGAACTTAACTTAAAGCAAATCTTTTTTTTTTTTTTTTTTGGATAGAGTGAAGAGGAATTAGAACACTTCTCAGTTTTTATCTATTTATCCTGTTTACTGTTATCATTGAAATTAAAAGAAAATCACAAATTTTGCGTTAACACTACAACAGCATTGGAGGGGAAATCTTCCAATGGGGTTATTAGTTCTGGTGACACCCTGGACATCCCTCACTTGGAGGAATTTCCTCTCACTTTGTTTGGCTATGGAACAGAAGGTGAAGGAAAATCTCCCCTATGGAATACAGATGGAAAAAAATATTTGACAGGGTTTAACCCTCTCTTACGCTATCCAAAATGAAAGAACAAAAAAACGTTTTTAGTTTAGTTCTATTTTGAGGGCCCTATGTTAAAGAGGAAGTAAACCCTCTGGGACAACTTTGGCCTACAGGTAAGCCTAGATTAAGGCTTACCTGTAGGTCCAATAAATATCTCCTAAACCTACATGGTTTAGGAGATATTTAGAAAAGAAAGAGCACCGCTATCTACGGCGCATGCGCCTTTGACAGCTGCGCGCAGGCGCACTGCGCATGCCGAGATCACGGCGATATGGCGCTCTCGTGCGCATGCGCGGGAGTGACGTCATCGCCGCTCCAGCGAATCACAGCGCTGGAGCGACGAGACCCAGAATTCACTCCCGTAGCGATGGCGGCGGAGAAGGACGAGGATGAGGACCGCTCCGGGGGCTTCATTTTCAGGTAAGTTATTCATAATGAGCTAGTATGCTATGCATACTAGCTCATTATGCCTTTGCCTTGCAGGTTACGTTTAAAAAAAAATAAAAAATAAAAATAAAAAAGAGGCTTTACTTCCTCTTTAAGGGTGCGTCATTTTCCATCCGCCACGTTTAGGTCTAAAAAATGGAAAAGAATTCAGACCTTTTTGGGTTTTTTTTTAGACCAAGAGAAACTCAAAAGGTAATCAGATGTGAACAAACTCATGTCCGTTTACATCCACCTGCCCATAGTCTTACATAGAGCTTCCATTCAAATCCGCTTGAAAAACTGGCAGTAAACGCTAAACTGAACGGTGAGTGAAAGAACCTATAAATGTAGGATTCTCGCTTTATTACCTGTTATGACTTGTTGGAAGTACCTATCTATAGATCAGTGAACAAAATATAAATCGTATGTTTTTATATTGCTTTAACGTAATTAAATTATTTCTACACGTTAAGGAAACAGACAACCTAGACACTGCCTTTTACGCCAAATCTTTGGCCAGAACAATTCAAAACCTGCTGTTTGGAGGAACAGAGACAGTCAGCACTAACCTGAGATACGGATTCTTGGTGCTTATGAAATACCCGGAGGTGGCAGGTAATTTTTATCTTGTTTAAGACCTTTTGGTCTCTTTTGGGTGGAGACACTTTTTGCAGCTATAGTGTTGATACTTGACTAAAAGTATTTGGAAGAGAGGAAAATGGAGCTTGGCTATTATTTATCTATTCTTTATAATGGTGAGCCAAGATGGGTTCTTTTGAACTGTCACCCTGTTTACTCGAAGACAGGTGAAATGAGCAAGTCTGGAGCAGTTCTACAGGTTTGGGATGTTTTAACTATAGTGTTTACATGATGTAGTAAAAAAGTCATAAAGCAGTGGGAGAGTTATGGCAATTTCCATCCTAATTTTTATGTGCCCAGGATGGCTATTATATCATACAGGAAGACATAGTGAATCTGCGACCCTTCACAGAATCAACTAAATACCTTGGCATGTACACAGCCTCCAACCTTGGAAAGGTGTTCACCAACACAGCAGCATCTGAAATATGAGGTCTTATTTAACAATTTAAAAAGCAGAGCAAAGGGTTGGGAGGCTTTTCTAAGGAGATAATGGATGTTGGGAGGATGACAGATGTAAATAGACATGTGGATAAACATAAGATGAACAGTGCAGACTTTCCAAAAGTCACAATATTTCTGGAAATTAGATAATGGCATAAAATTATTAAACTGAATGATAAATAGCATTTTCTATCTCTTGGAGACTAAGCGGGATCTAACTTATTCTGTAAAATTATGCAAAAAAAAAAAAAAGTACAGTACAGGAACAGAACATGTTCTGTTCAACTTTCATACCTTCTATACTGTTCCAGAGAAAATGCAAGAGGAGATTGACCGCGTCATTGGAAAAAACCGACTGCCATCTGTAAGCGACAGAAGCGATATGCCATATACAGATGCTGCTATCCATGAACTCATAAGGTTTTGTGATGTGCTACCAGTCAGTCTTCCTCGTTGCACATCTAGAGACACATTTTACAGAGGATATTTAATCCCGAAGGTAAGAGAACTCCAGTACTACCAGACATTTGGATCATGTGGGAGATGCCATTGCTAGTCTGTTTAAAAGTGCATACTCCAAGACCATAATCTGTATCCTTTACTGGCAAGTTGCTGACTTGGAAAAAGCATATTAGATGTGCTAATACCTTAAACCAACACTTTTGCTCTAGGAGAGTAGCCAACCAAGTAATGAAGAAAGGGTAAAGCTGACAGCCCTGTAGCATGCACCTTTAAAGGATTAGACTGGGTTCACACTATTGCGAATTGGATGCGGCTTATTAGATCATGCAACACTGTACCAAAATTGTACAAACGAAAAAAGATCGAACATTTAAAAATAAAAATTTTCATAGACTTAACATAGATAAAATTTGCAAACAGGTAATTTTCTCCTTCACTGATGGGGCTGCAATGATGGACACTGATAGGCTTCACTGATGGGCACTGATGAGCCAGCACTGATGGGAACTGATAAATGGGCACTGATAGGCAGCTATGATAGATGACACTGATGACACGGATGAGGAGGCACTGATGGATACTGATTGGCAGCACTGGTGGGCACTGTTAGGACTGCATTGATAATCAGGACACTGATAATAAAGCAGGTTATCGGCTCTCTTCTCCCCTCCTCATGCTGTCAACATAAGGAAAGGAAAGCCGATAACTGGCTTGCGTTTACATTGTGATCAGCTGTCGTTGGACACAGTTGGTCACATCGTAAAGGGATGCTGTGATTGGCCCTTTACCCTCATCTGGCTCACTTCTGCATAGAAACCAATGAGCTTCTAGGTTTTATTACCAAAGCTTAATTGAACAAGCTGGGGTTAGAAGCTCATTAGTTTCTATGCAGAAGGGAGCCTGATTTTGTGCTTTCCAGCTTTTGTAAATAAACTTTTGTACTTAAAAGTGGGGTATGCCTGTATTTAGTATATATATATATATATATATATATATATATATATATACACACACACATACATCCCAGCTTTGTGTGTGTGTATATATATATATATATATATATATATATATACATACACATACACACACATTGTATCCAGTTTAGTTAGATCTCACTGCAGACTGTTCCTGGTTTACGTGTTCAAATGCACTTTCAGGCAGGTTATTCAGTGATCTGCAGTGCATAAAATATATATACTGTCTCCTACATATATATCCACTGCATTCTAGTCTAGCCAAGCCTATATCTGACTGCAGGTAGTTCCTGGTGTATGTTTTCAAAAACACTTTCAGGCAGGCAGGTGATTCAGTGATCTGCAGTGCATAGATATATATACAGTCTCCAACATATATATATATCCACTGCATTCCAGTCTAGCCAAGCCTATATCTGACTGCAGGCCATTGCTGGTGTACGTTTTCAAATACACTTTCAGGCAGGCAAGTGATTCAGTGATCTGCAGTGCATTAAATATATATACAGTCTCCAATATATATATATATATCCACTGCATTCTAGTCTAGCCAAGCCTATATCTGATTGCAGGTAGTTCCTGGAGTATGTTTTTAAATACACTTTCAGGCAGGCAGGTGATTCAGTGATCTGCAGTGCATAAAATATATATACAGTCTCCTACATATATATATCCACTGCATTCCAGTCTAGCCAGGCCTATATCTGACTGCAGGCCATTGCTGGTGTATGTTTTCAAATACACTTTCAGGCAGGCAGGTAGGTGATTCAGTGATCTGCAGTGCATAAAATATATATACTGTCTCCTACATATATATGCACTGCATTCTAGTCTAGCCAAGCCTGTACCTGACTACAGGCCATTCCTGGTGTACGTTTTCAACGACACTTTCAGGCAGGTGATTCAGTGATCTGCAGTGCATAAAGATATACAGTCTCCTACATATATATCCACTGCATTCTAGTCTAGCCAAGCCTATACTTGACTGAAGGCCATTCCTGGTGTAATTTTTCTAGTGAACTTCAGGTGGTGTTTTGCTAATGCAATTTTACAGCATGTCTGGAAGGCCACCAAAGGAAAGGCAGATGCTCATAGGCCACTAAAAGAGGGCAAGCAGGCTCTGTGTCTACAGCCAACAGTGCTGGTCATGGACACGGTGCATTCTCAGCACGTGGCTGTGGGGCACGCTTGTCCTTTTTTTCGACAGCTAGCTGTTTTGGGCCACAACATGCAGAAGAGTTGGTGGAGTGGACCACAAAGCCGTCCTCATCCTCTGTCAACCAGGCTAAGACAAGTTTGGCTGCCAATGCAGCTGCCAAAGCGGCCTATTCCATCAGCTCAATGGTTCCCTAGCCACACCATCATGTACTGAGGAGTCCCCCGAATTGTTCGACCACAGTGTCGGGTACATGCTGCAGGAGGATGCACAGCATTTTAAAGGCTCTGATGATGGTACCCAGGTTAAGGATGAAGGCAGTAACGTGAGCCCAGAAAGATGGGGTGCTCAAGAAGGACAAGAAGCTGGCAGTCATGTTCCCCCAGCTGCAGCATACTGCCAGGTTTGCTCCAGTGGCAAGGAGGGAGGGGATGATGAGGTCACTGACTCTACGTGGGTGCCTGATAGAAGAGAGGAGGAGGAGGAGGCAGCACATCTCCAATGAGGCAGGATGCCCTCCAGAGGTCAGCTTAAGGACAGCCAACCGACTGCATCACACTGCAGAGCTCCACGTGTTTTTTCAAAAGTTCTTTGCTGTGGGCCTTTTTTGAGACGTGTGCAGCAGATCACACCATTGCTGTTTGCAACATATGTCTGAAGCGTATCAAGGGTGGCCAAAACAGCAGCCGCTTGGGCACCACATGCTTGACCAGACAAATGTCGAGCTCCCATGCAGTCCGTTGGCAACAGTACTTAAAAGACCCACACCAAAGAACAAGGCGGACCTCTCCTTGCTCCTCATCAGCTGGGATCTCCAACCCCACTATACCTTCAGTCCTCTCAGAGACCTGAACTGAGAGGAATGAAGGTGTAGAATTAGGTGTCCCAAGCACTTGCGGGCAATCTGCGAGCGGTACACCTAAATCCGATTGTAGCAGGCAAATTTCACTATCCCAGTTGCTAAACCATCGAAAGAAATTCGGTCCCAGCCATACACATGCTCAGCGGCTGAATGCTAGTTTGGCTAAATTGCTAGCACTCCAACTGCTGCCTTTTCAGCTGGTAGACTCTGCCCCCTTTCGAGAATTTGTGGAATGTGCGGTACCTCAGTGGCAGGTTCCCAAATGCCATTTTTTTTCTCGGAAGGCCATTCTGGCTCTCTACCGGCATGTGGAAGGCAATGTCTTGGCCTCGTTGGACAGGGCGGTCAGCGGTAAGGTGCATATTACCGCTGACTCATGGTCCAGCAGGCATGGACAGGAACATTACCTTTCTTTCACGGTGCACTGGGTAACCCTGCTGGCAGCTGGGAAGGATGCAGGACAGGGTGCAGTAATGTTGGAGCTTTTTCCGCCACCATGCCTCCAAAATGCTGGTAGTGGTGATTCTGCCACACCTCTCTTCTCCACCCCCTTTTCTTCTTCTTCCTTTATGGCCTTCCTGTGCAGATTTTTCCTCCAAACCAGCAAAAAGATGCCATGCGGTGCTTGAGTTGGTCTGCTTAGGGGACAGGAGCCACACCGGTGCTCCGTAGGCGTTCTAGAGGCTATGCAAGCACTGGTGGTTTGCGACCTCCTCTCCGCCCTCCGACAGGGACACTTGACCCATGTTCCCTGTTTGGCTCACGTCCTTAATTTGGTGGTGCAGCAGTTCTTGTGCAGGTAACCGGGCTTACAGGGTCTTCTGAGTCAGGCCAGGAAAGTCTGTGGGCATTTCTGCTGGTCATAAAATGCCAGTGCTCGGCTGGCTGACCTTCAAAAGGAATGCAACCTTCCCAAGAACCGCCTCATCTCTGGGTGGAACTCACAGAGAACCAGTCCCAGGTGGAACTCAATGTTGGCAATGCTGCAGCGGCTGCACACGCAGCAGAGGGCCATCAATGAGTACCTGTGCGAGTATGGCACCAGGATAAGGTCAGGGGAGCTTAGCCCTTTTTTCACCACGCCAGCGGCTAATGATCAAGGATGCATGCACTGTCCTGTCACCATTTTAGGAGGCTACGAGGATGGTGAGCAGTGACAGTGCATGCAACAGTGATACTGTCCCTCTTGTCTTCCTGTCGGAGCACACGCTGCGTGGAATAATGGACAGGGCACTTGAGGCAGAACAGAGGAAGGAAGAGGAGGACTTTCTTACCTCTCAAGGCCTCCTTTATCCAGACAGTATTCCTGCAAGCCTGCCTATCACACGGGAAGAGGAGGAGGAGGATTGTGTCAGCATGGAGGTGTAGCCTGGCACTCAGCATCAGCAGCAGTCTTTAAGGGATCGTTTTCAGTCCCCGGAAACCCATGGACTTGTATGTGGCTGGGAGGAGGTGGCTGTGGATCATGTCATCCTTAGTGACCCAGAGGACTCCGGACCGAATTCCTCAGCAAACCTACGCTGCATAGCCTCCCTGATCCTGCAAAGCCTGCGAAAGGACCCTCGGATTCGTGGCATCAAGGAGAGGGATCAGTACTGGCTGGCAACCCTTCTTGATCCATGTTACAAGGGTAAAGTTGCAGAACTTATCCAGCCTTTGCAGCAGGGAGCAGAGAATGAAACATCTTCAGGAGGCCTTGCAGAAAGGTTTGTGCAATGCGTATCCAGAGCTTGGGAGGTTGCAATGTCCTGGTCCTCCTGGACAACGTGTTGCTGCAGCTTCGGTCAGTCACAGAAGGAGCGGTGGAGAAGGTGGCCATCTGACCGATGCATTCAGACAATTTTTTAGTCCGCAGCCCCAAGGTCTGATCGGTTCCAGCAACCATCGCCAGCGTCTGATTTACATGGTGCAGGAAAACCTTGGGGCAAGATCAGACTTGGAGACCTTTCCAACCGAAAATCCACTGGGTTGCTGGGTCTTGAGGATGGATCACTGGCCAGAGCTTGCACAGTATGCAATTGAGCTACTGGCCTGTCCTGCATCCAGCGTTCTATCTGAACGCACATTCAGTACTGCTGGAGGCTTTGTAACCGATCACAGAGTGCGCCTGTCCACAGACTCGGTTGATCGGCTCACCTTCATAAAAATGAATCAGTCTTGGATCACCAGCTACCAAGCACCTGATGCTGATGTAACCGATACATTTTTTTATGAATGTGAGATCCCTTGAAAACTGCCTATGCTGATGCTGAGTGACTATCCTGTTATGCTGAGTGACTATCCTATTCCTCCTCAATGTTTATGTTGATGGCTTCTAAGAACATTTTTTGGTTCTGGGCACCAGCACCAGTGCCTAAACCCCAATTTTTCTGCCCATGTTTAACAGGGGCGTGTAATTACAATTTTTTCTGTAATATTTTTCAGCAGGGCTCATTCCTGCGCTCAACTAAAGTATCTGTGAGGGGTTGTAGTGTTGTGGCACCAGTGCCTAAGGCACAATTTTTCTGCCCCTGTTTAACAGGGGCGTGTAATCACAATTTTCGATCTAATATTTCACAGCAGGGCCCGTTCCTGCACCCACCAAGAGTTACTGAGGGCTTACAATGTTGTGGCAACACCACCAAAGGCTCAATTTTTCTGACCCTGCTCAGCTGGAGCTACACTTAAAAAATGTACCTGTTCCAAATTACAGATTCAACTTAAGAACAAACTTACAGTCTCTGTCTTGTTTGGACCGCCTGTATACTGCTGTTCAGAGTATATAGGGCCTGGGGGCCCCACGCCTTTTCTTTTTTTAATTTGGGTGCGGGGTTCCCCTTAATATCCATATAAGACCCAAAGGGCCTGGTAATGGGCTGGGGGATTACCCATGCTGTTTTTCTCAATAATTTTCATCCATATGGCCAAGACCCAACATTACATTACAGCCACAAGCAGTTTTAAATTACTTTTATTCCTTTAGAAATTTCATTTTGTGCAGGGACTGTTCTAAACACGGGAAACACGCGCCACTTTACAGGTATACTATAGACACCCCTCAGGTACGATATTTAAAGGAATATTTCACTTTTATTTTTTCACTTTAACCATTATTAAAATCACTGCTCCCCAAAAAAAACGGCCATTTTTAAAACTTTCTTTTGCATTGATACATGTCCCCATGTGGCAGGACTCGATGCCCAAACCCTTTTAGGACAATAACTTGTATATTAGCCTTTAAAATTTGCACTTTTGATTTCTCATGTTCGAGTCCCATAGACTTTAACGGTGTTCGAATGTTTGCGCAAACTTTTGGTCCGAACTGGGGGGGTGTTTGGCTCATCCCTACTGTGAACCCTTCAAGCTCACCTTAAAGACTGATCCCATAATGTATATCATATATGTAGCACCCTCTAGTGTTCTACTAGTGTCAGAGTAGATAAAAGCATATTCTGACTCATGTTTAACCTCTGTGAGTCTGTAATTGGGTCAGGGTTACTAGAGTTTAAGGCAGCATGACTCATACAGGCAGCTCTCTGGTGCTCCCCACCCCCTGGTTCTGGAATGTTGGAGAATGTTCTGGAAGCTAGGAGGGTTGCCCTGCATATTTAGGGGCCTTTAGCCAATCCCCAGGAGGTGGGCCTGGCAGGGGACTAAGTGAGCCCTTAAATAGACAAGAGTCATGCTTGGCAGGGATTCAGGTGGAAGATGGAGATGCAGTGCTGCGGAGACTGCCGGTGGACCCTGAGGTGAACCCTCTAATCTGAGGGAGGTGCTCTGCCTCGGGCCAGGGCTCAGGTGCCTGGCCTGGAAGGATCCTACCACAGGGGAAGTGGAAAGAGGCTTTCCGGAGAGGCAGCAAGGAAAGGACAGTGTGAGTACTACAGCATGGTGCCGGAATTTACAAGGTGGGAGACTGCCACATGTAGCAGGTCTCTCTTGAAGACAGCGATGTGCTTAAATCTTCTATAGCCTTGCCCTGGGAGATCTCCACAGTGTCAGTCAGGTAGACTGGTGAATAGTGTCAGTCTGATACACTGGTAAAGAAAAGCAGCCAGATGGGCTGGCATTTCCTACAGTGGTAGAGCTGGGATCAATGTCTACAGGGGAGTTGGAGGTACCCCAGGATGCAGTTCACAACACATTGTGCTACTTTCTAAAATGGACTAAGAGTTCCTAGCCTGCAAGGGGCTGTTGCTAATCTAACAGAGACTATTAGCCTGTACAGAAGAATCAATTGGAGCTGTACATAGGGAGGAAGTTCTCACTGGTTTTGTCACTTTCAAGTTGGGCATCCCATAATTCCTAACCCCATCCAAGTTATTACCCACTTATAAAAAACACAAAAAAAAACAAAGCTCAAGAACTGTTCACTGTGTCTGGATAAAAGCAGAAAATGTCATGTGCCTGGCTGTGCAGCAGTGGGGAACTGCAACTCCTACAGGGGTAGTGCTACAAATGGGTCATATGTGCCTAACTCCTCCAAATAGGACCAACTGGTGGGACGTGTTGTATCAGTCCTCCAGTCCCGGGCACTAGTGGGGCTTGCCTCTCACTGTGTATCACTCAGGAGGTATAGATGTAAGTTATGGGACCCTTTAAAAGATCATAGCCATCTCTCCATATGTAGGATGGTTTTCCAAGTAATACAGAGAAATCGGCAATAGTGCAATAAAATATAAACTTAACATTATGTATTAATGATATTTGCACACATATAGATATAAAATAGACCAGATTTCTGCTTGTAATTAATACAGTTTCTATTCTAACCAACTTCTGGTTCCGATCAGCCTTAAAAAGAAGTTAGCGTTTATAGCTTGCATTTTTTTTTCTCGTGATATTCACTTAATTTAAGATCTTCCTGCCCCAGCTTCAAGTGTTGGGGGGGACGATTTTTTACAAATTCTGAACATAATAAAAAATATATTAAAAAATCCTGCTAATCCTGATAATATTTTTGTTTTTAGGGCACACATGTCACTCCACTCCTGGCCTCTGTCCATAGGGACCCGAAACATTACACACAGCCAGAGGAATTCAACCCAAATAATTTTCTGGATGACAAAGGGAATTTTAGGAAGAATGACGCCCACATGCCTTTTGGCGCTGGTAAATTATTAAGTATTATTATCATTTTTATTATAATTATGTTCTAATAAGTATCCTGATAAAGTTGTGCTTTCTCATTATTAGGAATACAATTTGTGATTTTAACTGTTCAGAATCGTATGTATAATGTCAGTATATAGAAGACCTGGAAAAACAGACAATGACTGTACTGGCTGCTCTAGCATTATACTGACTTTAGCTTAAAGCGTATCTCCGCCCAAAAGGGGATGCTCCGCTTATTCGCACCCCTGCCACCCACTGTCACATTTGGCACTTTTTGTGGGGGAGTGGGTACTTGGTTTTGACTGGTACCCGCTCCCACTTCAGGGATTAGATCGCAATTGCTATCTGCTGCCTCCTTCTTCTCTTCTCCACAACAGTGTTCACTAAATAAGTGCCAACAGCAAGGTTAACAAACAATGTCCCAGTGACATGTATAAATAATTTGAGAACAGTAATAAAATGAGTACCAAATATTAAAGGGTTAGTTCACCTTCAGCAACAACTGCCTATGCAGATAGGGGGTGTCTGTGCAGCTCTGACCAAACTTGAATAATGCTGTTACTATATGTGTAGGCCATTTACATACCTCATGAAGCCTGACTGTAAAACTCCCAGGACATTGCTAAGCATGTTTTTAAGAGATGCCTAGCTGTTACTGTTCATCTTAACCATCACAGGAGTGAGCTCTTTCTCTGATTTAAACCCCCTCACATGCATTTTCTTTCCCCTGATGTAGTAGCTCTGAGCTCAGTGTCTGAGAGCTCACTCCTGTGATGGTGGAGGTGAGCATGGGGGTCATGGCCTGGATGTGAACCAGGTGGGAAGAACAACACCAGACCTCCTCTCCAGACATCATCCTTCTGCCATCCTGTTGGTACTGACACTGCTTCTTTCCCATGGAAGGCTTGTGCCTGCTCTCGGTACCTCTTTGGTTGGCTGCTGACCCCTGCTATGTTGCCTGGCAAGCCCTGCTCTGCTTGGCTCCTGGAAGTGCTCTCTGCACTCAGCCTATGGTGGCCATCTTGACCACATGGTCTACTGCTTCCAATATGTCAATGAGCACATAGACCTCCTCTGCTGACACCAGGATGGGCCCACTACAGCTGAAATCCTGGTGACTATAACTGCAAGGAAACCCTGACTGCCAAGATAGACTATGTCTCCACAGACATTAGTCTTATTTGCAATGACTTGGACAAGTCGGAGGCTGAGGACAGGCTCTTACAGGTGGAAGACAGTGTACACTCTGACTCCACTGAATTGTATGCCCTACAGCAACATATTAAGGACCCGCAGGAGAGAGCTTTTGACACAGAGAATAAGCTATGCTGCACCAATCCCAGGATATTTGGGCTGCCTGAGCGTTTAGAAGGGGCTAACCATGCTGCATTCATGGAGACCTACCTAACTGACCTCCTGGGTCTGCAAAATCTGCTGCCAATGTTATTGGTGGAGTGGGTGCATCGTGACCCTCCACTGCTCTAGTCCCAGGTGCCCCAGCGAGACTGTTCCTTCTTTGGATAATCAATTACAGGGACTGTGACATGATCTGTGCTGCTGCTTATCTGCATAGGGAGCATTTTATTTAAATTTTTTTGGTAATACAACCCACACTTGCAGAAATGGTAGAGCTGAGGAGTTTACCAGTGGCAGTAAGACTGTGCAATGGAGAGACACTATGGACTACACCAACACAGGCAGAACAATGGTTTAAGAGACCAGACCAGACAAATAGTGGCTCAGACTAGGCAGCGGCATGGCTGATCACACTGTCACAGGTGGGAACATGGTTTAACAGCAAACTTTATGCCATCTTTTAAATAAAAGTTGGAAAATATTTTTTGTATGATTGGAGTTTCCTTCAATTTTGGAACGCCTCTAGGAGATTGCACCAAATTATGAAGATTGGGGTTTCCAGTGGCTAATTATACTAGGCTCCATGTGACGGTAGTCAGAGAAGGCCTGCGTATCTTCATTATAACAACTAACAAGCATATATTGATCTCTAAGTGCCCCATGGTGATGGTCACAATTGATCTTACAATTGACAAGGGTGAAGTCTTGCTTTGCTGGGTGGGAATGGCCCTAGCTGTTTAAACACACCGCACTTTAGCCTGTTAGGGCATAACTTCTGTGAAGTGATTTTGAGGCCTAGCCTTAGAGCCATGTCACATTTCTGTTCCTGTAGCAGATGAAATAAATTGGCAGCAGTGGGATCACTAAAGATTCACTTACCTTTACCTATAACGGTGCTCTCCTATTGGCTGACAAGTCTCACTTAACAGTGAGGGAGCAGCTACAGAATGACACCTTCTTGATTTGGCCTGTGAAGCAGGGACACCATAGGAGCGGGTAAGTACTACTACTACTCTCTTAGTGATTCTGTTGACAGCATCAATAGTGTGACATGTACCCTAGGTAGTGACTGTTTTTGTAGCATAAAGACATTCTGGTTGGATAATCTGGTCAATGATGTGATCATTCAAAAAAATAAACATATTCTAAAATTGTGTTTCTAGTTGGGGATAGAGTAGTAAACAGTTAGATTCTCTACTCAAATAAAAATGTTTTTCATTGCTGTCTGTTTTCCTATTGAGGAGAATCCCCCCCTCACATCCTGCCCCAGTTACCATCAGTCACAGAAATAAAATTCTGACTGAAGATCTTAATCTTCCCCACTCTATCCAAAACCAAAAAAAGCCCAGAGTTTTTCCCCCCTGATCAGTCTATAATTGGTGCCTTTACCTGCCATGTGATCTCACTAATATGGTGTTAGTCAGGAGTAGGCATCCTCGGCCCTCCAGTTATTTTGAAACTACAAGTTCCATGAGTCATTTCAAGACCCTGACAATCACAGGCATGACTCCTAGAGGCAGAGGCATTATGGGATTTGTAGTTTCACCATAGCTGGACTGCCAAGGTTGCCTACACCTGGTGTAGGTCAAGTAGAGTGTTTGTTTTGGGTCTGGCGGGTTTGCTATCCAGAGGAGCTTGAACAGGTCTTCCGCTGCCTAATTTTACTTGGTTACAGATCTGCCCTAGTGTGGCTAACCTCATGGTTTCTCACAGCCACTTAGAAGTCAGTGCATGGTACGGGTTAGATATGACCTCTGAACTGCCATTTATAATGTAGTATTTTGTCTCAATGGTTTCCGTTTGAACTTCAATGCCCATCCTCCAGTCATCCAATCCTCCAGCCATTCCAAAACTTTTCTATAAGGAAATAACAGAAAAGGGGGTCAACCAAGGGACCTGATAAAACAAACATTGTAATGTGTTAGGCAGTGCTTCCTTATAATCTGTCTGTTATTTTTCCTATTGCACTGTTAAATAAATCAAGAGTCCAAAATCCATGTCTTACATTTGCTCTAATTTTGTTTTGACTTGGCTAGGAAAAAGGGTTTGTCTTGGAGAAAGCTTGGCCCGAATGGAACTCTTTCTATTTTTCACATCATTGCTGCAAAATTTCAACTTCAAACCAGTCATTCCAAAAGAGGAGATAGACCTTAAACCAACAGGAAGTGGACTGGGCAATGTCCCACCAAACTACAAGTGCTGCATCATACCTCGCTAACCTCCTGGTCTTTTAAGCCCCACAAGGATCATGTGGGACCAATTTTAAAGAGAAAACCCTTTTAGAAAACTGAAGTGACTGAAACCTGATAGAAAATTCTAATTTTGTTTGCTACACAAACCATTTTGTGATTTAAAGTAAAAAAAATATATATATATTGCAGCATACCACGCCTTAGATGTCATGGCTGCATTCGTTATTGTTTTTTATCTTTTTTCCACTTGGTGATCCAGTTAGTAACACACTTCTGGTCTTAGGGTGGCCCCTCCCTTTACCTAAGTGACTAATAAGTTAAAGCTTAACTCCAGCTCGTGTTTTCAGCAGTTACAGAATTATTTTTACTCTTTGAGATAAAGGTTTAAAGTGGTTGTAAAGCCTAAACATTTTTTACCTTAATGCATTCCTTACCTGAGCCCTCATTTGATTCAGCTCTATTTACATCAGCAGCTCTTCTCTCCCCTCACTTCTGGGTCTCGCCTCCTATGCTGGGTCACCGGGAGTCATTGGCTCCCAGAGTTGTCAATCAAAGCCAGTGACGCAGGGGCATGGCCCAAGTCCCGCTTTCTGTGTCAATGGATGGGACGCAGCAGCAGGGCTCAGGTGCGATCACGCATGAGTGCCCACATGGGAATCAGCTTCCCATGGGAGAACTGCACATAAAGGAGGAGCCAGGAGCACCGGCAGGGGACCCAAGAAGAGGAGGTTTGAGGCCGCACTGTGAAATTCCATTGCAAAGAGCAGCAGGGCCATCTTTAATATTGATTGGACTCTGGGCAAACATTTTCTTTGGTCCTCCTGAGTCCACTTATCAACTATTTGCAGGCAGTGCAGGCTTAAGGGGCAGCTGCTTTGGGCCCCACAACAATGGTTGGGCCTGGGGCCATTACTGTTTGCAGCAAGTCATCATTTTCTAAAACTACCAAAGAACACGTTAAGGAGGATGGTCACTTGCGGACAGCTGACTGCACAGTAGATATGTACATGACGAAAAAATTTGTTTTGTTTCGTTTAGATTTGTTAATCTAGTTATTTTGTAAAATTCAGTTGATTCATTCAATTTGTATTCAGGATTCATATTTGTAATTAGTTTTATGTCTTTTTTTCTAATTTCCTCCGAATTTACCGATTTTTTTTTTTTAGATTCAAAACATTTGAATCAATACACTTTGAATCGGCCGAATTGGAAATTTTAGATTTTTTTTCGAGTCGAATGCAGCAAAGTGAACAAACAAAAGAAAATAATTGCCAAACGAATCACCTTTGGCTCAACAAAAACAGCATTATTTTGAAATGGTACACTAATAACAAACACAGGGGGTCATTTACTATAGCGCCAGGAAGTACAGCACGCTATTACATGTAATAGCGCCCATTTTAGGCAATTAAGATTTCAACAGGCAGACGTGCGAATGAAAAAGTATAGCACTGCACTGCAACCATGATCCATGTATGTGAAATAACTTTTTTTATGTGAGATGTGCTCTACCTCATGTGCATTTATTGATGTATATTGCAATTAGTATTCCTAGTTTTCTCCTTCTTTTGCTAACAAATGCAGTTATGAATGATTATTACAGAGTAATGTCTGCTATTCTGTAAAGTTACATGTATTGAAGATTTAGGTTACCTATTTGTTGTATGTTGTTTTTTTTCATGTTTTTTTTTTCAGCGTACTTAGCACAATAGCTTGGTGGTCTGCTCAGATGTCTCCACAGCACTCATGGTATGAGTTCAAATCCCAGCCAACCTACCCTCCACCAGCTGTGTTTTTTTTTCAGTGCACAAGCAAATTAAAATAAACAAATAAATGTAAACTGCCATTAACTAGTGTGTGATGTTTGGCATTCCACACCATAATATTATTGAATACTTACATACCATTGCATGCATTTGAAGAGGTAATACAATAGAATCAGCCAAACTAAAGTGCATTGGCTAACTGGCATTTGCCTATATTCAGCATATGCTGCTTTGGCTAATTGGATAAGAGTCCTTTGCCTTTTTTCCACCAATGCAATCTTTTAGTATCCCTCTGTGGGATTTGAACCCATGAGTCCTCCAAGGCCTAAGTTTTTCAAGGTAGAAGCACTGACCACTAGCCTATTGGGCTTAGCACAATCATACATTGAAAATACATTTACTAAATGTTTGATGTTTCTTTTTCCCGAGCCATCTCTCCTGCTGCCGCCACTGCTGTGTTCTTCTGTGCAGCTGCTTACCCGCTAATAAAAAAAGATGCTCTGATTCTGTGGCGGTCTTCCGTGGCCATCCGATGACGTACCCCGGAGAGCCCGCCTCATGGCTATGTATAAGGTGCCACACAGTGGGTGACAACACAGTGGAGGAAGGACGCCACAGAAGAAGAGCTGCTTTTTTTTTATTAGCGAGTAACCGGCGGTGGCAGGAGAGACGGCTAGGGGAGAAGATGGCGGTGGGAGAGACAGCGGCAGGAGAAGGACGGCTCAGGGAAATAAGACAGCTCTGAGCTATTTTAAAATAAAGGACTTGTCAAAAACCTGCTATTGTTTTTTTTACATTTCACTGCTTTTTTGGTGAACAGGTAGTTGTACAATGTACCCCATACCCATTCATGTAGGGGGGCAGGATCTGGGGGCCCCCTTGTTAAAGGGGACTTCCAGATTCTGATAAGCCCCCCACCCACAAACCCCTACAAAAACTGGCCAGGGTTGTCAGGAAAAGGTCCTTGTCCCCATCAACATGGGGACAAGGTGCTTTGGGGGTGACCCCAAAGCACCCTCCCCATGTTGAGGGCATGTGGCCTGGTACGGTTCAGGAGGGGGGAGCTCGCTCGCCCCCCCATCCTGACCTTCAGGCTACATGCTCGGATAAGGGTCTGGTATGGATTTTGGGGGGCCGCACATTAATTTTTTTGTAAATTTTGGTTCCCCTTAAAGTCCATACCAGACCCGAAGGGCCTGGTATGTACTTGGGGGGGGGGGGGGGGGCCCTACGACTTTTTTTCCTTGATTTTTGGAATTCCACAACATGATATTATTGAATAATTACATACCATTGCATGCATTTGAAGAGTTAAAATCATGGAATAAACAAAACTGATGTGCATTGGCTAATTATGCTGCTTAGGACAATGCACGTTTTCAGGGGGTGATACCATCAGTGGGATTCAAACTCATGGCTTGAAAATTTGAAGGTAGCAGGGCATACCACTATGCTACAGAGCTGAGCACAAACCAACATTGAAAATACATTTACTAATGTTTGATTCTATACAATAATGTTTTACATTTCAGGCATTCAAATTATAGTAACAACCATGCTCATGCTGATGTGGCATTGGCTAATAGGCGTTTGCCTCTTTTCAGTATATGCTGCTGAGCACAATGCAAGCTTTCAGTGGGTGATACTATCTGTGTGATTTTCAGCCACTTGAGCACATTTATATTGAGAACATACGTTTAAAAGTGTTTGATGTTGGGACTACTTTATATTCTAGGTATACTAGTACTCAGTACAGTGATTTAGGCCCCTTTCACACTTGTGTAAACTGTAAGTCGTGCAATTTTGCAATGATTTTGATGCGACTTTAAGTAATGCCTGTGTAATTTTGAGGTCTATGGACGCAGGAGTTGCAGGGAAAGTTGCATGATTTTCCTGCGATTTTGTGGCAGCGATTTTCCCGCGATAATAGGGAATGCCTGTGTAAACTTGAGGTCTATGGACCTTTACTTGCATCAAAGTCAGACCAAAGTAGTACAGGGACTACTTTCAAGTCAGTGTGACTTGAAGTCGCACAGATATGAATGGTACTCATTGAAAATAATGGGGTATGACTTGTCATGTGATTCTGTCAAAATTCGCAGGAAAAGTAGCACAAGTGTGAAAGGGGCCTCAGCCCAACTTTGTGAGCGATTTCCTGCACAGATGTCCAGTGAAATCGCATAGGTCCCAACTGTCCCTGCTTTGGAACAAAGTCCCTCGGTCCCTCTCTCCTCCTCATTTATCCCTCATTTTGTTTTAATCTATATAGTTGTATATAAAATGCACTTATTTATCTTTCAAAAATGATTTCCCAGCGCTAATTTCTAAATTGCTTTGTTGGTAAATTTCCAAAGCCAATCTAAAGGAATGTTATTGGTAAAAAAAAAAAAAGCACTTGGGGGTTTAACTAATCATTTTTATTTTTTTGTGGAATAATTCTCCTTTAAGGGGGTGTGTCCTATGCCTACATACTTTTGCTAATATGTGTCCCTCATTCCATCTCAAAATATTGAGAGGTAAGAAATCACCCCCTGAAGTCGCTCAAAGTAGTGCAGGAACTACTTTTGGGAATCGGTGTGGCGTCGCACCAATTTGGACAGTTCCATTGCCGTCAATTTGGCCTGCAATTTGAATGTGGGTGAAGTTGAATAGATATGAATGGAAACCATGGGGGGCAACTTGCACAAGTGACAATAGGGCCAAATTCAAAGGGGTTATCCATGAATCACACTACTGCGACCTGAAAGTCACACTATTTTGCTGCCACTTTGCCGCTGCAACTTGGCCCCAAACTTCTGGGAATACTTGTGTACTATAGCAACCTATGTGCCTCAAGTCGCATGAAAGTCACACCAAAAAAGTACAGAGACTACTTTTGAAGTTGGTGCGACTTGAAGTAGCAAAGACATGAATTGTTATTATTGAGAATCCTGAAAAATCTATGGAAAAAAAGAGAATCATGGGGTACAACTTGTCATACAACTCGGAGGTCCAAATTTGCTGGAAAAGTCACCAAAGTGTGAAACAAGCCATATATATATATAATATATATAATAAAAGGAGCTCTCGTTAGTCCTTACTTGAACAAAAGTATATATCCTACACTTACCTGGCAAATGAGCACCTCTTTGCTAAAGAGACCTCGCCATGTTCACCTAGCTAGAGATCCTGACCAGCACAGGAACTTCCAGGTTCATTTCCGGGTCAGAAGGTGAAACCACGCTCTTTTGAGTGGAGCTGCAAATATTTGATCGCAAACACAATTATAATTTAATTGTAAATATCGCCGCAGAGCTATAGTAAATGACCCCCACAGTCTTTGATTTCAGAAATATGTTTACAGTTCGAATTCAAATGGAATTCGATGTAAAATTAAATTTAAATAAAAATTTCGGTAATTTCAGACGAATTGCATTTCGTTATTCGGAGAATTCAGTAAACTTAATTTATACTGTAATTCAGGTATTCAGATATATCCGAATAATGAAAAATTTGTCTGAAAATGTATTCGGAATGAAATGAACTGCACATATCTACAGCACAGCTGCTCTGGAGGCAGGTGTTTGTTCATCCTTCTATACCTTTTACCAGGTTAACTATTGATGCCTCAGTTTAGATGTATGTTATGTGCGTCTTGACCATCTCCCATTGGCCCCACACAAGGGGATAGAGCCATCGGCTTCCAATGGGTATAGTGCTGAAACTAATCACATGCCAGCATTTTAAACACTTGCCGCCCGCCCATTGTGAAAAGACGTCGGCAAAGTGGTTGTCAAATCCTGACCAGACGTCATCTGACGTCCTCAGGATTTTGAGCCGCTGCGCGGCCCTGGGGCATGCATCACGGCGATCGTTGTTGCGGGGTGTCAGTCTGACACCCCGCAACTACGATCTTGGTAAAGAGTCTCCGACGGAGACTCTTTACCACGTGATCAGCCGTGTCCAATCACGATTCTGATAAGCCCCCCACCCACAAACCCCAACAAACACCGGCCAGGGTTGTCAGGAAAAGGTCCTTGTCCCCAACAACATGGGGACAAGGTGCTTTGGGGGTGACCCCAAAGCACCCTTCCCATGTTGAGGGCATGTGGCCTGGTACGGTTCAATGGCAGTGAAGGGGTTAACTGTGTTACCTAGGGAGTGATTCTAACTGTAGGGGGCGGGGATTCACAAGGGGAGGAGACCGATCGGTGTTCCTCTGTACTGGGAACACATGCTCAGTCTCCTCTAACCTGACAGGACATGGATTTGTGTGTTTACACCCACAGATACACGGTAATGCTCGGTTAATGGGCAATCACGGGTACCCAGCGGACATTGCGGCCGCCGAGTACGCCCATCTGCTCCCGATCGATGCGGCGGGGGGCACGTGCCCCCTAGATGGCCGTGAGGCCCAGGACGTCATATGATGCCCGCCCAGGATCGGAGATCCCTCCTGCGGACCTCATATGTACATGGGCGGGATGTGAAGTGGTTAAAGAGGAGGTCCAGTTTTATTTAGAAAATCCAATATAATAATCTATCCAGTGCCAATCACTTTTATACTGTGAGCACATGTTAATAGTAACTTGACATAGTCTAAAAGGCCTGGCCTTACCATGAGTGTCAGACGGGAGTTAGACTGGCTCAACTTCCACTTGAGGGCGTAGCTAAAGTTCTTCAGGTCAGTGTTAATTTTTATAGAGTCCGGGCTGTGCCCAATAACCCCATGCCTCAATAGCCAATAACCTTGGGAGCTACTTTAATTCTGCTGCTTATGCCCACACCCATTTATTAAGCCATGCTCCCATCAGTCAAGGTTCCCTATGGGCTTTAGGGTCCTTCATTCCTTCTACTACCTAAACACACACTGTAATTTGGGCTTCACCCTGACAGCATACATAAAACATACTTTAACCAGTTAACGACTGCCCTATTGTAGCCTTACTGCTACAGGGCAGCTGCTCTGTGCAGAATTATGTACTATATATATATATATATATATATATATATATATATATATATATATATATATGTGATTCTGCTCTTTCATTGGTCAGGTATGTGCTGGGCTTTAATCATTCACCCTTATGCCATACACACGTTCGGACTTTGTCCGCCGGACCTAGTCCAGCGGACAAACCGCCGGACTTTCCAGCGGGGCTTCGCCGGACTTTCCGAGCGTGTGACTTGCCCACACACGCCCGGACTTCTCCGGCGGACAATCCGCGGGAAAAAGTCAGCGGGACTTTTGAAAATGAACGGACTTGCCCACACACGGAGCAGTCCGTTCATTTAGAACGTAACTGCAGGTAGACGTGGCTAGCGAAGGCAGTGAATGCCGCCGCGCTAGCCCCGTCACCTGGCATGGATTTAAAGGGAATCCCCACGCCGAAAAAACGGCATGGGGGTCCCCCCCAAATCCATCTCAGACCCTTATCCGAGCACGCAGCCCGGCAGGCCAGGAAAGGGGTGGGGACGAGCGAGCGTCCCCCCCCCTCCTGAACCATACCAGGCCCCGTGCCCTCAACATGGGGGGTGCCCTGGGGAAAGGGGGGCCGTGCGGCCCCCCCCCACCCCAAAGCACCTTGTCCCCATGTTGATGAGGACAAGGGCCTCTTCCCGACAACCCTGGCCGTTGGTTGTCGGGTCTGCGGGCGGGGGCTTATCGGAATCCGGGAGCCCCCTTTAATAAGGGGGCCCCCAGATCCCGGCCCCCCACCCTATGTGAATGAGTATGGGGTACGATGTACCCCTACCCATTCACCTAAGGTGTAAAGTGTAAATAAAAAAAAACACACAATTTTTTAAAAAAAATATTTTATTGCACTGCTCCGGGGGTCTTCTTCCGTCTTGGGGGGTCTTCTCGCCGGACTCCTCCGCTATTTACCTAGCTCTTTTACCGAGCAGAGGAGGCCGGCTACCTTCTTCGTCGTCGACGCCGTCGTCTGGGGGTCTCGATCCGCCTTCGGGGGTCTTCCGGGGTCTCTTCTGTTCTTGCCGCGGTCGTCGTTTTCCGCGCCGCCGGCACCACCTTCTTCTTCTTCTTCTTCTTTCTCTTCTTCTTCTTCTTCTTCCGATGTTGACCCGTCGCTCTCTCTGGCCGGAATGCCAGAGCCGCGCTGTGCTGGGACTTATATAGGGACAAGGGGACAGGGTCACATGCTCATGTCACATGGTGACCCCGCCCCCTGGTGATGTCACAGTCCCGGAGGATGCTGGGACTGTGACATCACAGGGGGGCGGGGTCACCATGTGACATGAGCATGTGACCCTGTCCCCTTGTCCCTATATAAGTCCCAGCACAGCGCGGCTCTGGCATTCCGGCCAGAGAGAGCGACGGGTCAACATCGAAGAAGAAGAAGAAGAAGGAAGAAGAAGAAGGCAGCGCCAGCGGCGCGGAAAACGACGACCGCGGCAAGAACAGAAGAGACCCCGGAAGACCCCGGAAGACCCCGAAGGCGGATCGAGACCCCCAGACGACGGCGTCGACGACGAAGAAGGTAGCCGGCCTCCTCTGCTCGGTAAAAGAGCTAGGTAAATAGCGGAGGAGTCCGGCGAGAAGACCCCCCAAGACGGAATAAGACCCCCGGAGCAGTGCAATAAAATTTTTAAAAAAAATTGTGTGTTTTTTTTTATTTACACTTTACACCTTAGGTGAATGGGTAGGGGTACATCGTACCCCATACTCATTCACATAGGGTGGGGGGCCGGGATCTGGGGGCCCCCTTATTAAAGGGGGCTCCCGGATTCCGATAAGCCCCCGCCCTCAGACCCCGACAACCAACGGCCAGGGTTGTCGGGAAGAGGCCCTTGTCCTCATCAACATGGGGACAAGGTGCTTTGGGGTGGGGGGGCCGCACGGCCCCCCTTTCCCCAGGGCACCCCCCATGTTGAGGGCACGCGGCCTGGTATGGCTCAGGAGGGGGGGGCGCTCGCTCGTCCCCACCCCTTTCCTGGCCTGCCGGGCTGCGTGCTCGGATAAGGGTCTGAGATGGATTTGGGGGGGACCCCCACGCAGTTTTTTCGGCGTGGGGATTCCCTTTAAATCCATGCCAGGTGACGGGGCTAGCGCGGCGGCATTCACTGCCTTCGCTAGCTCCGTCTACCTGAAGTCACGTGCTAAATGAACGGACTTTCCGATGAGCGGCAAGTCCGTTCATTTCCAAAAGTCCGGCGGACTAGCATACTAACGGCGGGATTGTCCGCCGGACTGCCAAGTCCAGCGGATAATTTTAAAACAAAACTTAAAACCTAGTCCGCCGGACTTTTGGCGCCAAAAAGTCCGCCGGCGCCCACACACGGGGGGATTGTCCGGCGGACTCGAGTCCAGCGGACAATCCCGCGGGAAAGTCCCTTCTTGTGTACGAGGCATTAGGAAGATTTATCTCTCTTTCTGAGGCCCCTTTCACGACTTCAAAGTCAGGCGATTTTACCGTGATTTCAAGGAATGCCAGTGGCATCAAAATCGGACCAAAGTAGTGCAGGGACTACTTTGAAGTCGGAACGACTTGAAGTCGTACTAATATGAATGACTGTCATTGGAAATCATGGGGAATGACTTGTCATGCTACTTTGCAGTCCCAAATCGTGGGACAAGTCGTATAAGTGTGAAAGGGGCCTAAACAGGCCATTTTTTTACGATACGGCACTGCGTTATTTACACGGTCGTGCGACGCTCTACCCAAATGAAATCTATGTCCTTTTTTCCCACAAATAGAGCATTCTTTTGGTGGTATTTGATCACCTCTGCATTTTTTATTTTTTGCACGATAAACAAAAAAGACCGACAATTTTGAAAGCAACACAATATTTTTTACTGTCTGCTATAAAACATATCCAATAGAAAAATTTAAAAAATATCGAATTTCTTCATCAATTTAGGCCAATATGTATTCTGCTACATATTTTTGGTATAAAAAAAATCCCAATAAGCGTATATTAATATGGGATATATATATATTTTTTTACTAGTGATGGCGGTGATCAGCGACTTCTAGCGGGGAAGTGTGGGGGGGGGGGGGGGTTATGTAGTTCTCAGGTTGAGTCTGACAGCATTTGGTGTTAATGATTAATGTGCTAAGTAAGATAAGTATGCAGCTGTAGGTGTAGATTTGTGTTAGGGGTCGAGTTGTTAGGGTCAAGGGTTAAGCAGTACTTTACAATCTGATTCTATAATCTCTGTACAATCCTCTTCAAATCTACTAAAGTATGTATTGTGAGAGTCATTCAATACATTTTTATTCAGATGGAAAAGCCCTTGCACTACATAATTGTTGGCAGCTCCTGAGAAGATTATCTAATCAGATTGTAATAATATCTATGATCAGCTTCAGGGATAAGGCTTAGAAGGTAAACTGAGAGGCTGTTAGGGAACAGGCTATGTGCTAAGGGTTAAAGCCCAGATGCATCAAAATAAATACTGTGCAAAGTCTAATGCCGCGTACACACGTCCGGGCTTTCCGGCAGACTAGGTCCGAAGGGATTAGTCCGTTGGACAATTTGATCGTGTGTGGGCTAATCCGATAGTTTTCCGGGAAAAAATCAGAAGGACCTAGAAATAAAAAATGTTTCTAAAATCGGGAAAACCGTACGTCTGTGTGCTGGTCCGACGGACCACATACGATGCAAAGGGAAGCTTACGTCATCACGTTCAAAGCGAACAGACTTTCGAACGGACCTAGTCCGTTCGTGTGTGGCCAAGACCGTTCGAAAAGTCAGTCGGAAGGCGGCGAAAGTCCGTCGGGAAGACTGTCTGACCTTTTTTGCTGGAAAGTCCGGTCGTGTGTACGCGGCATAACAGTTTGATTTCTTTAGCAAGAAACCACAGACTGTCCCCTGCCAGCATACTGTACAAAGAACACTCCATGTGGAAGCAGCGGTCTCTCTGCAGTGATCCATCTGCTGAGTTAGAGTTGGTTCTCTTAGCAGAGATCAGACATGTGCACTGCTGAAAAATTTATTTGTTTTTCGTATCGTTTTTTTTTTTTTTCAGGACATGCGCTTATGATCGAAATTCATTATTTCAAATAATTTAGTAAATTCAAAAATCCAAAATAACTAACTAATAATAACAACTAACTATTAAATTATAGGTATTGGAATTTCCTTTCAAATTTGGCTGTTATGCCACGTACACACGACCGGACTTTCCGGCAGAAAAGGTCAGACGGAATCATTCCGTCGGATATTCTGATCGTGTGTGGGATAATCCGATCGTTTTTCTTCAAAAAATTCAGACGGACCTACAAATTGAACATGCTTTAAATCTTTCCGACTAAATCAATTTCTATCGGGAACACCGTTAGTCTGTATGCTGGTCCAACGGACCAAATACGACGCAAGGGCAGCTATTGAACTTCCTTTTCTAGTCCCGTCGTACGTCATCACGTTCGAAACTAACAGACTTTGGTCCGATCGTGTGTGGGCAAGTCCTTTCGGTCGGAACTCCGTCTGGAAGGCCGTCAGAGTTTATTCCGATGGGAAAACCGGTCGTGTGTACGCGGCATTAGTGAATGTAACAAATACAAATTTATCCGAAGTTACGAATTATCTGAAATAACAAATGACGCATCTAAATAAATGGAACGTAACAAATTAATAATAATAAATGATAATAATAAAAAGTTTTTATTATTATTATTTATTATTGTGAATTTGTTACGTTCCATTCGTTTAGATGCAGCATTTGTTATTTTTGGATAATTCGTAACTTCGGATAAGTTCGTATTCGCTACGTTCACTAACAGCCAAATTTGAAAGGAAATTCCAATACCTATAATTTAAAAGTTAGTAATAGTTATTATTGGTTAGTTGGTTATTATTTAAATTGAATTTTCGGATTTTCATTCTTATTATTGGATTTTCGTATTTCCAAATTTTCAAAGATTTGGATTTTTGGATTTTCTAATTTTTGGATTTAGGATTATCATTCTTTCGGAGTTTCATTCTTTAGAATTTTCGTTTTTGGAAAAATTTGTTAAATGGGTTTTCCTTAATTTGAATATTTCCGAATCAACAAATATTTCCGAAAGAAACAAATTGCACATGTCTAGCAGAGATCACCTTGCTGTTTGCAGAGCTAAAGTCTGACTAACCTTTTAAGTTTAGGTAAAGAGTTAAAGGTTAAGAGTTAGGTACCAGATAACCCTCTTGTGTCAAGAGTGGTGAGATATTCCACCATCTGGGGATTTAATTTTACCTCTACTCTATTTGAAATAGTGGTATTAACCACTTACGGACCGCCCGCTATCGCTTTACGTCTCTACTTTGGCAGCTATCCTCTTCTTCAGAGGGCGGTCTGCTTTCAGATAAAAGTGGTCTCTGCGGCATCTTCGCCGCAAGATCACTTTTATCACTTTTTTTTATCACTTTTAGGCCCCCCTCTTGCTGGCTTGGTATGGAGACGAGTGAGGGGAAGATGGCCCCCACCCTTCTCCATATCATTGCAGGGCGGAGTGACGTTCTTAACCTTTTGCCGCCCGCTGGCCGTCATATGATGGCCAGGCGGCGCGGCTCTCATTCTGGGCGGGCGTCATATGACGTCCGTCCATTTAAACAGGGAATGCGCACGATCCTGTGTGCGCATCCCTGATCCTTCGGTGGCGGCGTGCCACGGAGACACCACTCGCCACCAAGGGGGGTGAACAGCCATTGGGCATGGCTGTTTACCACATGATCGGCCGCAATGAAGTCACGGGCGATCACAGGTGGTACCGCCCCACTTTGCACGGCGCATGCACTGGTAAACAGCCATTGGCCGGCGGCTGTTTACCACGTGATCGGCTGTGATCCTTTCACAGCCGACCACTAAATGTCAACAAACCACGGTAACTAGATGTTACTGGGTCCTCCTCCTCACACACCAATAGTGTGTGAGAAGGTGATTGCGGTAACATCCCGTTACCGCTTACAGTGTACACCAATCACACTGATTGCCCCCCCCAATAAAGAGGACCTGTCACCACCCATCAAAGTACCTGTCACAGTTCATCTGTGTACCTGTCAGTCCATACGAGTCCCTGACACAGTCCATCTGAGTACCTATCACACTCCATCTGAGTACCCGAGTGCCTGTCACAGTCCATCATCTGAGTACCCAAGTACCTGTCACAGTTCATCTCAGTAACCGAGTACCTGTCACAGTCCATATGAGTACCCGAGTACCTGTCACGCCCTTCAGAGTACCCAGGTCACCAGAACTAGTGTCCCCATTGGTAGATTTATTGTCTATTATTTTTCTGGGGACAACCCAAAATTTGGGATTTTCTTTCACTTTCACTTTCAATGATAATGGTAAACAAGACAAATAGAGAGGATGAATCTCCCTAACGGGGGCACAGTCAGCAATAATTACTGACAGGGGTTCTAATCCATCTCCACTCTATCCAAAACTAAAATGTTTTTCCTTTTGTTATACTTTAAAACACGGCCTAAAATAAGGACTGCTCTGTCCATGGTGCTGAATCAGCACGTAGACTTGTAATGGTCTCAGCTGCAGCGCTTTTTAAAGGACAAACTATAATATATTTTTAGTGACTATACATTTTATACTTTTGTTACTGTCAAGTTTATCCTAAAGTAATTTTTAATTAAACTCCCATTTGTTCTTTATTTTCTGAAAATTTCCAACAGAAAGATTTGGATATTTCTTCTTGCCAATCAACTCAATTACACCATTTATTGGCCTCCCACTGCTGACTTAGTGATGGCCAGTGGGGGGATGCAGCTGAGCTTAGTGAATGAAGGGAGAAGATAATTCACACCTGGTCGTCGCACCCCACCCCGATCCTTGCAGTCATTGCCCGCACTCTTCTTCTCCATGGATACGATCATGGTGCCCCCATGGCAGGCTGTGCTGTAGATGGGACTGTGCTGCCCCAGCTCTCTCCATCTTCTGATCTTCCCCTGTTTCAGCCCTGAAGGCTCAACATATGCAGATAAAGACCACCAAGCACGGTGGTGCCAAACCTTTCCTCCAGTTCTCCAGTGTACAGTGTATTACACCCTATTGCACAATAAATGTCATAGAGTTCTGAGACGGAATGTACAGAATTTTTTATAGCATTTCTCATCTCAGGAACTAAATTCATAAGATTTTTGACATGCTATACCTTTCTCAATAGACAAGTGTTTCTTTTGCATTTTTCTTACGCAATGAGAAAGAGCAACCTTAAATCAAGAGGGACACTGTGCTGTTTTGTTAAAAAGTTGACTTACCTAGAAGTGATATTTAATTTTTGTAAGGTTGGTAATTCACATCACAGTCCAATAATACAACAATACATCTCTGTTCAACCTTCGTTAGATTTACCAAAACGATGTATTGTAATTGCCTGCCTAAACTATCCATTCAATGTATCCAATAATACTTGCACTACAAAATTGTTGGAAGGTGTGAAGTAGATTGTACAATCAGATCGTAACATGTATAGACAGCTTTAGCTACAGGATTAAAGTACATCTAAACCCTAACTGAATGACATAAAACAGAACTAAAGACAGCACTTCCTCCAATGATCCAACACCCGAGAGGTCCCTCATCAGCCCCAGCATCTTCTACCCAGCCTTCTCTAGGTGCTGGTCTTCAGACATCTTGATTGGCCAGTGTGGGATGACGTCCCTCTTGTGCATGCTCGAGAGTCATTCATCCCAACACACTGGCACTGTGCTGGAAATGTAAATGGAGATGCGTGTGCACAGCTCCATCTATATTCTGCATAGGATTGCGAATAGGGATGAGCCGAACACCCCCGGGTTTGGTTCGCACCAGAACCTGCGAACGGACCGAAAGTTTACTCGAACGTTAGAACCCTATTAGTTACAATGGACAAGAACGTTCGAAATCTAAAGTGCTAATTATAACGGCCAATATTCATGTTATTGTCATAAAACAGGTTTGGGGACCCGGGTCCTGCCCCAGGGGACATATATCAATGCAAAAAGAAGTTTTAAAAACGGACGTTTTTTTGGGAGCAGTCATTTTAATGATGCATAAAGTGAAAAAAAAAGTGAAATATTCCTTTAAATATGGTACCTGGGGGGTGTCTAAAGTATGCCTGTGAAGTGGCATGTGTTTCACGTGTTTAGAACTGTCCCTGCACAAAATGAAATTTGTAAAGGAAAAAAAGAAGCCATTTAAAACTGCTTGCGGCTTTAATGTCATGTCTTGTCCTGGCAATATGAATGAAAATCTTTAAGAAAAATGGCATGGCTACCCCATCATCCTGCCTGTGGCCAATTATTGCTCTCCTCACCGCTGGCTCTATAATTGGCCAAGCATGCGGGGTCACAGTGCATGCTTGGCCAATCATCAGCCAGCAATGCACTGCGACTGGCGCAGTGCATTGTGGACCGTTCGCATCACACGAATTTGATGCGAACGGCCCTCAGAGTTCTGCCCTCGACGAGCGGACGAACGGCCGATGTTCGATTCGAACATGGGTTCGAATCGAACACCGGTCCCATCCCTAATTGCGAACAAGCAAGAAAGATTCTATTATTGCAGAAGAGACAATGGGGGTTATTTAGGAAAGGCAAATCCACGTTGCACTACAAGTGCAAACTACAAGTGCAAAGTGCACTTGAAATTACACTGAAGGTGCACTTGGAAGTGCAGTCGCTGTAAATCTGAGGGGTAGATCTGAAATGAGGGGAAGCTCTGCTGATTTTATTATCCAATCATGTACAAGCTAAAATGCTGTTTTTTATTTTCCTTGCATGTCCCCCTCGGATCTACAGTGACTGCACTTCCAAGTACACTGCAAGTGCAATTTCAAGAGCACTTGTAGTTTGCACTTGTAGTGAAAAGTGGATTTGCCTTTAGTAAATAACCCCCATTGCCTGTTAGCAAAAATGTTAAATTGCATTTAACTCTGCAACATTCCTTCAACTGCATGCAATGCGCAGAGGTGCAGCTTTTAAAGGGTTAAAACAGGCAGTGAGGAGGTGACATACACTATATTACCAAAATTATTGGGATGCCTGCCTTTACACGCCATGACATTTAATGGCACCCCAGTCTTAGTCCGTAGGGTTCAATATTAGGTTGGCCCACCCTTTGCAGCTATAACAGCTTCAACTCTTCTGGGAAGGATGTCCACAAGGTTTAGGAGTGTGTCTATGGGAATGTTTGACCATTCTTCCAGAAGCGCATTTGCAAGGTCAGGCACTGAACTGTTCCCACAAAGGTGGGAGCATGAAATTGTCCAAAATGACTTGGTGTGCTGACGCCTTAAGGGTTCCCTAAGGGGCCAAGCACAACCCCTGAAAAACAACCCCACACCATAATCCCCCTCCACCAAATCATTTGGACCAGTGCACAAAGCAAGGTCCATGAAGACATGCATGAGCGAGTTTGGGGTGGAGGAACTTGACTTTCACACAAACCATCTTCAAATCTTGAAGGTTCCGTGGGCCTTTTCTATGAACTTTGATCTTTAGTTTCTTTCTTCCATAGATTTTCTATTGGATTCAAGTCAGGTGATTGGCTGGGCCATTCTAGCAGAATTAATTTCTTTCTTTGAAACAAATTGAGTTTCCTTGGCTTTGTGTTTGGGATCATTGTCTTGCTGAAATATCCACCCTTGTTTCATCTTCATCATCCTGGTAGATGGCAGCAGATTTTTATCAAGAATATCTTGGTCCATTTTTCCATTCATCCTTCCTTCAATAATATGAAGTTTGTTAGTACCGTATGCTGAACAACTGCCCCACACCATGATGTTCCCACCTCCAAACTTTACTGTTGGTATGGTATTTTGGGGTGATGTGCCATTTGACCTCCAAACATGGTGTGTATAATGGCATCCAAAGAGTTAAATTGTGGTCTCATCTGATCTGACTATATTATCCCAGAATTTCCCAGGCTTGTCTAAATGTTGTGCAACAAAATTAAATTGAGCTTCAGCATGCTTTTGAAGTGCATTACTTATTGTTTTCTTTGAAACCATTGTATCTGCTAATTCCAGGTCTTTCTGAAACTATCTGCAAGTGGTCCTTGGCTCTTAGACAACTCTTCTGATAATTATTTTCACTCCTCTGTCAGAAATCTTGCGAGGGACACCTTGTCGTGGCCAGATTAAGGTGAAATTATGTTCTTTTCACTTCTGGATTATGGCCCCAACACTGCTCACTGGAACATTCAGAAGTTTAGAAATCCTTCAGTAACCAATGCCTTCCATATGTTTTGCAACAATAAGATTGTGAACGTCTTGAGAGAGCTCTTTGCTTTTACCCATCATGAGCTGTTTCTCATGGGATACCTTGGTAAAGGGACACCGTTTTATAGGCCATCAGTTGAGACTGAACCAACTGATATTAATTTGCACGGACAAGAGGCAGGATTGCTTTCTAATTACTCAACGACTTCAGCTGGTGTCTTGGTTTTCTGTACCTTTTTTCACCTTTCTTTCTTCATGCGTTCAATACTTTTTCCCTGTGTCATTCCATTTTATTACACAAAACTTATTTCTGAACGTATTTGTTTCGGTTTCTTTGTATGTGTGGATTGCATGGGCTGATACCGACGTGGGGAAAATTTCATGCCAATAGTACCTTTAGAAAAACATTTACCTAGAAATATGGTGACGTGTTTAATACTTATTTTACCCGCTGTATTTATATGCAATATTTCAAACTAAGCTACCAATGTATATCACACACACAAATAGATAGAGTGTTGAAATAGAGTCAAATAAATTTAAAAATATTATGTAGCATTTAATTGTTGGTGCGTTGTATGGGAAAATATTTCCAATTGCTCCCCTTTGACTATCTAAAAATGTTGACATAGCATCAAACAATACATGGGTGGTTCTTCAACTGTAAATACATTTTAATAAAAAAAAATTGTATCTCTAAATCTTCAATTATACCAATTTGTCATGCTTGAAAATAGATTAATAGTATTATATCCACATGTCTCTCAGAACATTATATGGAGCAATCAGATCCATAGAACAGAGGTGTACTCTTATGTAAATGGTAAGCTGCTATACCTTCCCCAGGTGTGCCTCCACACACATTGAGCTGGCTATGTTGACAATAGTTTACCCACAGTGTAATGCCGCGTACACACGATCACACATTCCAACAACAAAATCCATGTTTTTTTCTGACGAATGTTGGCTCAAACTTGTCTTGCATACACATGGTCACACAAATGTTGTCGTAAATTCCGAACGTCAAGAACGCGGTGACATATGACGAGCCGAGAAAATTGAAGTTCAATAGTCAATGTGGCTCTTCTGCTTGATTCTGAGCATGTATGGAATTTTGTGCATCGGAATTGTGTACACAGGATCGGAATTTCTGACAACGGATTTTGAGATCCAGATTTTAAATTTTGTTTGTCAGAATTTTGGACTGAAAATGTGCGATGGAGCCTACACACGGTCAGAATTTCCAACAACAAGCTCCCATCGAACATTTGTTGTCGTAAATTCCGACCGTGTTTACACGGCATTAGAGATATAGAAGAAATCTTTTGTGGATAAAGGCAAACAATAAAATCTATACACAGACTAGAGATCCAACCTTTTCCATGTCTTTTTTTAACTCATGGTAATTAAGCACACAATACAAATATATAAATCCCTGACATTCTTTTGATATTAGGTGGTACTTACAGTGTATCTTTTGAATGATCAGTTTTTCTGTTGAAAAACGAAATCTTTTTTTTTTTAAATGATCTTCCTTAAAATAAAAAAGACACTTTGATCAAGCAATCACTTAAAAGCACTACATATTATCAAAAGTATTGGGGTGCTTGTCTTTACACGCACATGAACTTTAATGGCACTGTAGCTCCCCATAGCCGGCAGCACCCATGCAGCCCCAGACCATGACACTCCCACCACCATGCTTGACTGTAGGCAAGACAACACTTGTCTTTGTACTCCTCACCTGGTTGCCGCCACTCACGCTTGACATCTCATCAGACCATAGGACATGGCTCCAGTAATCCATGTCCTTAGTCTGCTTGTCTTCAGCAAACTGTTTGCAGGCTTACTTGTGCATCATCTTTAGAAGAGGCTTCCTTCTGGGATGACAGCCATGCAGACCAATGTGATGCAGTGTGTGGCGTATGGTCTGAGTACTGACAGGCTGACCCCCCACCCCTTCAACCTCTGCAGCAATGATGGCAGCACTCAAACGTCTATTTCCCAAAGACAACCTCGGGATATGGCGCTGAGCATGTGCACTCAACTTCTTTGGTCAACCATGGCGAGGCCTGTTCTGAGGGGAACCTGTCCTGTTAAACCGCTGTATGGTCTTGGCCACCGTGCTGCAACTCAGTTTCAGGGTCTTGGCAATCTTCTTATAGCCTAGGCCATCTTTATGTAGAGCAACAATTCTTTTTTTCATATTCTCAGAGAGTTCTTTGCCATGAGGTGCCATGTTGAACTTCCAGTGACCAGTATGTTAGAGTGAGAGCGATAGCACCAAATGTAACACACCTGCTCTCCATTCACACCTGAGACCTTGTAACACGAACGAATCACATGACACTGGGGAGGGAAAATGGCTAATTGGGCCCAATTTGAACATTTTCCCTTAAGGGTGTACTCACTTTTGTTGCCAGCGGTTTAGACATTAATGGCTGTGTGTTGAGTTATTTTGAGGGGACAGCAAATTTACACTGTTATACAAGCTGTACACTCACTACTTTACATTGTAGCAAAGTGTCATTTCTTCAGTGTTGTCACATGAAAAGATATAATAAAATATTTACAAAAATGTGAGGGGTGTACTCACTTTTGTGAGATACTGTATATACAATATTTCATACTATGCCACTAATGTATATCACATACACAAATAGATAGATAGAGTGCTGAAATAGAGTAAAATAAATATAGAAATATTATAATATATAATATTTTAATTATGTATTTAATTGTTGGTGTGTTGTATGGGAACATTTTTCCTGCTGCTCCCTTTTCACTATATAAAAATATTGACATAGCATCGAACAATACATGGGTGGTTCTTCAACTGTAAATACATTTTAATTAAAAAAAATTAATCTCTAAATCGTTAATATTACCAATTTGTCATGCTTGAAAATAGATTAACAGTATTATATCCGCATGTCTCTCAGAACATTATATGGAGCAATAAGATCCATAGAACAGAGGCGTACTCTTATGTAGATAGTAAGCCACCATACCTTCCCCAGGTGTGCCCTCGCACACCCATTGAGCTTGCTATGGTGACAATGGGTTACCCACACTGTTAGAGATACAGAAAAAATATTTTGTAGCTAAAGGCCACCAATAAAATCTATATACAGACTAGAGATCCAGCCTTTTCCATGTTTTTTTTTGTAACTTTGTAATCATGCACACAATACAAATAAACAGTGCATCCGGAAAGTATTCACTTTTCACACTTTTTCCACATTTTGTTATGTTGCAGCTTTATTCCAAAATGGATTAAACTCATTATTTTTCTCAAAATTCGACAAACAATACCCCATACTGACAACGTGAAAGAAGTTTGTTTAAAATCTTTGCAAATTTATTAAAAATAAAAAACAAAAAAAATCACATAAGTATTCACAGCCTCGAAATTGAGCTCAGGTGCATCCTGTTTCCACTGATCATCCTTGAGATGTTTCTACAACTTTATTGGAGTTCACCTCTGGTAAATTCAGTTGATTGGACATTAATTGTAAAGGCACACACCTGTCTATATAAGGTCCCTGAGTTAACAGCACACGTCAGAGCACTAACCAAGCCATGAAGACCAAGGAATTGTCTCTAGATCCTCAGAGACAGGATTGTATGGAGGCACAGATCTGGGGACGGGTACAGAAAAATGTCTGCAGCTTCAAAGGTTCCAATGAGCACAGTGGCCTCCATCATCCGTAGATGGAAGAAGTTTGGAACCACTAGGACTCTTCCTAGAGCAGGCCACCCGGCCAAAAAAAGGGCCTTAGTCAGGGAGGTAAAAGAGGGGGGATACGGTGGAGAAGGGCCTTAGTCTGGGAGGTGACCAAGAACCTGATGGTCACTCTGACAGAGCTCCAGTGTTTCTCTGTGGAGAGAGGAGAACCTTCCATAAGAACAACCATCTCTGCCGCACTCCACCAATCAGGCCTGTATGGTAGAGCGGCCAGACAGAAGCCACTCC